>JAUBOC010000043.1:10692378-10707350 GCA_032275365.1 Anablepsoides cearensis
CCTACAGATGAGGAATCAAGAAGAATGTGGCTGAAAATAGGAAACCTGCATGTTTGCATATTTGGCTGTTTACAAACAATCCGTGGAGGAAAACCCACAGCTTTCTGTGGCTCGGACAATCACCGACAAACCACAGGAGAAAATATGACGGATCCTCAGGAGGAAAATAGTGCAACAAGAATATCAGGTATGATTTTAAGCACATGAAGAGCACAGCATTATTTGTTCATATTTGGTATTGAGATTTTGTCTGCAATTAAAATGCAATGAGTGTTTATGGCACGGCAGGTCAGCACAAAACAAAATATATTGTAGTTTCACGACAGACATGTTTAAGAATAACCACCGAGGCGTTTTTTTATTTTATTTATTTTTTATCTTAGTCTAAGTTTTAGATTCTGTGATAGTGTACCAGGTTTTCTTTATTTTTAGGGCTTTGGTCAGGGCTAACGACAAACATTCAGTCAGAGTGGTTTCAGCTGGCTGAGCTCTATGTCTGCTTTAAGGTAAATCAGATTGTGTTCCACTTCTTTTAAAACACAACCAACCTTTATTATTATTGTTAATATTATTATATTACTGTGTAGGTACTGATACGATTCAGAGCTTTTCAGGTTATTCATTGCTTTATCGTCTGAAGTAACCGTGTCGATGAACAAGCTAAATATGCTACTAGATGTAACCCGCGGCCACTTATTCATGTCGTCCTCTTATCCCTCCACCGCAGTAGGCAGCGGTATAATTACATTATCTCGTTTGAGCTCTGTTAGGAGGTTTTTCCACATTTTTAAATCCACAACGCTCAGAGAAACTGAGTTAGCTTATATTGTCACAACAAAACAGACGCTGTTTCTGATTTGCACCAGAAACAGTTCCCATATTTCACGCAAAGCATCATGGGAGCTAGGAATAAGGTCGATAAGGAGACAAAGGTCTGTGATGCAGTTTGAGTGACTTTCACCTTCGTCCAATCCACTTCTTGTTATCGGGTCAGATGGGGTTATTTTGGAGAAGAAACTGCTTGAAACTCATACCGGGAAATATAGTCAGTGGATTTAGGATTTGGAGGAAAAAAATATGAAGGTAAGAAAACTTATGTTTTATGATTTTAAAATCTGAGTGCTAGGTTTCCTCTTTTTTGCTGCTAATTGAGTGAATGCTGGTTGGATTGTGATGAACCTTATATTTTTTAGAATCTGTGAGGTCTCTGCTTTCAGCAGACATGTTGTTTGTGTGTGAACAAGTCACGGGGTGAAGGGCTGAGATCGGGTTTTGCCGAAACGCCATTATGTGAAGATTGTTTACATATAGATTCAACTGCTTGTTGTTTTATCTGTGTCTGGTGAACGTAGAAATGGCTTCTATGAGTTTTTAGCTAAGATTCTGATGTTTCTATAGATACCACACATGTCTATGTTTAAGTATGAGAATGTTGGTTAATAAAGGTAGTAAAAAAAGAAATTCTGGGGGTGTGGGGCTTAAGAGGTTAAGTATCGTCATCGCAATGTACGTGTGTGCATCAGTCACATCACTGGTCCTGAAATTCAGTAGGCAAATTATAACAACGTGTAAACCATAGGTCATTGCACCCTAATGGTTGTGTGTTACAACTTTTATTTTAATGAGTTTCCTCTGCCAACAGAAGCAGCTTTATGTAAAAAAAATGTACAAACTTTTTAAAAAACCTCTGGGACAATAAAAGCAAGATTTTCAGGGAACATCTGAATTCTCAAGCTGTGGAGGAAGACGACAGAAAAGAGGTAAAATACGGTTTGGAACAAATGGTAATATTAAAACGTGACGGAAACAGAAACTAAGCTCAACACAGAGGCAACACGTTAGGTCTGTTTATCATTAACGCAATTCAGGTTTGTGCATCATAGAAGAAAGCACGTACTCAGGTCCCAGCTCAACAAAATATAGCAAGCATAACTCAAATACAGACAAAATCATCCTTGTAACACACACACACACACACACACACACACACACACACAAAAAGGTAAGATCATTGCTAGTATATCGTTAACGAGATGGCAGCAAAAATAATGTTGCAGAAAGATGCATAGTAACTGTGGTTGTGTTATAATGTCAGCTTTATATGCAACAGAGTGTTTAAACTGCTTTCCCCCAACAAAAAATAACATCTGTAAATCGCTTGAAAGACTTTTCATTCCAGGCAGTGTCGGGTGGGATTTATGACATGACATAGTGACCTTTTAGAAACTATGATATGTCTGGTTGGACAACATGAAGGGCTGCGAGGCAGTGCAGCTGCAAAGCAATTTACTGTCA
Source organism: Anablepsoides cearensis (assembly GCA_032275365.1). Taxonomy (NCBI): domain Eukaryota; kingdom Metazoa; phylum Chordata; class Actinopteri; order Cyprinodontiformes; family Rivulidae; genus Anablepsoides; species Anablepsoides cearensis. The sequence goes on from JAUBOC010000043.1 coordinate 10,694,674, forward strand.
CCCTGCTCTCATCATGTTGTCAGAGTGGAACATGACAACACTCACCAGCACCCGATGCTCCGCATGTTGGCCGACACACCGGCTGCATCGTGACGCTTTGAAGTCGAGGGCCCGGGGGCTCGCCACTATCTGAATTTCCAGAATCAGCAAGCTCAGTTCGACAGAAAAACTAAGACTTTTATCATATTGTCTGCAGAGATCACAATGTTCTGGCTGCACTGCCTGTCAGCGGAAAACACATTAGTGAGGTTTCCATTCCGTCGTGAGGCAAATTGAAGTGCCTTTTTTGTTTTGTTTTGTTTTAACGACACCTCACAGCTGATGGATGTCAGACTGGTTTCTAACGGTAAGGGAAAGAAACTAACACGGAGAGCTGTCGTCTGCAGTTTTAGTGAAGTTGAACAGTTTCATCAAATAAAATATAGTGAATCTGTTTTTCTCTATAACCTGGAGTGTCAAACTCATTTACCTCCGAGGTCCACACGAGCATTATGGTTGCCCTCAAAGAGCCAGTTGTAATTAACGTTGCTTCTCGTTTAACTTCGACTAAACATGTCTCATGGCTATGGCTAAACACTGCTGAAAACATTATTACTGAGCTCTACGAGTTATTTCGTGCACAGAAACAGCGTTTTAACATGTCCTCTTATAAACAATGAAGTAGCCGGTGAAATTGAGATTTTACACAGTGAATTTGCACCTCCGCCTAGTGGTGGGATGCCATTATCTTGTGGGGAAAATAATCAATAATAATCAACATGCATTATGGCAGATGTAGTTTATGATTAATGCTTATTTTCAGACATTATTATGTCGGGCTACATGAAATGTTGTGGCAGACCACATTAGGTCCACGGGCCTTGAGTTTGTCACAAGATTTAAGCCATCTCAAAAGAGCATAGTTTTTAAAGTACCTTTGACATCAAATTTTTGTAATAAATATGAAAGTATTTTTGGAAAGATGACATTGATAACATGTTGCAAAACACATTTCATGTCGCTGAGATGAACGGTTGTTGAGACATCTGCGTGTGAAGAAACAGGAAGTGATGTCAAAGGGGAATATCTGCATGTAAACAGAGCATTGTTACAAAAGTTAACAAAACAAACTGTAGAGAAGAATTTGATTTTTCTTTTAGATTTTTTTTTGTCAATATCAAAAAGAGATGAAGAAGAGTTAAAGTTTAAATAATAACCAGCGAGTTTGTTTTATTAATGAGTTCCCCTTTGATGTCACTTCCTGTTTCACTTTGGCTGAGCCAAATTGAAAAGAAAATAGGTCAGTTATGTGACAAAATGTGTAAAATCATGTGTACTTTGCCATTTTTCTTAAGTATAAATATGCTTTCTTTGGCTTTTTGTATTTGAAGAATAGGCATGTCACAGGCACTTTAAGTATGGTGTTAAATGGTAAATCACTTTTATTGTAAAAATAAAATATATTCTTACAACTGAAAGTAAATCTCCTTTGGGCCACACTTGAGTAAAAAAATCACACATTGAAACTATTTGATTATTTTATAATGAATCCAGATAATACAAATATGCTACTGTATTACCTTAATTTAATGGTAAGTGTATTTTATTTAATTTATTAAAAGTATGTAGGGTTGAGTCTGCTATGGCGAAAGAAATTAACATTGAAAGCCTATATTTTTTTCCCCCTCACAGGTTTCTCACTTCTTCTAGTGGAAACAATCCAAGATGCTGACAGGAAAATGAAAGCGGATGTTTAAACGGGTCGAATTTCTGATGGGACCATATACTTGGACAATGTTCACTCTTTCAGATTATCTTGGCAGGCGATTTCCCATTTATCACAAAATATTGCCAGTTTCTCCCCCTGATTTTTGACCAGCCTTCTAAACACACTCCCTGTCGACAGATACAGTTAAGAGGATGGACGCCTCTGCAGGAGCCATCCTTTCAGGAACCGTTTATCTGGCTCTGCTTAGACGCCGCTTTCCATCAGGGCTCCTTTAGAAACAGAAATAGGACAGATCTGCATCAGAATAGAGACATTTTTTTTTCCTGATGGGGATCTATAGTGTCTATGAATTCAAATGGAAAAACCATGAAGGTGAGATTTAACAATGTTTCAGAGGAAATACATGCAAAAAAAATCAGATTTTAATTCTTTTACATCTTTGTTTAGGTGATCTGGTTGGAACATTCTTTAGAGGGAAAAAAAAGAAGTATAACAAAATAACTTTTTTTCACATTTTTGACAAATGATTAAAGCGATACATTTTTCTCAGCAAGTGAACACAATAAGTTTTCCAAAAAGGCTCAGTCTTAGCTCATGCTGTGCTTTTTTCTTCCTTCGTCGCAGGATCACATTTTACCTTTGATTTTCCGATTTTGTCATCGGTTGTTTTCACTCGAACTGTTTACTATCAGCAGCTTACTCGCTGGGTGTGCTCTGCGTCTGAGAATGACATCTGCTGTCTGAGAGAAGCAGTGGAACTACAGTGAAGTATGAATGAGCTTCTTCGATTTTACCCTGAGGATACATGCTTTACTGTTTATAAACGTCTAAAATGTTGCAGTGCTGCAGGCAGCCAAGGCACCTCAAGTAAAAAGTGCCATTAACCATTGGAACTGCAACCCATTTAAACAGCAACACTCTTCTTCATCTTCATTATGCTTGTTTGGACGAGAGATTGAAACATTTGCTTTTGTAAAATTGCTAATGTGTTTTAATTTTTTTTTTGTCTTGACTAAATGTAGCATTAATGCATGGCTATTCAGCTGGTGGCCCATGGGCCAAATCTGACCAAGGGGTGACTTCCGTTTGGCCCACCATTTTTTTTATCAATTTTTAATTTATGATTTAATGCAACACAATAAACAAATAGATTATAGTACTTTTTGTTTTACATAATGCAGTGTCTATCCTACTGTTATCGGGCATCACCCCCTCGGATGTCTGGCCCCTGAGCTGTTGCCTTTGAGTAACAATGGCCCCCTGTGCAGTATAGTTGAATAGCCCTGTATTAATGTAACACACTTGATAGGACATCAAAAAGCCAAAACATGATTCAAAACAGTGGCTCTGAAGGTTTAAAAGAGAAATATTAAAATAGAAGCACTGATGACCTCTGAAAAGTTCTGCTGCTGTGACACAAATAAAAAGCAAACATCAGATGTTGACATTGACGAAGAACGGAGGAATGCAAATTCTAAAGTTTGCCGAAATCAGCCGTAACATTATGACCACTGATGGTAAAAGCAGCACCGCTTATTTTGTTACAGCATAAAGCCCTCACCCTGGCGCTCATGTTGCTCTGACATGTGCTGCACACCGAGTCATTACCAAAGACCAATCTAACACTCCGCGTGGCATCGGCAGCCCACTCACTGCAGGACAGAAGTGAACCCCTTCAAAAAACTGATTTTAAATGGCAACAAGGGCTCTGAGAGAAACTCCACAATCTGATGGGAAGTTCAACACACTGAGACCCCCACATCACAATCCACAGAGCTACAGATTGAAAAGTACTCTTAAAAGCGGCTTCGAATCAGGGGTGACCAATCCTGGTCCTCGAACGGCTGCTATCCTGCATGTTTTCCTCGTTTGCCTGCTTCAACACACCCGATTTAGTGATTGAATTACCTCTTCAAGTTCTGCTGAAGCCTGTTAATCACCTGTTCATTCAAATCAGGTGTGTTGGAGCAGGATAGGACACCACTGGTTTCAATCAATAAGTGCTGTAATTATTTTAAAAAATTTGACACATTTTAAAGTTATGACTACAGATCAGATTTTTTGGTAGTTAGTGGATGTGACTCAAAATAACTTGCAATATTCTGTCAAAAAAACAGTTTTGAACTCTTTAAGACAGCTTGATTACTGCGTGATATGAAATATGTCTAAAGCTGTTTAATTATTCCTTTAATGCTCTCGGAGTTTGACTTCCACTCTCTGACGCTGACATCTCAGTATCAAGTAGACTGCCTCCACACTCCACCTGCTTTACTGAGCTAGAAACCAAAGACCGAGCGTCTGAATCAGTGATGTGACTGAGATTTTATATCAAAGGCTTTTCTATCTGCCGTGAATGGAACTCTGATGTTTCGGGGTAGGAAGGAAAAAAAAATCTGTTTTCTGATTTAGTCGGGGACCACACACAGCTCACTTCATGTGATGAATGCATTAAGTCGTTGTAGTTTCTGTAGGGAAAAACAAGTGCATTTGATGCTATGACATAAGTGGAAGCTGAGTGTGAACCTGCAATTTAAATAAAACAGTTTTCATGTATAAACTCAAGCAATGTCACTGTTTTAATTTGGTTGGAAAAAAATCACTTACTGAACATAAACTCCTGAAACAAAAGCATACTTTGTTCATTCAGCCATGATGTCATTGTCCTAATAACTGGATGTTTTGCTATTATTCTTTATAATCTAATTATAGTGCATAAAAAACAGCCTACTTTAATTTACATGACAATGGTGGTCTGCTTGTGAAAATTCCTCCTACCAATCAGGAAGGATTCACTGACAGCTTAATGGTTACAACTGATACATTTTTATGAAACAAAACCTTTTGTGTTTCCCTAAATGTTCAAATGTTTGAAACAGACAATCTTTTATGGAAACTTTAGAACATGTTTTCAGTCCTGGAAAATAAAATAAAAAACTAAAGTACTTTTTAAAAGTAATATGCTGAAAATTAAATAAAATTAAATAAAATTTATGATAATTTTCAAGTGAGCATTGAAGTCACCAGGAAGCTAGATTCACTCTCTGAAAAAACAAAATAAGAAGGAATAACCAGACCAGCTAAACAAAGATGTCTTATTTTTTATTGCATTTATAGTAAACCTATTTAAAGTGCCAGTGACGTCTAATTTTTGTAAAACATATGAATGCATTTTTAGAATGAGGACATTGATAAAATATTGCAAAAGAAATTTTATGTCGTTGAGATGAACAGTTGTTGATATAGTTGCTTGTGAAGTAACAGGAAGTGATGTCAAAGGGGGATGTCTGCATGTGAAGAGAGTAGTGCTACAATAGCCAACAACCCAGACTGTAGAGAAGAATCTGATGTTTCTTAAGATAATTTTGAGTCACTGTGAGAGAGAGGTAAAGAAGAGTCAGAGTTCAAATAATATTGTTTCAATAAACAAAGACCAGAGAGGTTTCTTTGTTAAAGAGTTCCCTTTGATGTCACTTCCTGTTTCACTTTGGCTGAGCCAAGTTCAAAAGAAAATATACGAATTATGGGACAAAATAGGTGAAATTGTGTGTATTATTCCAATTTTCTTAAATATAAAGATGTTTTCTTTGACTTTCTGTATTTGAAGAATATGCATGTCACAGACAACTTCAGGCTTTTTTTTCTAATATAGTCAATGATAGCAACATTTTAACAATACCAGACTCCAGTAATTTACAATAAATCAGGTTAAAGTCTGCATCATATTTTTTACACACTAGCAGGTGAATTTTCAGTAACCCAAATAAACTGAAGCAGTTAGCAAGTCCAATGCCTGATGCTAGTCAGCATCAACAGAAAAAATAAAAAGCAACCTTAGTCTTTAGTTAGGCAGACAGCAGCTTGACCACAATGGGACGAAGGCTGTTTCCTCTTTATAAGTTGGAACTAACAGGACATTTGTAGGTCATAACAACACTAACAATGTGTGGCAGAGTGTTGTGGAACTTTTCTGACCATAAAAGCGCTGCAGACTGATTCTGTTAGAGAGTAAATATTAAGGTCTGGCATCCCTAGAAAGAATGTGTATCCCCCGCTGCCTCTAATGCAAATCTTTCAGATCCTCTTATGTTAACAGGCAAACACACACAGAGACATTATTGCTTTCTATGGTGGGCAATAAAAATCAGCTTCATTTTCTATAGACAAACATTTACATTATGAACTAGCAGGTGTTAAGTGTCACAGTTTTCCTTGTTCTACTCCTAATCTAGATAATGTTCTGGAAACTCAAAGGTAGACTGAATGTCTTGTTGGTCTCAACAATGTAGCAACAAACCACTGAAGGGTTTCTGGTTCGTGCATCTGTATCGAATTCTCTCTAAGACAACCCCGATGCAGGCCCGCTCTGCTATAGCTGCTAACATTCTGCACCAATCGTTATGTGCGAGCGTGTGCGTTTTAGTAATCTCCCTTTCCCTCCTCCAGTGGCTCAAAGGGATTTGCCAAAATGCCACAGTCCACAGAGGCGTCTGAGTCCAAATGCAAAGAAAAGCCTTTAGCCACACTTGGTGTTTCCATTAACAGCAAAACTATGGTAAAATTCAACATCAGTTCGCTAATAAATGTGTCAAATGACCACATCACTTTGATTCTTTTACTTTTTCTTCACTGTGCACTAAATATGTTCAAATAAAACAAAAATAATTAACATATATAGTGTAAGATTTCAAACCAAAGCCTTCATGTTACAAAACAAAGACAATTTAAAAATATATAAAAGCTACAGACTGTGATTTATGCTTTAAGCAATACATTTTTACAAAGATTTTCCAGATGTGCCAAACCTACTTTAAGTAGTATGGCTGGGAAACATGGATGAAAAATGTATCACAATACTTTTTTTATTATTTACTGTTATTTAACCAGACAAGTCCCATTGAGATCTCAGATCTCTTTTGCAAGGGAGGCCTGGGCCTGAAGGCAACCTGTTGTACATGTTTTTAGGGGTGGGGGAACCCGAAGTACCTGGAGAAAACCCACGCAAACACAAGGAGAACATGCAAACTCCACACAGAAAGACCCCAGGTCCGAACCGGGGATCGAACCCAGGACCTTCTTGCTGTGAGGCATCTGTGCTGAGCCATCGTGCCATACATTTCATATCAATCAATATTGACAATTATTGATTAGATTTGTTTTACCCATTTGAAATAATGACCAGGAGAAAAAATGCTTTCCTCTTTTATCCACAATTTCCTCTCCATTTGTTGCACTCAATTTCCCCTAACACTCTACGTTTTTTTTTTTTAAAGCAGTCGAGGCGAAACATGAAAGTGCTGCTGAACGTTACTCAGCCGGTTGTTGCTAGTTGTTGATCCCACCAAACTTGCTTAGCTGGGCCATGAGAGGTTGAGCAGCTAAAGCCTTTCCCTTGCCTACAACCCCCAGAATGCATTTTCTATTGTACCTAATAATATATAATAATAATAATAATAATAATAATAATAATAATAATATTATTATATCGGATGATTTTGATGCACAACGTTGTTTGAAATTAAGGCTTCGACTCCAAATGAGTGACTCTTAGAAAACAAATCTAGTGTGAAATTAATTAAATACACAAGTGGCACTATTGTCATGCCTTCAACAAAAAAAAAAAACAAAAAAAAAAACAGATGGAACCAAACTAGATGTTCTCATGTTGTTGCTGTTTGCCGGAGTCCAGTGAGATGCAGTGTGATTAACACTGGCCTTGTGCAGAGAGCTGTGTGGTGTGTTATACAGTGTCCTAATAAATCAGGCAGCCTGCTGCCCTTTCTCAGGCAGCAGCAGAGCCAAGCCTTCATCTGCCATCAGCCTCAGCCAAACAGGCAGAAAAAAAAAACAAGAAACAAAAGAACACAGGCTTAAAGGTACAGCGAAACACAGGAGGGGACTGTAGAGCTAAACCGTCACACACCAACAATGTTCCCTGATTGCACTATAGGTGGGATGATGCAAGGCAGATGATACATGATGCTAATGAGAAGCCTGTTTGCCTTTCCAATCATCACATCGATGTGTTTTAGAAGTGCAGCCTGCTTTCTTTACGGTGCTGAGGGTGAAAGAGAAAAAAAAATTAACTGCTCTCATCTGACTTTTTAAAATCTTCGACAGAAACAGAAATTGTCCTGGGAGTGAATTATAGCAGCGGTGGATAACAGCAAACGTTCCACTCTGATGGATTGCCAGCGCTGCATCTCTGTTGTTTTATTTTTATTTTTTCTCTCTCTTGCTCTCAATTTCCTCCATAATGCTGAACAGAACTCATATTGTCTTCCTGTCAAAACAAGGAAGACGCAAAAAGAAGCAGATTAAAAGCTGTGTAACACATGCATCCTTTTTTTTCCCCCCGCCTCCCCACCCTGAAGAAGTAAGTGTGAGATTTTTGCGAGTTAATTTTACAGTTTGAAAACTTTTCACAAAGACAAATGTTCAAGTCTCAGGTGAACGGTAAATCCAAAAGAGGCAATAAAAAAAAACTAAACCAACTATTTCGACTGAAATCAAACACACACACTATAACAGGAGCAGCTGCACACATCTTGCATGCTCCTAAAAGGTTTACCCACAACATAATTACCTGTAAATCACTGCAACAAGGTAATAAAAATGCCCTTTGAACACTCGTTCTCATGCAGCCATCAGAACAAGAGTGAGTGCTAGTTTTCCTCTTTTACAAACCCATTCCTTGGAGATTTTGACCCTTAACCATCTGGGCAACTCTAAAATAAAAAGCCATTAGAAGGATGGAAGAAAAAAAAACGTTTCACCGCACAAAACAAGAAAAACCTCAGGTATAGAAGCTTAAAAAAAAGGAAAACCCGCAGGGAGTGACACAAGCCATTTGATGCATTAACTGTCAAAATAAAACCAGGAGTTTGAATCGGAAAGAGAAAATGGCTTTCAGTCGGATTCTTAAGCTGTTTTTTATGACTTTGCCAGCTCAGGGATAGCATTTTATTCAGAAGTCTCTGAGGTCAGCACTCGCAAGCGACAAGCAGCTTTGTGGTTGGAGGAGAAACCTGACATCAGACATTCAGTCAACAGCTGTGAGCCCGATGACAGAATGAGGAAGTTTGTCTGGCCTTCCTACGCAGTTCTGTTCAATTCTAATCTCAGTTCTCTGCTCCGTCTGGGCTTTCTCCCACTGACATGGATTTCTCCGGTAGACTTTCAACCAAGCCAATCAGCGAACAGAAGGAGGAGTTGTGAACAATGACATCGATTCTCTGCGCTACAGTTTAGCAATGGCAGCAGAAGAAGTGAATGAAGCCATTCAGTCCGTGTTGACAGGGCTTCCCAATATTGAGCAATTAAAGTCGGAGCAACAGGAATGTTTAAGACATTTTATTCAGGGTTCATGCAGGTTTCAGTAAGTTAAATTTAAGACCATTATGAATGAAATTTAAGACCAAACATTAACATAAACATTGAAATGGTCCCAGAAATTATAACATATAAACCTTTTATTGCTATCAATTTAGCTATTAAAGAATATTTCATTTTAATACAAGAACACTAAATTATTTCAATGAAACGGTCATATCTATGAGATCTTCACACCGACTGCTGGGGACCGCTTCAAACTGAGTGCAAAAATCACTGATATCAAGCCAAGTCTCATTGAAAACACACTGTCCCATGTTTAAATGACAAACAACGAACATGACTGAACTTTGATTTTTGGGCAGGTGAACAAGCTGCTGTATGCAGGGGTTGTAGCGGCAAAGAGGTCAAAAACATGGAAGTAAACTGTGCAGTTTTTTGCCTGCAGTTATCACAGGATTTGGAGCTTTATTCTGTTTATCTATGCAGCCAACATGAATGAATGAATGTAAAAACAATGAAGACTTGACAACATTAAATTTAATGCCTTGGATGAAAATCTGGGCATTTTAAAGATGTTTTTAGGTCTTAATTTTTGACTTTCAAATTTTAGACTTTATAAGACCCTGCATGAACCCTGTTATTGCTGGCAAAGATGTTGTGGCCCTACTCCCCACAGGGTTTGGTGCTTCTTAGCGTATAGCTTCCTTCACGTTCGAGCTGGCGCACTACATCATGGTCAAACATTGGCAATTGGGTAAAATTCGATCCAATCATTTTAAACTGAGTCCACACCTCCAGCAAGAAATCGTTTCTCAGAGACCCTCTGTGAGAAGCAGAGCATAAAACAAGGGGCTGGTTTTTACAAGGCTAGGAAATTAGAGATCAGAGCAAAACACAGCAATTCATCTTTGTTGTGAAAAAAGGATTCCTACACTATTCTCTGAATGGTCCGAAGGGGAAATGCCACAGGAATGTCTCTCACTAAGGTTTTTCATTCACTACAGCCATTTCTGTGTTGTTTTGTCTTTTGCAACAAACCTGAAAAAAATCACACCATTTTTTTTTGTTTCTCTTATTTTTTCATTAACCATATTAAAAATGCAGTTATTGAACACTCTATGGTGTAGATTAAATAGGATCAAAATAACCCAGTTTCAGATCTATAAGCTTCTTTAAAGGAGACATATCATGCAAAATCCACTTTTTTAACCATTAAAAACATTTTGTTGTGAGCTTGGAGTCTCAAGGACAAAGTGTAAGGTTGGATAGACAAGTCTTCTGTTGTTGATTTATTTTAATTAATTTATAAATAAAACATTTCTGTGCAGCTATATAGTCATAAACCCCTCTATCAAGCTAGAATGGATCGGTCTGGAAGCTGGGGTTGCATGAAGCGCCTCGTTTGGATTTAAAGAGACAGCCTCAAAACGAGTTAATCTGAGGCACAACAAAGAAAAGGGATGAAAGAGGAGCTTGTGAAGTTACAATAAGGAAGAATTCAGACCAAAGCATTGCAGTTCTACTTTAAATAGACTCCAACTTGATTTAAATGTGAAAAAGGATTTAAAAGCACGACGTGTCGCCTTTAAGCTTTGCGAACCAGGACTCAAGTCTTTCATTCTTCTAGGCAGATCTTTCAAAAATTGTCATAAAAATGCACAAAAAAGGTTTTAGTCTAGGCTTTTTTTCCTGTCATTTTTCTCTCCGAAACCATTTGGCGACCTCTAAAAAGGGCCATTTCATGTATTTTTCAAGAGTAGCTTTGATCTAACCACTACAGCATAAAGACTTAATGGATGAGTTGCAGCTGAGATGATTGTTGTTCTTTGTGCTGCAGGTGAGTTTCACCTCTGTGACCACGACCGTTCATGTGAGGTCGTTTTTTGTTTTTTTTTGTTTTTTCAGCTCGAACTTGAAGAGGTGGTTCAAAACTTCCATTAGCATGCTGCACCGCCTGCAGCACTCAAAGCTTTAGAAGCATTTCCAAAATATTATCCTAACCTATGCATCGCCACAATCCAACTTTCTGAGACTTTATAGCTTGGTTATGTTTATGTTCATCTGTTAATGCATTAGTTGGCACTGATGCCTTCCAGCAAGTAGGTCTTTAAAATCAAATCTTGGCTGTGCAGAAATAAAATAGTTGATGATATCCTCAGGTGTTTGATACGTTATGTTTTTTTTTATTGGATCACAAGGAAAAGCTCAAAGATGATCTGTCTTATTTTCTTAATTTACAAGGAACCACAGAGGAGCATTTTAAATTAGAAAAAAATAGAGATTATAATCCAGCAGGTAATTACTGAGGTGGAGCTTCTGCATTATTTCTAAAACCAGTGGTGGGCAGCCCTAATCTAAAAATTAGTTCCACTAACCCTAAAGCACTAACTCAAAAATGAAGGTCCCCTAATTCTAAAGCACTAACACACTGAAAAATGTAGTAAAAGCACTAAAATAACCCAGTTGACACATAGAACATTCCTCAACAGACAACATAAGACACATATGGCCATGTTGCTCTCTTAAGCCTTATCACTGATGTTCCACAGCCTTATTTGAGTTTATTTATTGTCAATTTGTCACCTAGTGCAGAGGTTCTCAAACTGGGGTCCGCGAGCTGTGTCTTGGATGTCATCAAAAAATTTAAATAAATTGTTAATTTGGTTTTTATTTTTAAAAAAATGTGCATATGAGGAACAATGCACTAGTAAAACAGACACACTAAACCTAACAAAAAATAGTATTCCCATTAAATTCAGGGATTAAAATGACAGTAAGTTATTTTTACATCAACATGGGGTTTATGAGGGGGTCCCTGGAAAATTTTTCCCAGACCCAAAAAGTTTGAGAACCCTTGACCTGGTGGATAAGTGATACACATTTGAACAAAATGTGCGACAGCTTTAACCTTCAGCTGTTTACAATAATGTTGATAAATAACATTTAAAGACCCGAGTTAGAGCTTCTAAATTTAGCCTATAAATTTAGCAAGTGCTAATCCACTAATAAATTCTAAAATTAGCAAAAGCCCTAAAGCACTTATCAGAAAATTAGTTCCCCTATTAGTGCTTTAGGGGAACTGTGCCCGCCACTGTCTAAAACTTTCAAATCTGACATCAGATGCTTCTGTTCCCAGATATCCATGATACAGCTCAGGTGCTGCTGCTGCACTCGTGTTTAATGGATGTTCTAACGTCCAAGAGGAGAGGAGGCACCGAGAGGGAGGAAGAGGAGACTCTGCTACTGTAGCAGTGCATCAGCAGAGGTGAGCCTGCAGCCGCGACATCACAGTTTGCAGACTGAAGGAGGAGGAAACGAGCTGCTGTTTGTTCAGCACCTGCAAAGAGCAGCTTGGTTTTGTTCTTTCCTCTCTCTCTCTCTCTCTCTCTCTCTCTCTCTCTCTCTCTCTCTCTCTCTCTCTCTCTCTCTCTCTCTCTCTCTCTCTCTCTCTCTCTCTCTCTCTCAAAAATTGTTGGTTGAAGAGCAGCTAAATGGGCCAAGCTTCCCTCAGCTGCCTTCCAAAACAAGCCCCACAGTGGACCTCAGTATGTGTGTCATTAGTTCTGTCCCAGATGGTCTAAAAAAGCACAGACTGCCCAGTAGATGCACTGCATCCCCCCCCCCCAAAAACATAAAT
>JAUBOC010000043.1:10730283-10745760 GCA_032275365.1 Anablepsoides cearensis
CATGTATGTGTTCCGATCACTCTATCACAGAAAAATAAGAGTTGTAGAACTTATTGAAAACTCAAGACAGCCATAACCTTATGTTTCTTTACAAGTGTATGTAAACTTTTGACCACAACTGTACATGTGTAACAGAGCCAAATTACTCCTAAGCCAGTGTTGAGTGCGTCACAGTGCCAAGTCTCAGAATGCTGCACCAGTAGGTTAGCAGGTCAGTCAGGCTGAGGTTGGAGATTTAACAGACTGTTCTTTCTACACTAGTTTGACTAAAAGGAAGCACAGCAAATACTGATTTTTTCTTTTTGCTTTTTTGTCACTTTAGCATTATTTCATTGTTGCCATCATCATCACAATCACAGCTGATGAAGCTACAAAACTGTCAGAATCAGTAAAAGAAACTGACAGTACAGAAGTTTGTGTTCAGAACACATAAAAAACTTTTTTTAGAAATTACAAAGCACTGAGATTAAAAATTCAGAGCCTTCATGTCTGGTATGAGCTTTTGTGTCCAGGAATGACTCGTGTGTGTGTGTGCTGGTCAAACTCCCAAAAACATTCTTTCTGAGTAAAATCACCAGTCTACTCACAGTCTTTTCTGAATCATCGACTTAATGTGATTATTGGTGCAAATGGCTAACCTGGAAAAAAATAACTTATTCAGAGATGGCATCCTGTGCTCAGATCTAATTTACCTGCTCAGCATGCAAATAAACACATAACCTGCATCATACAGTTAACTGTCAGCAGAGCAGCAGACACTAAGTAGGTGTAATGTAATATATGAGAAAAGTAAAGAAGCATGTTTGCAAAACAAGACAAACCTGCTCTTTCATGCTGAATATTTAAAGATGGTAGAAAACCTCCATTTTTGGAGTCATATGGGACTAAGACATGTGAGATACGGACAGCAACAGCAATGCCGAGACCTGCTAAATTTGGTTTTAAACAGTTTTACTCCACAATAAGGGCAGATGCAAGCAACAGTTGGTGCATTAGACAAGACTTCATCAGACAAGTAACCAGGAAGTCATGCCAATGATTTCAGCCTTGAAAGCATGTCCTATTAATAAACAAAAGGATTTTCCCTGAAGGAGTGAGAAATGAGAGGTCGCATACCAGGGTATCAGTGATTATCCTAGCCCCATTACCAACTGTTACTGGGCTGAGTTTTGTAGACCATTTGTCATTTGTTTTGATAAACTGTCTGTCTCCCCGACAAATCTAGATGTTTTAGATCTTGGTTTGAAAGATATGAATTATGTGACTTTAACAAATAAGACTCCATGTTTATTCATCTAAAAACCAGAGTGGGATCTGCTGTCTACTTTGACCGCCTGCAGCTACTTTAAAACCAACATTTGTGTAGTGTCCCATGAGACCAATGAGATCTCAATCCTAATGCAGCTGAGTTATTAAGACTGATGCGACTAGACATTATCAAGATCACCCTAATACGTTTTTAGGTCAGTTGGCTTGGCGATTATGTCCAGTTTAAAGTCACAATAATCTCAAAAGGATAGTTTATTTTTGTGCAACAGGATCATCTAGGACTACAATAAAATAAAAAATAATAATAATGAGGGCTGAACAATACTAGAAAAACTTGTGATGAGCGATAACAGTGCTTAATATTGCAATGACAATATGACTTGCGTTAAATGAATAAATACTTAAATATTCAATGTTTAAAAACATGTACATTTTTTAAGGTATGAAAAAAGCAAGAAAAAAATAGCAAGAACATAAATGTAACAGAAATAATAGCAATAGCATATATACTGCCATTTTATATAATTATAGCATAAACGGAACATTTGAGCCGAGTTTCTGTAAATTTTTTGCAATATATTGCACAGGCTGTTGTTGCGATGACGATAAATATTCAATATATTGTGCAGCCATGATAATACTGTTTACTTTAGTGATCCACAATGAGGAAACTCATATTGTGCATACTCAGGTCAGTCAAATAAGGTGCCTAGGCAGCAGCTAGAGCCTTGCTCATGGGCCCACAATAGGGCGAATAAGAGGAGAAGCAGGTGTGGGTGCTTCACTTTTCCCACCCATATTTTATGTGCCTACTTTACGTCTTTCCAAACCTGCACCCTCTGGATTATAAGCTTGTTTTCTCTAACATCTACACCACCGCTCCCAAATAATAAAAAGGGTTACAAAGAGTTAACATGATTATCATTGACTTAGTATCTAACGAGAGACAGAGACATTTTCTGAATAGGATTTTATTGAAGTGAGAGACATTTTAAAGCCACAACCCTTATATTTTAAGTCATTTTCAGATGGGATTTTTGTGGATATTTTAGAGGATAACCACATCTGTTATTTATAGTTTAAGGAAGATTGTTTTTCAAACATTCTTGTTAAATTTTTCACCAGCACACTGCTCAAAAGCAGTGCAACATGCGCAACTGTAAATTGAAATAAAAGACAAAACTGAAAACACCGGTTCTGTCTCGTTCAATTTGAAGGGCTAAGAGGATGTTGCTATGGTTGCACAGCTCCATCTTAATCAAGCCAAGTAAAGCCTTACCACCCTTCAATGAAACCAAACCTGTTTTCCATCCTGAGGATATGACGTACACATGCTGGAGTCAGTGAATGCTTGTGGAGAAGCAGAAGCCTCGTGACTTCACCCCCACGTGCATAAACCACAGAAGAGGCAAACAGGTAGAACAAAAAGCCAGCTGATGGACTTGTATCTTGTCTTTGTCAAGTAAATGTCAGACTCATGCAACATAATAAGTGGGAAAGGAACAGAAACTTTTGCTGTCAGATTTTACACAGAATCCACAATTAGGTTTTAATATATAATGACTATAAGGTAGTGGTAGTATAGCTCAAGTTTGACCCCAAAACAGAATAAAATGAAAAGCAACATCATTACATGTTCATCTTCTAGTCAGTTTGATTCTATTGTTTTTAAAGGAATCAGCTATGCAGAACAGTTTTCCCCCAGTCAAAAGACAAAACGAAGCCTATCAGGTCTGCTGACTGACATTACCTCTCAGACTGAAAACCGATGACTAAAAAGGCGTTAGCGCTTGGCAATTTTACTTTATCCTCACAATTACATGTAACATCATGTGTCAACGGGAAAAGGAGAACATTTCTTTTTTTTTTTTTTGATGAACGTGATCCCAGATCATATTTTTATCCGAGAAATCTGCCAGACCACTGACAGATACTCCAACGTGTTTGCCTGCCCCAGTCTTCATTTCTGTCCTTGTGTTAAATAAATCTGTCTCTGCTGAAGTCCAGTATGTCCCAGGAGCTTTGAAGCAACAGAACTGAGTTTTCAAGTGAACTGGATATAACTGACAGAAAAACCAGGCTAATAGTGCAAGGCAATTCCATTGCACTCAAAATAAGATAATGTTACTAATGCTATTTTGTTTTATTTAAATTTTTTTGCCATTTACCCACTGAAAATAACTGTGTCATGCTGGAGAAGATTATAAATTAACTCCATCAGTATTTTTTATTCATGGCCATTATCTCAAAGTCCAGAAATAACCCTGTGATCCACCCTGTCCTGTCCTCAAGAGAGGGAGTGTTCGTAGAACAGCAAATAAGGGTGGCTACACACAGAGTTGGACATTGTCACTGCATGCCTACACAGGTTTGTGAATTAACTGTAGAATCAGAGAAACTCAGAGGGATAAAACTACTTTCGGCCTTAGCTTAGCCACAAAGTAACTGATAACATGGTGGCTTCATAATCAGAGAATGGAGCCGCACTTCATGCTTTTTCCAGGAACTGTAATTCCAGACACTCTCTGGGCATCCTGCATTATTAAGTGGAAAACAAAGACAGCTTGGCAATGAGATGGTGAAGCACGAGCACTCCGATCAGCCCGGACCTTCAATTAAGGATACAAAACTTGAGACGCGTTTTACACATGTAAAACTCTCATTGTGCTGACAAGGAGCAGGTGTTTTGAAAGGTTAATTTTTTCCAGTGTGAGTTAAAAATGTACTTGCTTTGATGGCTGACACAAAATTCTAAAAATAGTATTTAATATTTGCATTTTGTTATTATTACATAAATAGGAATTATAAGAATAATAAATACCACACTTTGATCTACACAACTTAATAATTAATGAGGAAAATAAAGTTCACAAATATATATAAAAACCATAACTGTTATGCATATAAAAAGGCAACTAGTATTCATGCTATCAACAATTTATGTCCTTCAGAGCCAAATAAGTGGCTTTCAAGGAGCACATCATTTCATAGTACATCATGGCTCTGAATCTTAGCTTCCTTCTGCATTATCAATATTACTACAGAGAATATCAGCAGCATGGCCGTTTTCACTAAAGATATCCTTTCTAAGTGTCCTTACACCATTATGATGCCACTGCATCAAATAACCAATAATGCGCAAAGAAAGAGCTCAAACTTTCTGAAATACATTGAAAAACTTACATTTCATTCAACGAATGCAATTCTCATTTTCTACATTTTCTTGAAAAGCCATGCTGAAAAGATGAGCATGAGTACTAGTTTCACAGCTTCTTGACCTTAGCTTCCTTCAGCATCATCAATAATCCTACAGAAAGTTTGCAAGAAAGTGTTTTACGGAGCTAATATTTGCATACATTTGCTAAACACATTGCAATTTTGTTAAAATGACAAAACATTTTTGTTTTTCAAACAAAATGCTGTAAATTAAGCTATTCATTCTAACAGCAGCAACACAATGTTATTGCATAAAAACAATATCAGCATTTGTGCATTGCCAACAGAATCTGTAGCAGACGTTTCCCATGAACCTGTGACACCAACCAGCAGGACAAAGTAAACATCAACAAAAATGACTGCGAACATGTGAGCACACAGTTTAAGTACAAAAATAGCTGTCCCATCTCATACATTGCATCATGTTGCAGATAACATGCACAGCCTCAATTCATTTGATTATTTCCCTCTAAGTGTACAACTCATAAAGAATTGTTTGTTTACCCCCCCCCCCACGAGTTAACCAACACACAAAACATGTTTGGAAGACAGTCTGGGGGATTACTTTCTCAGAGACTTTAAAGGGAAAAGTTAATCCAGCTGCATTAGTCTAAATGTTTCAGTAAAAAGAGGGGGGTAATAAAAGCTTTTACAGGCCATGTAAAAATAAAGACACTCATTTCCTAATCAATTTTCATTCTCTCTGTGTCAGTCAGTCCTGTTAGCTTGGATTTATATTTATATTTTGACAACAAAATAAACACTGACAGCGAAACATATATTTGGGTTGGTACATAAATATTAATTAGGACCAAACCAAACAATAACAATAAATTTTGGAATTTTATTGGAGCAATTAAACTTCATTGTCATATTTAAAGTGGGAGTAGAAATTGTTAAAAGTATTAAAGCTGGTGAAATATTTATTGAATAATTTCCCTTGTGTGTTTTTGACAAAACCCCTCCCACATCATGCAAACTGGCATTAAAAAAATAAAATGAAAACAGATGTCACTGTTGAGCTGGTTGACCTTGAGTGAGTAAGTCAGAGGTCTCGAACGTTTTAAGCTGTCCTTTTTTTATATTTTGGCCGCCCATGTGGTTCACCATCTATAGACGTCAAGGCACTCTGGCCTCTGTCCCATCAGCTATTTTAAGCTTCCCTCCACTTTTGGCCTCAGCAACGCTATTCCTTCACAGTATGCTTTGCATACTCTGGTCTCTGAAGAGACACATGAGCTACAGAGGGGCAACAGTCTTTCTTTAAGTGTTGCATCACTACTGCAACGTTGTCTTGACATAAAAATCAAATCAATGCTAAAATCTAAAAAGACACAAATGTCCTGTTTCCACATTTTCTCCCATATGATATATGGTAGATTTTCAGTAAGTTTGTCAGTCTTGCTTTGAACCTGTCATCTAGAGCAAATTATTATTATTTTATGGTTCTATATACCTCTCTAACAAAGAGTTCAGTTTTTCTTAACATTATGTTACCACCATTAGATTAAAATCTTTAACTAAACTTTTAGAATCTTAACTTGAATTTGAGTTGATAAATCAACATTTTAAAACTATGCATGTGATACAATTAGTTTAATGATTAGAGCAAACTTTACTAAATCTGAAAAATTAGAATGAACTTGATTTCCAAAAGAATGCAGATGAGAATGGCCAGTTGTACTGGTGATCGACCTTCTATCGCTTGTATCTTAGGCCCGAAATATGATAGCTATTATGTACTTAGTTGTTAAAGAGCTCATTGCAAAAAGGTAGATAAATTTACAACACAACAAATTTTCCAAGAAGTATTACCATTTAATTAGCTGTAGTTACAGCTAAACAGTCAAACTGTAAAAGGCCAAACATGCAAAGAAAACTGAAATGACATTTGTTTAGTCTGTTTCTCTGGATTGTAAAATAAATGCCTCTAAACTGCAATCAGACAAATGGTAATTGTCATTTACAGGTTAGCAAAGGTATTAGCATATGTTGTATCAAAATACAACACCTTGTAAGACTTGTGAGAAACTGCTGGTCACCAACACTCAAGGCTGTCAGGGCTGACAAACTGTAGCAGCTGCAATGTTCACTTCCTCCCCCACCAAAGCACAGCAAAGTACGACAGTTCTATTTTGAGCGACTTCCTGAAATAAAGTGCATTTACAACGCTAATATAGCCTTCACAAAAAAGCCTGATGAACATGAGATTAAAAAAAATAACTGAATGTAACTGACAAGTATTTTCCACTTATAATATGAAACTAGGGTTCAAACAAAGTTCAGTCTACTCTAAGCAGATGGGAGCATCTACACCAAATGCAAATGTGGACTGATATCAAATGGTTTTTGCATCAATTTTCATTGGCAGTAAGAATTCCCCCTTTATCAGGCTGATTCACTACCTTAGATGGTGGACAATGAAAATTATTCAAAAGTCATGTAAATAATGATCACTGACAGCTAGCGCTAAATCCCAGTGAGCTCTCCCCTAGACTCAGAGGTTGGAAGTACCAATCATGTTGTTAAGGATACCATTTAAAAAAACTCTTAATACACCCAAACAATATGTCGCTTACAATTTGTCTATGTTGACGGCAACTTGGGAATTGTTTGTTTTTGTTGTTTTGCCTTTGTTTTTTGTTTATTTTCCAAAAGGGAGCTTTAAGAAAAATAAAAGTCAAATATATTAGTGGATACGTTTAAGTTAGGGCAGAAGGTAGAAAACAAAACAGTGTAGGTTGTTTCCAGCTGCAGCTTGAATGTGGTCAGAAAAAGGGAATTTCATTAATTTTTGATGAACAGAAGGAAAAGATCAACAGCTGCTAATAGTGCATGGTTTCATAAAATCCTTGGAGTTTGGAGAGTTTGGGAGGAGCTGCACCAAGACAGCTGCAGAGTTTCAGAGTGATCACAGCTATAGGTGGACAAAGTACAACATATTTGTGTGTGTAATTCTTTCTTATTAGATGCACTAGTGTGGTCAGAGAGCTAAGCACAAAAGTTAAAACTATTTAAAATTTTCTATGTATTACCCTAACCCATAAATAGTGGCATAAATCTTTAATTTCTTTGCAAACAAAAAAAAAACGCTCTAACCAAACTAAACTATGTCGCTTAAAACCTGTCACATTTGCTACCATTTCAACCTGTTTTTAGCAGTCATGCAAAAGGAAATATGTCATGCTAGTTTTCATGTCCAAGAACATCTGAAAAATTGGTGTCTCGTTAAAAAAAAAAAAAAACAAGTACCGTATCTATCAAGTTGTCACACCACATAGCCTGTATAAACATGTTTGTGTCCGACAACATTTTCAGCATTTTTATCTCCACATTTCTTGATTTAAACTGACTGCACCAACTATCCAATACCATCAGTTTTCACATTTCAATTTATCAATCTTTTTGGGGTGTAAATTAGGTCATAATTTCAGTAAACGCTTAAATCTCAATGAAAACAAAAGATAGCACCATTAGTTACTGCAATTTCAGACTGCAAGTAATAAAAAATGTGTTCACAGAGTCAAGCTATAATTAGTTAAGGTTATTTAAAGTCTTTTTTTACAAATAGCAGGAACAAAGGAAGCAGACATTTTTTTTTGTCAAAAACTGGTGTCTCCTACGTATGCAGGATGTTGTGCAATATCCTTTACAGTTTCCTAATATGATGCTGGAAAAAAAAACATTTTAAATCTAAAAAATTGGCAGTCACAAAATGTGCAGAATTTGCCTGAAAATTAAGGGGGGGAAATGGAAAGTCTTTAATCTTTCTTGTACTCACCTATAATAACGAGACTGGAGGTACGTTGAACACACTGCTTTGGAGACATGACTGGCTGAGCCAAAGTCAATCACTTTCACCCTGTAGGGTTGCCTGACTGGGTCCACCAGCATTATGTTTTCCGGCTTCAGGTCTGCGTGTATTAAACCCATGCATTTTAACTTCTTCAGAGCTGTAGCTACTTGCTGTAGCACAGGTCTGATCACTTTCAGGGGGAGCGGACTGAACTTATTTTGCTTCAGAAAATCATACAGGTTCTGCTCAAGCATCTCAAATACTAGACAAGTGTGGCTGCGATGCTGGAAGCATTCGAAGGCTCGCACCAGGTTGTGCTCATCTGCATTCTCCCCACTCAAACGAGCAAGGATCCCAACTTCAATCTGTCCCTGTCGTGCATATGATGGGTGATTTTTCAGGATCTTTACGGCCACCACCTCACCCGTACCCCTTTTCCAGCACTTGACTACCTGGCCGAATGTGCCCCGCCCCAAGAAATCCAGCACTTCATAAGTATTCTTCATGGAACACAGGACTTCGTGCTGCACCACCTGATAGTCTCCATCCCCTCCTCCTGTCCCTCCTGTAACACCTACACCATGTCCTACACCCTGTTTAGAGGGGCCTCCTCCAACTCCGACAGCCGTCGGTGCCGCCACAGCTGCATTCCCCACATTCGTCGTTTGCAACATGGCAGGCAACATTGACAGTTCCTCCACAATCTGCATGGTGCTTCCTCGGTTATCCAGCTCCTCACTTTTACGTTTCAGCCCACATCGCTGAGAGCTGTCAGCTGAGTTTAAACCTTCACAGTCTTCCTCTCTGTCACCCTCCTCCCCTCCTCCTCCCTCAACTCCTCCACTGCAGCCCTCTCCCCTTCCTCCTCCTCCTGCCCCTGTTCCTCCACCGCTGCTCCCACTTTCTTCAACTGTCGGACGCTGCTGCTCCTTGTCCTGTGCGTGGACAACCCCTGCCTCCTGTTGCTGCTGGACCACAAGCGGGCCTGGTCCCCCTCCTCTTCTACCTGGCTGCTGTCGTTGCACGCCACGCACCACCACTGTCTGCACCGGGTACTGCTGTCCTCCACGTACTTTTAGACCCACTGCTAAGTCTCGGTTCACAAATGAGTGGGCTTGTTTAGTCGGGTGCACAATGCCAAGGGTTCTGCTGTTCAGATAAGTCTGCGGGTGTGCTTTCTCATGGTACACACAACTGCTGGGCTCAACTTTGAGTTTCTTCACACTGCTAAAGGCACTTGTCTGGGTTTGATAAACGTGTGGTGGGTAGACCAAGACTTGTGAGGCCATACCTGCAGAGAGAGAAACAGAAGTAACAGGTTATTACAGCTGCAAAAATAAATAGTCCATTTGACTTGCTTGCTATACCAAATGATGTCACAAAACGGGGATAAACAAGGACAAAGCACACTGAAATTTGGCAACAAAACTGTTAAGCTTATTATGCAATACAAAAATGTGTTGCCGTTACATCATCAGTCAAAAAAGAACTAACTGTCCAGTTATTCCAGGGTCCTTTTCTTTTTATTTGTTTACTTAAGTTCAAAGGGTTTATTTAAGTTACCGGAGTCCAAAAACTAGACGCTGCCAATCTCATTAAGCCATTTTAACTTCTCCCACATGTCACAAATATGTTGCAGGTGACCTTTCCTTTTTTATTTATACAAGTTAATAAAAAAAAATTAGAACTTCACAAGAAAAAAAATCAAAACAATCTTCCGTCTGGTGGCAACAAATTCTTGACAAGGTTAAGAGTCATTGCAGCTGCGGTTTTCTAGTGTCCAACTGTTTTCAGAGTGTGTGACGTTAGTAATGCAAGCAACAGGAGCCACTGACAACAAACTGCACTACCAAAGTGGACAGAACTTTACTCTGATGTAACCTATACATTGAAAAACAGATTTTGTTTCCTAGATGTAAACATTTCCAACAAGCTAGTTTACAGAGCAGTTGTAACCTGCTGTGATTAGCTGTGTAACATTTGACAGCAAACCAAAGCTGTGCATCAATAAGACATTAAGAAACAGAGTAAACTAATAAGTATTCTCGATCTAAACTCACAAGGTTGCAACATTTATCCAAGGCACAGGTTAACTATGCCTTTCTCTTGTTTCAACAACTGCAGAGAGAATCAAGGAAGCACTGCATGTAGCGGAGTGCATCAGAACACCTTTACCATTCTGTCCAACCAACTGCAATCCCACAAACACCTCCACACAGCAGATGACTAACTTCTCAAAGGTTTGACTGACCTATTCCTGTCATTTTTATGCATCCTACGACAGGTCTCTAGGCAACCAATGGAGAGAGGATAAGAGACAAAGAGAGTAAAACAAAGTCAAACAGCATAATCAGGCCCACGTGTCTAATTACTCAAGACATGGTTCATTCTTTTCTCCTCCCCTATAATTTTTAGTGCGTGCGTAAGCGGGTGGAAGAGAACTTCATGGAAATGCTAAAACATTTTGAACCTAAATCATCAGAGAGGGGGGTAGTTTTGTTTGGTGAAACAGATGATGCATCTAACTGTAGATGAACACAAATGCGCACGCTAGTCAAACAGATTCTAAGACAAAGTAACTGCATGCATGATAGCAAGCTTTTTGTCCCAGTTTTGGAAAGTATAACAGGCAATCTAATAAGTGACATAACTGTACAAGCCTTACACAAGTTTAAAAAATATATTATTTTGTTTCTGCTTGTTAGATCCTTTCGTAATGTTACAAATATAGATAATAAATTTCAAATAGAATTTATCTTACTTTTAGCTCTTAGCTCAAAGTATGGGTCTGCTACAGGGTGGATGTAATGCAAGAGAATAACGAATAAAGATAAATAAGGACAGTAGTCTGACATGAGGATGTAAATTAGATGGCTTTTATTGATTTAAAGAGGAAATAAAAGCATTTGTGGCTATTTTTGTGTTAAAAGCTAGACCAGCAACAAGGTTCTTTCTAAGGCATGGTTTCACATCATTCATATCTGTAGAGGTTTTCCAGCAAAACTGTACTTTTAGGAAGTAGGTCAGGTTTGTCATGCTGGATGAAATGAACTGAAAACCCACGTGCTCTCTAAAAGTTGACTTCTTAGATTTTATGCAGATTATTAAGGAAATAAAATATTTTTTAATGGGCTAAAGTATAAAATTAACATTTTACTAACCATTTTACTTTCAACACAATTTGTGCTCATGTTTGTGCTTCATTTCACAGCTTAAACTAAAAGCGAGCTGCTATGATAACCACAGCTTAGGCTTCAAATATTTGAGCTATAATTGTCTCCCATCCTACAGCACATTAAAACAGCCCCATTAGGCATTCACACTTTAATCAGATGATCAGGAAAGCAGTCTGTGAGAAGCTTCGTCATGCATTCATGTGCTTTCTATTAGGCACTGCATTTTACACTAAAATTAAACTTGTATTGTAATGAGGTAGTTCTGGCTGCAGCTCAGTTCAGATAAATAAGGCAAATGACAACTGTGATGGCGAAAATTAAACATTTTCTTTTCTTCTAATTCACTTCAATGCTGTTCTTTTGATTTTGGTAATGCATGAAGGTTGCTATCTTAGATCACAACTATAACCTGATGCCACACTGTGGTGCATTCCTTGTGCCTCGTGAACTAGATTTTTTATGCTTATTAAATAAAAGGTCCTCTATTTTCGAAAGCATGTGACCTGAAGTTATTTGTGGAATTTTTTTAACTTTCTCTGTAAAGTTTTCAGCTTTTGTCATTAGCTACTGCTCACAGGCAATACTTCTCGAAAGATCAGTCAAATACACAATAAAATAAAATGTCAATGTTAAAGTGGTTTGATTTTAAAACGGTGTGAGGTTTAGTATGTGCCACAATTTTGGCTTTTATTAGTTATTGTCCTTTTTATAGTTTTCAAGCCTTATATATAAATAAAAGCATTCAAAAATGTACAAAACAATTTCTTTCATACCAAATACCGAGAGGGCAAATACACTAATATAAAAAGTTTACACACCTGTGGTTTAGGTTTTTGACGTAAACAATTTGGAGACCAAGATAAGTTATTTCACAACTTTTTTCACCTTTTATGTGAGCTAAAATTTGTAAAACTTATTCGAAAAATAATAAAATCTTTTTTGTGGGGGCAGGGGAAGTAAAAATAAAAAAAAAACTAAGATAAGGTGGTTGCCTAAGTATGTACACCCTTAATCTAGTACTTGTTGAAGCACCTTTTGACCTTATTACACACTGGGCACACTGTGCCCAAAAACACTGTGCTGAGTAGTGAGTACAGTCTTTTTGGGCAGGAGGCTACCAGCATGGGACATCTTGATTTAGCAATATTTACCCACTCTTCTTTGCAAAAATGCTCCAAATCTGTCCGATTGTGAGGACAGCTTTTGTGCACAACACTTCTCAGATCATCACATAGATTTTCTATTGGATTCAGGTCTGGACTCTGGCAGGGCCATTCCATAACCTTAATCTTCTTCTTGTGAAGCCATGGTTTTGTTTATTTGGATGTAAGCTTTGGGTCGTTGTCATTCTAAAAGACAAAGTTTTTCTTCATCTTCAGCTTTATAGCAGAAGCTAGAAGGTTTTGTGCCAAGAATTGACTGGTATTTGAAACAGTTCACAATTCCTTCCACCATGACTAAACGCCCCAGTCTCAGCTGAAGAAAAGCAGCCCTAAAACATGATGCTGCCAACACCATGCTTTACTGTTGGTATGTTTTCTTCTGGTGATGTGCAGTGTTGGGACATACAGACATCCAGGAATACCATATGGAATTATGGCCAATAGGTTCATCAGACCATGACACATTTTCCCACATCTTTGGGAGAATGTGTTAAATTTAGCACCTGATGTTTTTTGTAAGATAAAGCTTCCATCATGCAACCCTTCTCCATAGCCCAGACACATGAAGAATAGGAGATTGTTGTGACATGCACTAGCTAGTACTTGCAAGAAATTCCTGTAGCTTTTTGTTTGTCTTTGTCAATTCAGTTGTACAGGTTACAGCTAACAATAAAGACAAATTTTTTTAAAAATTATTTACCGTGGCCTCATTTTTGCTACATCACAAAAATTTTGAATTTAATAGGGCATGTAAACATTTTATGACTACTGTATACTGGAGAAAATACAATATTGTCTAAAAATACAAGAGGTACCACCAGACAGTTTCACATGTAGAATACATTACATACTTTTACTAGATCACAAAATGTCATGACAGTAAGTCTTAGAGGTGGTTTATAATCAAAACCTTTTAGAAAAATTTCTCAATAACATTTGTTTTTAATGATGGTAAATATCATCATTACAAACAAATGTTATGAATTATATTCCTAATTATTTTAATTAATTGTTGTCCAATGACTGGAGCTTGCAGATGGCAGCATTTATTACTGTAAACAAAAAGCGTATTTAACATATTTTATTTTTACTGTGCATGATGACAAGTGTGTCTCTGCTGCTGCAAAAGCTCTTTAGCAGCAACCAAGTACTACGATATTCTAGGACATGTTTTACATGTTTTGTTGAGTCATTTGTTTATCTTTGGATGGCACATAACCAGGTTCTTGTGTTGTCTCCTCGTGTGCCTTTATTACCTGGGTGTACTCTGTGGAGCCGTTTCCGTGGTGTTTGTTTTTGTGAAATTGTAAAGTGAGTTGGCTGTTTTACCAATAACTGCTTTTTTGTGCATTTTATAGTGTTGCACTTTGTTGAATGAAAGTCTAATATCTTGTAGAAAAATTGCTTTATTAAAAAAATAGCCTTTGTTTTTACAGAAGCTAACACGTTGCTATGTCCCTCACTCTTGTTGTGTTGCTGTGCAAGCTAGAGTAAAAGTTATATTGCTGTTATTGTTGACAATTTGATACAACATAGCCTTAGTTTCAACTAAAACTAAAATGCACAGACGATTTCAATACAGAATAGGCCTCACCATACCTCATACTGAGGGAGCTTCAGAACAAAACCAAGCTATGAACAGAAGAACACTAGATAAATATGAGTAATTATGATTTGTGAACTGTAATAGGTGTATATGTCTTGAGATAAAAGACATTTTCCACCCCTATCATTTCTGTGATCTCAGCTACAGTACAACACCACCCTGTCTCAGTGGTTTTCCCAAAAACTCTCATTATGTTTTGTTTATTGACTGACGTCTACACACATACCACAAGATGACGTCACTTGAAAATGAGTCTTAGGTTTGCCACAGTGGTACACAGATGACTGAGAGGTTCCATGCAATAGAAAAAAAAAGAGCACAAACAAATACAAGCTGGGAAAGTACAGTATGAGTAAATTCCTCTGACTTTTGACTGCTTGGTTTTAAGATGACCAGAAGCACAACAAATTCTTAAGCTCAAAATAAACTGTTGCAATTGAGGGCAATCGTTCCTACAATTATAATTTTTAATTTATTTGTGCTTTAAAACTTCAAACTAAATTTATAAATTGTCCCATTTAACACAAAGCCATCACATTAACTGTGACAAAGGTCAAGCAGATTATCATTTTAGCTAATCTTAGTTTGATTAATTTAGTATAGGCTAGTTTTAACTCGTACATTACTGTTTCTTGAAATGCTGGCCGGTATAAAAAGTTCAGTTTTTTTTTTTTTTTTTTTTTTTTTTTTTTTTTTTTTTTTTTGTATCCTTGCAAGTTAAGGAAGACTGCAACTAAATTGTTAACAAAAGCAAACACTAAGGGATTTACAGTGTTGTGACTACAGTTCATTTTCAACCTGAAAGAGCTTTACTAAAATCCCAGCTAAAGCTCAAATAATATTTCTGTTTTACTTGTGTGTTGTATGTTTTAATAACATGAAGAATTAGCAGACTTCTTGGGCAAGTTCTTAAACATTTTAAAACTCTGGACTTATGACTGTGCTGTGTTTTTCTAACTTGGGCCATTGTGGCTAAGCACATTTAGCGGAGGTTATTACAAAAACTAAAACCAAAAAAATGGTCGAGCTTTGAAAATAAAATTAAAATAATGACTATATTGAGGATATAATCATCTGGATACATTTCGGTGCTCAAGACTCAGCACAAAGTGTGTAAAATGTCTCATAACTGGGCATGGTTATGACTGAAGTCATGTAAAACTTACCACTCGGTCCATATTGTCCGACTAGGATAGGCTAACAGTCAACAAAATAA
The DNA here is from genome assembly GCA_032275365.1 of Anablepsoides cearensis. Classification (NCBI taxonomy): domain Eukaryota; kingdom Metazoa; phylum Chordata; class Actinopteri; order Cyprinodontiformes; family Rivulidae; genus Anablepsoides; species Anablepsoides cearensis. Next base: position 10,745,726 of record JAUBOC010000043.1, read on the forward strand.
ATTATGTGTAATAAAAACTAACTAATGGAGAAAAA
>JAUBOC010000043.1:10746745-10772970 GCA_032275365.1 Anablepsoides cearensis
TATGTATGTATGTATGTATGTATGTATGTATGTATGTATGTATGTATGTATGTATGTATGTATGTATGTATGTATTAATTATACAGCTGTTATTTTTCCACTCTATGGTTACAACACAATAAATATTAAAAACAATTTATTTTGTTGTAATGATTTCTTTCTTTAAAATGTGCACGGTTTGGGTAAAGGAAGAAAAAGAATGATCAAACTACAAATTAAAATAGTCACACTTTCATACTACAACAGCAATGAAAAAAAAATCTAATATATTTAAATATAATGCATGTAAAATAATTGCTTTCAGATTAAAATAAATAATTGTAGAGGTCAAAATATTTTTGAGCAACCCTTATTTTGTCAGCTCATTATTTTCAGTGTTTGGTTGGGGTTTAAAAGTACAAAATATCTATTTCAAGCAATCTTATTTGACACTAAAGGGATAAAATGAGAAAATGTGCATGTTAAAACTTTTTAAGAAGCATAAAAAAGTTATTAAAAATATCTATAATTTAATATCCTCACTGCAACATTTAAGGCAGGTGGTGTGGGTGGTGTATGATGCATTTAAATTTTACTTTTTTTTTTTTTTTTTTTTTTACTGGATGTGAGATTAAATAAACAAAATCAAATGCAATACAAAAGCAATACAACAATAAAATCTATTCTAAATGTAATTGTTTCGTGTTTCCAAACACATACAATTATAGTGTAAGTCAATTTTTGACATTTGCCTGTATTGATTGCTTTACTCTGTAGTTAACAATAGAGACATTTTATTTGCCAAGAGTCTCCAAGCTGACAAATAAAAATGCTCCGCAAACCCCTGTTGTCTGAGAGACCAGCTGTAATCTAATTCACTGAAAGGACAGCTGGAATAAAGGTGTAAACATTTCTTGTCCAACCTGATTTATCATGAGTAAACACAGCTAAAAAGGAATAAAGGAAACAGACATACACTTTAGGCTTCTTAGAAAACCTGATGCTTTGTCTAATCAAGCAAGAATAATAAGTAAGCTCGTATTTATAATAAATTCAAAGTTGTATTCTTACAGCTTTGCTTGGGGAAGGAACGAGGACTTGTTTACATGTGAAGATGACATATCTGTGTTCTGCTACTCTGGTCTGTTGGACAGTTGGTTTCTCACCAGACGCGCGCTCCTGGTTCTTATCATCTGTCTCCCTCTGTTGGACAGCAGCACGGCTATGTCTGGACTGATCTGTGAAAATCCTCACTTCTTTATAGATATTTTCTTTTACTATAAATGTGAAATATCTGACAACGTTACACTAGTAATAGTAGTAGTTGTTGTTGTAGTAGTAGCAGCAGTAATAGTCCTATTGAAAAGATTAAAATAATCTAATTTGGTAGTTTATTCATAGTTTTTTTTGTTTGTTTGTTTGTTTGTTTGTTTGTTTGTTTTTTTTTGTTTTTTTTTTGCAGGTAAAGAGAAACCTGGCTGTGATACACATATGACATCAGTTAAAGATCATAAAACATCAAGTTAACTACAATGTAAAGAGCAGGCTTGGAATGGCAGGCTTTAAATGTTTAAATTGGCCTGGGCATTCATCACCATAGTAGGGTTGCAAAGACAAGGTGAACGTGAATATTATTCATTTTATTAAACACATTCCTTATTGGTCATTGTGTCATATTTAGCTTATTTTCAAACACATCTTTATTTTTGTTGGTTTGTTTTCTTGTGTTAGTCATTTTATGCTCAATTTTAGTGGCATATGTATTTCTTTGGGGGTAGTATGTGTCTTAAAGCATTTATTTATGTTTTTTTTTTTTTCATGACTAGCCATTTAGTTCTCTCATGGTGACTTTTGTTTGGCATATGCCTTGTGTTTGTTTGGTATGTCTTTTGGTGGGTCATCCTGATCCTGTGATTCGTCAAATTAAATCGGGGTCATTTTTGTTGTCCTGTGACTCTATGTTGTCATGTTATGTGTAATATCTATTTTTAGATCTTTTTCTAGGACATGGGTTATATTGTTATGAGGACGCGGGAATCTGGTTCATGCGCTTCATCAACAAAACTGTTTCTTTTGAGGAAATGTATTTTATTTTGAAGGAATCCTGCCGACCAGAAGTTTTATTGCCGCACCGGAAACCATCTTTATCGCCATTTTAGACGTCGGCGAGGCGAGTGGCGAGCAGTTCAACGTTTAGTTCTCCCAATGCCGTGTAATCGGTCTCCGTGAAGTTATGCCGATTACTTAGTGGTTTTGTGAAGAATCTCCGTCACGCTGTATTTGTTCGTGGTTCTGACTGATAGAGAGTATTATTAGCATAGCTACTCTTCCAGCCATGGCGACGGAGGCAGCAGGCGACAAGGTAGCAACATGCAGTTTTACTCATGGCCAACGGCGTGACATCTTGATCTTTATTTGTATTATTTTTAAAACTGTTAAGCATTTGATCCTGCGTGAGTTCGTGTATTGTAAAGCAATATTTAAAAAATGTCATCAGCCGTTAAAGTTGCTCAATAACACAAACTGGTTCTAATTTGTACTTGTTTTGTGTGTCCTCGTCGTTCGCCATATTGGCTCAGCTAAAGCTTTGTCGTAAGCTTAGCTAACTACCATTTTCGAGCTAACCTCATCAACAGTCGGTCGTCGTAACATTGGTGTGTGTTTCTACGTGTTTACTGTGTAATTTGGCTGATACTATTTAACGCTACCAGCTGGAAGGACCGCTAGCTAGCTAGCGGGAAAATGGGCATTTTGTCTTTGTAGTTCGATTTTTCTTCACCAGTTCTCGCGAGGTTTGGGCTGTTGTGGCGGTACTAGTGTTATAAAGTATTGATGAGATGTTTGTGAATATTTTGGTCACCCCAATTTTATCATGGTCATCTCAGCACACTGTTGTAGGCGTTTTAGGTCCCATAAACATAATGTTTATGTATTTGTCTTATCTTGCAGGCAGCAGAATATATTCCTGAGAAGGTGAAGAAGGCAGAGAAGAAGTTGGAAGAAAACCCATATGACCTTGACGCATGGAGCATTCTGATTCGAGAAACACAGGTTTAGTGACACAGAGTTGTATTCCTGGGGTTAAGGAAAACTGGGAATGTGGGTGTGTGGGTTGAGGTTATAATTCGATCCAAATCAATAGTTTTTAGATTTTTTTTTCCGTGAATCATATTATTGGCAGTATCCTGCTGTATTATGTTAAATAGTGTGAAATGTAAATGAATTCTTCTCCTTTAGAATCAACCCATAGATAAAGCAAGGAAGACCTATGAACGACTTGTCTCACAGTTTCCAAGTTCTGGCAGATTCTGGAAGCTGTTCATTGATGCTGAGGTTAATAGTTTTTTATTTTTATCTAGAGTGCATGACTGGGACTTATTCTAACACGATCAACAATGTGATTTTCACACAACCAAAATGTGTTTTCACTGAATGAAGTTTAAAGTCACAATTCTTTTGAAATATTGAAAAGTATTGAATTGACAGGCCTATTTACATAGCTTAAAGATGTCAGCCCTAATCTGTAGAACATATTGTGTTAACCTGTTACAACAGGAAATACGTTTTTGTAATAGCAATTTTTTTATGTGTATTAAAATGTTATACACAATTAGGGTCCCAGATTAAACACTGAAAATCACATTGGAGCGAAGCTCTATTGCGTTTGTAAAGAATTGTGGCTTTAAACACAAAGGGGAAATTAAGCTATAAACACTTTTTTTATATAATTCCTTATGTTTTCAAGATAAAATACTATTTTTCTGCGCCATATTTAAACGGGGTAAATGCATTTGTTGCATGTTTGGTCTGCAACAGTATTAAAACTATTTTAATGGTATTGGAGTGCATTAGCCTTTTATTCACTTGTCGTGTCAATTTATTGCCTCCTGTGTCGTTTCTTTTGGGTAATGTTATAAAGGAAGATCTTGATTGTGTGGCCCATTTTTTTCATGAGACATTTCTCCCTGCTCCTTCTGAATACATGACCTGTGACCCTTCTGCCTCGCTGCCAAGAACAAGCTTTGCTCTCAAGCAAATTAAAGTTATTTTTCTTACACCCAATCATTTATCCTGACCAACATTTCATTGCTTGATACTTTATTTTTGCAGGTATATATACACATAGTACCCCTTCTTTTTCCTCTTTGATTTGTGGACTTCACCCACAGGAATTAAAGGAAAACCACCAACACACAATCACATTTTCTAAGTTAGGTTTCAGCACTTGTCTTAAGTTCTAATAGCAGAAATGAAACTTGTGACTAACATCACTTGCAACATTGTTGACAGGAGCATATTAAGAAATGAGTTTGCTGTAACAAATATACAGTAGCTTGTTTTTACATAAAATCATAATATATAGAGCAAATACAATTATAACAAGTACTTACTTTGTTTAAATGTCAGGGTAAATTCATTGATATGGCACTGATTGATTTGAAACTAGTTTAGTAGTGAGGTGTTTTTGTTTTTTTGTAGAAATGCTTTACACAGAACAGAATTTCACTTAAATACAGACTAAACATATTTGGCTAAATGGAACCTGACCACATAAATGCAAATGAAAAAAAAAAACAATCTCTAGTTGTATGTTTGAGTTTGCAAGTAATAAGAAAACACTAATTTATGACTTAGGATTTAAGCTTTTTTGTGGTCCTAAGATTTTAGATCCCTAAATTAAGACAAAAATGGCTTTAAACTCTCTTGTGTTAAACATCACATTTTTAAAACTTGTTCTTCTTTCCCTACATAATTCCAAACTTTTTAATTTCCCACACATCTGCATCATCAGTTTAGCATATTTCCATAACTTGATAGAACACACTTCATATATGGAATGTTAAAATCCTTAAATATTAAAAAATCAAAAAAATAATTACGTGGATTCTAATTTAAGGCATGCCAACGTTGACTTGACCAAACATTTTAGTATCAAGTAATACCAAGTACAAATGCACCCCCCACTGGTAAGTATGTATAAAAGCTCATTCCTCCCCTTGAGAACCACACAAACTAGGTTGCATACAGATTATTACATTGTGGGACCAAACACCATATACTTTTTATTTTTTTAGCTGTTCAGACCAAATTGTTCATCTCAATGCAGTCTATATTCGCTCATTGAATTGGCCTTGGGAGAAAAAAAGTTTCATAGTTATGCTGAAGGGCATGAAAACATCAATCTAAATAGATTTTTTGTGTTTCCAATGCTTTTACCCTTTTTATTGTGTTCAGTCAGAACTTAGTCTTAACAATGTGCACCCCTCTATCTCTTTGAAGGCATAGCATTGTCATAGATCTACATTACTCATCTAAAAATTGGGAATTAGATGTTGAATTCTTTGTATTTACTAATTGACTAATTGCTCTACATCTTTTTATCTAACCCCAGAAAGCTTTACCTGCCAGATAAAGACTGATGAGTGAACCCAAAGATATTTCATTTCAGTATCTGATGCAAAGAAAAAAAGTTGAAATTGAGGAAAATTATTATGCACAAAGACAAAACAACACAAATATAACAACCTTTTCAGGGAAATTATCTAGGTTTTAACATATTTTACTACATTAATCTTTAATTTTTTTAGTATTGATACATTATGCAAATGTGTTTTCAAAGGTGGCAATAGTCTTGAAAAAATTTACCAAAAATTGGAATTCTGTATGAACACTTTAATTGCATACATTCGCACAGTCATTACAGCAAGACTACTGGTGATGCTACCAGAGTTCCTTTTCTCAACTTTTCACTAAACATGTTTCTTTATGGGGAAGTGGAGGAACATAGAAACATGCATTTTTTTAACTGAAAAGGTTAAAATGTCTAAGACATTCAATATGTAGTTCCTCTCATATAGAAAGTATAAACAAGTAAAATAATGTCTTTACCAGTGTGTTCATCATTACCAGGTTTATTTACATTTTTACTCCATGTGCTGTGGTACTAGGGCAGTGCAGTCTGTACACATTTTCCAGTACAAGCTTTTACTCTTGAATTTTTGGTGTGGAGGAACTGCTGATCAGTGAGGCTGCTGTTATCAAGCCCATGGATCTAAAGGATGTGGCAATCATTTGGTAGTTTTTTATGATATTTACAGCAAAATGCTCAACCTACAGCCTCAAAATATTTCACTGTGGCCCAACCCCCTCCCCCACACCAGTTCTGAATGCTGCAAAAAGAGCTCAAACCACACAAGTGTGAAGCCTTAACGCCACAGAAATATCAGCCTCTGCTGTCGATGCTGAAAAGAGCTGTGCCATGGAGCACTGTTTACCAGGAGACTGTGCACAGCTGGAACTTTTAAGGAAGATCCTTTTTAATGTTGTTTTCCACCCTCAGATCAGAAGCCTGTGTCATACTTTTACAAATTCTACTTTTCTGGCACTGTTGTTTTTCAGGGTTGTGTGTTGCAAATACAAAGAAAATAAACCCCTTTCTCAGAGTGAATTGTCATTCTTGTGTGAATTTCACTTTGTTGATCTTCAGGGTTGTGTGTGAGGGATTGCATCTGCACGAATGCATGTTTTATATGACCCATTTATAAATACACTTGAATTGAAATTACATTTACATCCCTTTTTGCAGATCAAGGCAAAAAACTATGACAAAGTAGAGAAGGTATGTGTCCATAATGAAATCTTTTCTGTTTTTGTATTGTCTGATTGTAGTCACTGTAACTTAAAATGTTATATCTGAATGAAGGATGAATTAACAACATTGGTTTCCTTGTGTAATCAATTTTAGTGTTTATGTATGTGGATATACTTGCAGCAGTTTGCACTTATTGTGGACAAGTGTATATTGTGCCTTTTTGTTTTCCTAGTTGTAATATAGTGATGCTCTGTAAACTCTTCTTTCCCTGTTTTACTTTAAATAAAACCATCTGTATTATTAGATGTCTATTTCTGATTTGCTTGAATATCAGTTCAAACAACTGAACTAAGAACTTAAGGCTGCATCAGACACACATCAAATAACAGATTAAAACAATCATGGCAGTTTTTAATATAAAATGAAACAAGTTTATAATGCTTTTGTTGTTTGTCAAGGTGTTCAAAATCACTGTAATCTTGTGGAATGTATTGAATACACAGCACCTTTTTAAACATTTCTTTAACCTGTTTAGTTGTTCCAGAGATGCCTAATGAAAGTGTTGCACATTGACCTGTGGAAATGTTACCTCTCGTATGTTCGTGAGACCAAAGGAAAACTTCCCAGTTACAAGTAAGAAAGCGCACCACATTTGTGACGTTTTGATTCTGCTCAAAAATACACATTTTACATCACACTTTAATCCTTCTGTTCTCAGAGAGAAGATGGCCCAGGCGTATGACTTTGCCCTTGATAAGATCGGCATGGAAATTATGTCTTATCAGGTGCACAAAGCAATCAAATTTATCACTTGTAACGGTTTATTAAACGTTTACACCAGTTATTGTCCAAACATAATTTATTTATTATTATTATTATTATTATTAATCATTTATTTATTTCAGATTTGGGTGGACTACATCAATTTCCTCAAAGGAGTGTAAGTGTCAATGTATGTATTTCTTTTTCTTTCCAGACTTTTAAACTGCATTATTGACTCTTGGATTGTTTTTGTGTTTAATCAGTGAGGCTGTGGGCTCATACGCAGAGAACCAGAGGATCACGGCAGTTCGGAGGGTGTACCAAAGAGGCTGCGTGAACCCCATGATTAACATCGAGCAGCTCTGGAGAGATTATAGCAAATATGAGGAGGCAAGTGACTTCAGTAACAGTACTCCCTTTTTCTTTCTAGCACCCTTTATACAGTGGAGCTGTGGACTATATCTCTGCACAGATATTGCTCAAATATATGGAATCTGCAAGGAATAAAAAAAATAAACCTCAATGATAAAATACTGTATGTCTATTACTTATTACATTATTCTGTCTGGCAGCTTGTGGGATTAGTGCTCTTAATTTCACAGTGTAAATGCTGACATTTTACCACATATATTTAGGATTTTTTATTTCTACTTATCTTTTATTATTTGTTTTTTACATTATGCAAACTTTTTGAAACTTTTTCAGATTCATGAGTTTTAGAGTACCGCTGTATGTTTGTTGCTTTGAGTTTCACCTGTTTAAACGAGGATTTGAACTTTGATAAACAGGGAATAAACGTGCACCTGGCCAAAAAGATGATTGAGGACCGAAGCAGAGACTACATGAACGCAAGGAGAGTGGCTAAGGTGAGACGGTGAATTAACTACGATCAGGCTGGATTTAAAAAATGCTTTGTTTTTTTTCTTTTATAACCTAGGCATGTTTTCTTAACACAGGAGTATGAGACTGTGATGAAAGGGTTAGACAGAAACGCACCTTCAGTTCCGCCACAGAACTCTCCCCAGGAGGCGCAGCAGGTGGAAATGTGGAAAAAGTACATCCAGTGGGAAAAAAGCAATCCGCTGCGCACAGAAGATCAGACTCTCATCACAAAGCGAGGTAGCAGCTTGTTTCAGCTTTTCTTTTGTCTATCTAAAAGTACATTCTTTGTAATGATAATTGTGTAAATATCTTTTGTTTGTAACATTGGGTACTGGATATATGTAGCTATGATGGGCTCTAGAAATGCAGCCACTAGAGGGCCTACATTTACCTTTTTATTTTCTGTGATGGGATCTGATGCTTATATTGGAATATCTGTGTGTGTTGCAGTGATGTTTGCCTTTGAGCAGTGCCTGCTGGTGCTAGGCCACCATCCTGACATCTGGTATGAGGCAGCTCAGTACCTGGAGCAGTCCAGCAAACTGCTGGCAGAGAAAGGGGTAAAAAAAATATGTTAAATATATTTATATATTTTCAGATCAGATAAGAAGTTAAAAAGCATTTTCGTTAATTTATTCTTCCTCCCCACCCCCTTATTTCCCCTCTCAGGACATGAATAATTCAAAACTATTTAGTGACGAAGCAGCCAACATCTACGAACGTGCCATTGGGACCCTTCTGAAAAAGAACATGCTTCTCTATTTCGCTTTTGCTGATTATGAAGAAGTGAGGTTTTGTACACGGCACAACTCAGACTAAATAAACCGCTGGAGGACTTCTCAGCTCACTTCTTTTTGCTGCCCATAGAGTCGCATGAAGTACGAGAAAGTGCACGGCATCTACAACAAGCTGCTGGCCATCGAGGACATCGACCCCACGCTGGTCTACACCCAGTACATGAAGTTCGCCAGGAGGGCGGAGGGCATCAAATCAGGCCGGATCATTTTCAAAAAGGCCCGAGAGGACCCGCGCACACGCCACCACGTGTACGTGTCGGCGGCGCTCATGGAATACTACTGCAGCAAAGTAAGACCACCCAAATCACACGCTTGGTGCGTTCAGCTGCAGAGAGACTGAAATGAGTCTCGTCCAACTCTGTAAATCTGGTTTTATTGTTCTTCGACAGGATAAATCTGTGGCCTTCAAGATTTTTGAGCTTGGTCTGAAGAAATATGGTGACATTCCAGAGTACATACTTGCATACATCGATTACCTCTCCCACCTGAATGGTATGGATAAACAGCTTTAATGTTTTCTAAAACGTCTTTAATTCTGACTGTTAATATCAAGAAAGAAAGAACCAAAAAGTCTGCTTTTATAAAGTATTTTTTTGTGTCGCTTGTCTTCTCAGAGGATAACAACACCAGAGTGTTGTTTGAGCGAGTCCTCACCTCAGGAAGTTTAACTTCAGAAAAGTCAGGGTAAAGTCACACTTTAATGAAGTGGTGCACGTCTGGTGGTGCTGATTTGTCCGGTCCCGCTTGTTAACACTGACCCACTTTGTGCTCTTCAGAGAGGTCTGGGCTCGGTTCCTGGCATTTGAGAGCAACATTGGCGACCTGGCCAGTATTCTGAAAGTAGAGCGCCGGCGCTTCACTGCCTTCAAAGATGAATATGAGGGCAAAGAAACAGCCTTGCTTGTGGATCGATACAAGTTCATGGACCTGTATCCCTGCTCTACCAGTGAACTGAAGGCCCTTGGATACAAGGTGTGTGTTTTGCTTGAGATCTATTGTTGCAAGTGTAGTTATTTCTGTCATATTTTATTTGGTTTGTGTCTGTGCAGGACGTTTCTCGTGCCAAACTGGCATCGCTGCTCCCAGAGACCGTGGTAGCCCCCTCTGTGCCTACGCATAAAGACGAAATCGATCGTAAACCCGAGTACCCCAAACCCGACACCAATCAGATGATCCCCTTCCAGCCGCGTCACCTCGCTCGTACGTAATCCCATCCAGGATTTCTCCGTCTCGATGAATCTGTGGCATCTTGTGCTCGATGAATGTTTGAATGCCGCTGCTCTCTGGGTGGATTGGTCTTTGATGTAGCCTCTCCTGTTCCTCCTTGCAGCTCCAGGTTTACACCCCGTCCCTGGTGGAGTTTTCCCCGTCCCTCCAGCTGCTGTTGTCCTAATGAAGCTGCTCCCTCCTCCTTCCTGCTTCACTGTGAGTTGCAGCAGCTGTGAAGTTTTTTTTTCTTTTATGCTCCAAGGATTTATAAAAATCTGTGATTGTTTCTGTTTGTAGGGTCCTTTTGTTCAAGTGGATGAGCTCCTGGAAACTTTAAGGAGATGCACACTTCCTGAAAGTAAGTTACTTGAGGTTCATTTTAGATTGTTCCACTAAATACGTTTACCCTTTGATGTTTGATGTAAATGTTCTTTTCATCCAGACGGAAATAACAAACGAATTGGAAAGTTTACTAATGTGTTTGTCGTTTTTGTAGCTGTTGAAGCTGCTATAGAGCTGATCACTGGCAGACAGCCCGATTCAGGCGTGGACGGCAACGGAGCCATGGAGAACCACACCATCACCAAATCACTTAAGAGGCCCAACGCAGACTCGGACGAAGAGGACGACAAGGGAGCCGTGGCTCCGCCCATACACGACATCTACCGCGCACGCCAACAGAAAAGGATTCGATAAAAGACTGAGCAAACCCTTTCAGTGATCTTTATACAGGTGGTCACATGAGATCAGTATACACATCCACTACAGATTCTACATCTGTACAGGAACCAAGCATACACACACACACACACACCCGCAACAAGCAGGCAGTGTCCACACCTGACAGTTTCTGTGGCTTTTGTTTCGTCAGCAGTTTTTATTTTTAAAGACTGACTATTATACTGTAAAAAAGTTTTAATTCAACTGTGGATTTCTTCAAACTTTTATGTTATGTTCAAGCAGCAAAGTGAAAGCAAAGTTTTTTTTTTTTTTAGTTAACTGGAGTAAACAGTTTCTTTAAATAAAAGTGGAAAAACAAACAACCACTCTTGTGTTTTTATTTGACTTTAAAGCATCACACATGAAACAGCTTGGTGCAAACCAAATAACTCCTCTGACTGAAAATCAGTTCAAGCTTTTAAAGGCTCTATTGGATTTTTAGTGATTGCTCTGGAATATTTATTCTCAGTTGTAAGATTTTACACACTAAAATTAGATTTTACATTTTCATCATACTCGTGTACCACTGCAAAAAATTTCAACACATCAGCGTCACTTTTCATCAGCAAAGTTCAGCTGAAGGTTTACGGATGTATAAAGGGAACACTGTGTGTGTTTGTATTTTGTTATCTGCTCTGCATTGGCGGTAGTTTCAGCTAACGGCTGAAGATCGGTCAAAGCCTCTGAGATTTCTAACTTCAGTCACACACAAAGGAATATCAGCTCTGCTCCAAACAAGTTCTTACTGCACAGAAATAGATTCACAAGTTTATTTTTTTAAAGGTGGTGTGCACTCCTCAAGTTCTGTGGAGTACTGTTAATTATTCATTCAAATCAGGTGGTAAAGCAGACAAACAAGTAAAATATACGGGATACTGGCTCTCGAGGACCAGGTTTGGGCAGCACCGGCATAGAACAAGTTGTACCATTCTGCCATTAAATAAATGACCAAAAAATGGGAGGTTATTTAACTACTTGACATAGATGCAAATTAATTCTTTGACCTTACACAGTTCCTGCTTGGGGAAAAAAAATAAAACTGCACACATGCAAGTTGAATTTCATCACAGACGATAAAAAAAAAACAATTGAAACAAGATGTTTGTCCGTCTTCATACTGGGGAGAACATGGAAGTCATTTCTTCAGCGGATTAGGAGGATTATACAGAATTCATTTGAAACAGACGCCACTAAAACGTGGCTACGCTTTCCAGTCCAAAAAACAAGAGGGAAGCCGTCCAGACATCTGTTTTGTTGCAACGTACAGAAAGCAAAAACTGATGGATGAGTCTCATACAGGCTTCTGTGTTACATCACACTTTCAAACTTCATTTTAAGTTTTTTTCTTTGTTTTTTCTACTTGCTGTGCTGCACATCAACACGTACATGACAAACCACCATAACTTTCCACTTCTCACCAACACTGGTTCTACTACTGCACATGTACAGAAGTATCCAAAAAGGAAACAACATGCAGGTTCATCTTTGTTTACTCAAAGTGCCACGTGAAGAAAAAAAAAAGTTCAAGATTTTCACTTTTCCTCTTTCAGAGGACATAACAATCACATAATTAGTTTTTTACATTTTAGCTTGGTGTCCTGCACCAAAAATGAAATCATTAAATATGTTCTTAAATAACACAGCTTATTTAAAATTCAACAATTTTTGTTCACATTCTTTGCTCAGTCATCTAAACTCTTCATGTTTTTTTTTCAGTATAATATACAACTTCTTTCAAAACTAATAATAAATATTACCGTAACAACATGTTGACACTAGATAATTTATTTCCAAAGTACTGAACAAAAATGTCCGGGTGAGCTTTAGAGAGCCGTCCCAGCAGTTGCTTCTTCTCCTTTGTGGAGAATTTGGGGCTCTCGTGAACCGTCTGCAGTAAAGACAGAATCTCCTCCTTTGGGATTTTCTGCTCGTTTCCGGCGAACACCTGAGCACTTTCAGTCGAGCTGTACGTTACACCTGAAGTGAAAAAGAGAGGTGGTGAGATTTCCACTGCACTGTTCTTTAATTAAGTAAATATAAAAGAGAAAAAAGCTGCACAAATAACCTGTTATCACATCTGGATCCTTCCCGTTCACAATATTCCTGATCCGCTCACTGACCAACTTGTGCAAAGAGGCTGGAATCTGGTGGGGAAAACTTCAATTAAATCACAGCTCTTTACCCGACAGTAGAAACCCTAACCCTAAATCCCAGTCCCAGCTAGGTGGGCTTACTTTGAACAGATCAGTGTAGTTATCCATCATAAACAGAACCGTCAAGTCCAGCTTCCCTTTGGGGAGCCTTCTGCAGTAGATGATGGCTCTGGAGAAAGCCCTTTTCACCGCCATTCTGTTCTCGATCTAATAGGAGAGCTACAGGTTAGTGAAGACCAAACCTAAACGCATATAGTCACAGAAGAGGCGCGGGAACACTGACCTCTCTGTGCAGCTTCACTTCCTGCGACTTGGCTGCAGTTGCCATGAACCTCAGGAGCCTTCGGAGCTCCTCTCTGCTGCGGGAGTCCTGCAGCTTCAGACTCAGCTGCAGCGCCTCTAAAGCCGGCTCCAGCTTCCCGTTCACTGAAAGTACATCGAAAATGGTTAAAGGAAAAACACCTCCTTTTTTTTTTCATTGAGATTTATCGCCGCATGTGTGTGTGTGTACCACAGCCAGGCAGCTTCTCTTCTTACCAAGGAGTTCTGAGATGCCAGAGTAGACGTCGAAAAAGTAGTTGCTGAGCAGAGGTGGTCGGTGCGTCTGTCCGTAATGCTTCACCAGGACCTGATAAAGGGACTTTTTAAACTGCAGCAGGTCGTCTGAACAACCAGCCAGATTGCGGCTGACCTCAACCACCTGCTCATCAGGCAGGAACTCCAGACAGTCCACCGCCCCCGCCATCCACTCATCAGCCCTGGCAGAGAACAATACTAATTACAAATGACTCCTTTTAAAACTCAATGTTTTCTTTTTTTATCTAAGCAGATGCAAACAGGAAATAAAGACATGATCAGAGCGGTCCAGATGGCTGAGAGTTTAATCGTAGACATTTCAGCAGCGCTCCCTCGCTGTAATCTACTTATCGCACACTAATTATTTAAATGCAGCCTGTAGAGTTTCAAGATTTGGAGACCCTCAAAGGCTCTCAGAGAATATGAGCTTGGCCATCTGATGATGTAATTATATTCAGGAACCAATAAAAGGCTGTTAATTATGGAGGAACAAAACTGGCAGACTAAAAATAAATGCAGAATCATATGAATGGACCAATAAATAAATACACTTAACATGCACCAATTATTTAAAAATATATATAACAGCCCACCTTATTTGCATAATGAGCAGAAATGCACATGATAAAGTAAAAACATGAGACATAGAAATAAATAAATTTAAGGGACACAATAACATCAACAGATAAGAAGAAAAGCAAAAACTATATTTTTTAAAAAGTGTCAAATTTAAAATATGTGCAAAAATATATAATTTCTTGGAACTAAGCTGGAAAAATAAATATGAAGGTCAATTAAATTATAAAACATAAAGGTAAAGTTCTACTTTTTTTATTTAGTTTGTGCATTTTTAGAAGATTATGTTAAATGTGCCACATCAATGCGCATATTTAAGAGAATGATAAAGACTAGAATGTTAAAAGAATACGAAATGGTTTAAAATGTAGTCATTCAATCTGCTGTTCTAGAAAGATTCAATGTTTTGTTAAATGAAATTCATTTTTAGTTGAAATTTATACTTGAGTATAAAGGGGCAGATATAAGATTTTTTTCTTCTCTCTGCCACCTTTCATTTCATTTTTATTTGTATTTTTTTTATTGTACTTAGAGTTTTGTTTTATTTTGTTTGTTTGTTTGAAATGAATAAAGTTTTAAATCAAAAATCAAATCAAATCATTTTAAGTGCATTTATTAATTTATCTATCTATCAAGCCATTTATATAGTTTTGCTTTTATTTTTAATTATGTCAGTTTTAGTACTCCATATTAAACATAAATAAGCAACAAAATGTGCAATCTTAATATATTGTGAACCATATTTCTGCAAAAACAACAGCTTCTCATTAGTAAAAGGTAAAAGCTCTAAATGATAAATGGAGTAGTCATTTTAGGATTATTAAACACTAGATTATGACTTTATGTTGACTCCACTTTTACTGAAATTATTACATTTTTGCCATTGAAAATATATTCTTTTCCCAATCATAACTGAGAAAGTTTCTAAATAAATTTTGATGCCAACAAGACTAACACAAGTTAGGAAAGTCTTTTGTCAGTTTCAATAAGAAAAAGGAAAAAAAAAAAACTCAGTGTCCACTTCTTCACATGGGTGTGAAGAATGTCCAACATGTGCAAAGCATCAAGGAGAAAAACAATAGATCAAAGGTTGGAGTCGAATCAGGACATTTTTTTGCAAGTTACATAATAAAACTTACTGTGCTTCACTAAAGGCTTTCAGAACCTCTCTGTCCAGGTAACTTGATGAATACGACAGGTCCGGATCACCGTCTGTCTCATGCAGGGCAGGTCGGGACTGGACCTCACCTTCCAACAAGTCCTCCAACAGGGGGAGCTCAATGAGCTGCAGCAGCCTGGACACAGTCTGCTGGTGCCAGACTTCACACAGACCTGATGACATCACAAAATGAAACGCCATACATTTACTGCACAATAACACCAATTCAAACCTTCAAACCATGTCCAGCTTTGGTATCTAGACAACTTACACTCCTGAGAGAGGCCGAGCCGGATCATTTGAGGAGTGATGGTGGAGTTGAGGTCCAGGTTTTCCAACACGTCCTCCAGTAATTTGCCTCTTCTCACCGGGGAGTGGGTGGAATAAATCGGTATCTCTTCACTGAGGAGTCACAGGATGAGAGCAATCAGTGGAGACGACAGAAGAAAGATTTATTACAGAAACTGTAAATAACTTTAATCGTACAGCCTCCGGTTGTTGCCAGATAATCTGTCACTGTCTTTTTGAAGGATTCTTAATGTTTTAGAGTTTCCTGCTGTGCACATTCCTCCTGTCAGAACAGCTCTGAGTCTGATTGTTTAGACGTTTTTGGATGTTTAAATTAAAACTACCTAAAAAAAAAAAAATCAAAATCAAGCGTTGCATTTGTCTCCATCTCTGAAGCCGTTTTGTCACATTTGTAGTTTTTTTTAATCTCTTCTTTAAAGCTTTTTTTTACTATTGTCATTCTTTTGTTTTATATTTCATGTCATATAATAAGAAAAAAAGGCGTACCTTTCATGTGACAGAGTATAATTGTTCTTGTTTTGTTTGGTATGTTTGCCATAGCGTCTTCCATTGCTACCAGCCGTTTGGGAATTGGTGTCAGTCGCTGCCGATGAGAAGGTGATCTCTGGACTCAAGAATCTGTACAGACTGCCACTGCTGTCCTCAAACCTCACTTTCTTCTTTTCCTTCCCAAACCCTTTGACCCCCACAGGCTCAAACACCCTGGAGTCCATGAGGGCCTGACATAGATGGACCGCCTTGTAGCGAGGCACCGCCTCGTCGCCGAAGAAGCGGTTCTCGTTGATGTGGGTCAGGACCACGTCCACAGCCTCCAACCCCAGGAAGCAGTCGTGGTACGACTTCAGGGCGTGGCGCCTGTGCTTCACCTCCACTTGAGACTGCAGACTGGAAATGATGCTGTTCCAGATGAAGGTGGCTCGGAAAGGTGTCCCAGCCATTTCTGATGGGAAAAAGAAAAAGGAGAGACGGTCAGAGATGGAAAGATGATGGATGTTCAAATTAGAGATAAAAAGCAAAATAGGATGAAAATTCTGGGAATTGTTTTTTTTTTTTTTTTTTTTTTTTTTTTTTTTTATATTTGCCATTTTGTAAACATATCAAATTAAAATGCATGGTCAAGATATTTTCTAAAGGATTCTTTTAGTCTAATTTATTTTATAACAAAGCAGGCTGGTCTTTTGGTTCACCTTAAGATGACGTCTCCACAGATTTTATGTGCAAAATATATGAGATTAAAAATGACGGAATCATTCAAAACCAGAGTTTATGTAACCTAGTAAAAATTCAATTAAATTAAAAAATGTATTAATTTCATTAAAAACAAAATAACTATATACAATAGAAATTAAAAAAATACACAAATCAAAAAATAAAAATAAAAGTACTTGGCTACTTTACTTTAGTACACATTTTGGTTATCCATTATTTATTAAACAGACTTTTTTTACTTCTACTCCTTACATTTTCAAGCAAATATCTGTACATTGTTATTCCTATTTCAGTCTGGCTTGTTCTAAAAAAAGAAAAATCATGCCTCCCTTATAATGTGAATTCAATTTCGTTTGGATAAGAAGTATAAATATAACATTAACACCCAGATTCGTATGTGATCTGTGGCACCTGGTTTTGACACAGATCACATTGAACTCCAGCAGGACACGTCAGACACATGTAGCCGTGAAGCTGACAGAGATACATGCAGCTGGAACAGATAGAATAGTGCATCCCAAACATTTTTACATGAACATTTTTCTAAAATATTACAGTAATTATGACCTTTAGAAAAATATAGACTTTTTTATGTTTTTTGCAGGACATCTCCCAAAATATCAATGTCATTTTGGAAATTCTAACTGCTTTAATACTTATGTACATTTTATATCAGAAATTTACTTTTGATACTTAAGCACTTTAAATGTCAGACTTTTACTCAAGTAATATTCTTAGGAGACTTTAACTTCTATCAGGGTAATTTTATGGTAAAATACTTGCACTTTTACTCAAGTATCACTTTGAGGTACTTTTATACAACATTGTTCAAAACTCTGACTGGCAGTGAAAGGGAGCAGTTTAAAAAAGGCATTTTTCTCTTGATTTGAACTCCTAATCTGATATTATTGTCAAGTATTATGTGTTTAGCATGACTCTGTGGGTCACTGTGAGGTATTTCAGAATAAAGCTGGAAAAAAATGTCACTGCGTCCCTTTCAGTGTCCAGCCTTAAGGCCCTGTCACACTATGACATTTAAGACAACTTATGCTAACCTATAAAAACTAAATTTCCACTAAATTACTAACAAAAGTTATGCATTTGATCAATTTATTAGCATTGCAGTATTCATACTCCTAAAAGAGGCTTCCAGTTGCTTTTTTAAATTCCCTCTTTAACGTAGCTGTCTCCAAACATTTCATAAGTTGGTATAAGTTGTCTAAAACATAATCATGTGACAGGACCTTTAGACTGACTCAATGCTTCTTAAACAAGCACATAAACCCATTAATATTGGGTTTATCCTGTGTGGAAAAACAAAACTTCACTCAAATTTTCATTCTGTTCTGTGATCCAACAAATAAATTAAATAATTCATTGCATGGTTTGAGTAGAGAGACAACTGCTCTCCGTTTTGTTTCTACCCAAGCAGCACTCCCTGTCCTCAGTGGGAAGTCGCTGTACACCAGCGTGAACACACAATTCTGCAGATTTACCCAAACATACATGATCAGCATCCAATTTGTCAGCATGTCTCCTCGTGTGTTGGATGCGCCTACATGACAAGGAGGACCCATTTCCTCTGTCACAAATCAGTGGAAGGAAAGCAGAGCTGCCCTCGTAGTGAGGCTTCCCTCTCCCAACAGGAAGCAGTCAAAACCCGCTGAGCAAACGTTAGGAGAGGATCTGAGAGGCTCGCTCAGGACAGAGAGGCCATAAATCAGGTTCTGACAGCAGCGGCCAGACTTCATGTTATGATGACGCAAACATGACAAATGCAATTACTGACCCATCTGTAAAAAAAAAAAAAAAAAAAAACAAAAAAAAACACAGAAGCATCCAGAGCAGAACAAGCAGATGTTCTCCTCATTTCAAAGACACAGCAGCTGACTGAGAGAGAACACAGGAAGGTGTGGTGATCTGTTGATTAATGAGATGGATCTGTATCAAACTGTGCTTCTCTCCCTCTCAGGGAGGAGAAGACGAGGACTTAAAACGAGGGTTTGCATACAAGGAAGAATTTGCGTTGCAGAAGCTGTTAAATGATAAGTTTACATGCAAAACAGGTTTTATGAAAATATCTGATGAGATTTGAGTTGTTGGACAAATTGTCTAAAATCAGTTTGAGAAGTCTCCATTGTTTCCACAGCCTGTTTTATTAAAGGGGACATATCATGCAAAATCTACTTTTTTTAGCCATTAAATACGTTTTGTTTTGTGGGGTCTCGGATTGCAGAATTTTTTTATTCAGTCTCAATATCTATATATTCTGTTTGGGACATATGTTTGAAACCCATTCAATTTTCTTAATTTTCTGAACTCTTTGCGACAGAACTGCCAAATAAGGTCTGGATTTATTACAAATTATACCAACTACCATTTCAGACACTCCCACTTCAGCATGTTTTGAAACAATGCTTCAGGGGAAGAGTGCTCTGTAGGACCGGAGCTCAACCTCAGACTGAGCTCCGGGGAGGAGCTTTGTGTAAATAGGCGGTGCTTTGTACCAGCAAGCATGTAGGCAGCTCCACATGGCTATCATAGGAGATTCAAGAATTTCTAAAACATGCATGAAAGAGTCAAAGCAACTCTTTCATGGGTATGTTGTTGGTGGAGGAAGGATATTAAAGCATGATATAAAGCTCAAAAAAGTTGATTTTGCATTAAACCCCTATACTCAAATTAAGGCAAAGCATTCAATATATTTTGTAGCCAAGATAAGAAATCTTTAGAATTAGGAGACCATCTGGAGAATCTCATCAGGGGGTCTTTAATCCGGATCTGATCGATACCCTTTAATACTTATTAAAAATAAGCAGGAAAAAAAGTTGGGGAGGTCAAATGTGGATTCAGTTAATCCTGAGAACTCTACTGAGCTCTGTCACCTCTTGTTTTTTGCACCAGACTGAACCCAGTTTGAGCGGAGACATGGTTTCCTTCACTGTTGTGACTTAATTAAAGTCTTTATTATAAGGAGGGGAAAAGAAAAGGAGAATCCCAGCAGATAGAATGTGGGACACAGTGAGAGGAGGATTGCAGCCAAGGACAACAGAGCACCATGTGTTTGCACACATCAGAGGGAGTAAATAATCACACAGGGAGCTGAGTGCTTCACACAGGGGAACCTACATTTCCAGCACACACTCCGGGCAACAAGAAGACAAATAAATCCAGGTGAGGACAGGTCACCAGCGGGTTGATCATGGTCTGAAGCAGAGATTTTTATTCCTCTAACTCGCCAGAAAACTAACTGGTCTGGCTTCAGGACTCAACAAGAACCTCAGGGGTCCATGTGGTCCTTGACTGAATCCACATATCCTGCACAGAGTCTGATGGCGCACACATGTGGAAGCACATTAACCTGGTTGGACCCGGGTTTGGACACAAAAAAAAGAGCTGCGTATAATAAATGTTTATGATCTTTCTGCACTGATTATTAAAAACATGTCAGAATAAAGTTTTCCTTTAAAATTTTTAGAAACTTTATTTAGGTCATATTTGTCTTTCTTTAACACAAGTTCAGCTGCTTTAATTTCCAGATTGAAAGGTAAACTGTGCCGGTTAGAAATTCTCTGCGCCAATTGTGCGTAAAATGGTAGACAGGGACGCGTAAGAACAGCCAAGTTAAGCAAAAAGAATACAGATTAAAACTGACAAAATGTTGAAGTTATAAAAAATAATTCTTAACCACGAAAATATCAGCTCAAATCAAAAATAAATCCTTGTTTACCTGATTGTTGGTGGCTGTGGGGACAACCGTCCCTCACCATGTCCTCTTCCTTCGATTCCCAAGCGTGACGCACCGCAGCCGACTGCAGTCAAACACGAAACTGGCTCTCCTCCCACCTGCATGCATTATTCATGTCCCAATCACAGAGCTCGGCAGCGTGATTGCCAGCCTCCCACGGATTCCCTGGGCTTCAACAAAAGGCGCATTTTTAACGCACTGAATCTTTGGCGGTTCTTCCTGAGCTGAAACTGCGCTGAGGGGGGATGGATGGTCAGAATAGTTGGAGCACAGATTTTTTTATTTTTTCATTTCATGAAAGGGATAGGATCTCCAAAACACCATTCAATATTCTTTTACCTCATCTCTTACATATTAGATGAGGTAAAAGAGTTTCAGTTCAATTAAAAAGTAAATAATTAAATATATAAAAATCCAGAGAGTTTCACACATTTTGTTACGTCACACCCCGCTCTGATGAGAATCAACACATCACTTCCCACACAGACATTTATTGAGATTTATTCCATGTAAGTGGAAGTGATTTAGGTCTTTACCTGTAGGATGTTTTGGAAAGATAAAACAAATTTTCTTTCATCACATGACAGGTTTAAAACAGGTAATGACCAGCCTAAATGTAAACACATGAGTTGTTGCTGGGACATTTTTCACCAGCAGGTTTTAACTTGTTGACTTCCGAGTGACAGAAACAAAATGAGACTAAAGGTTCTGAAGAGACACAAATCTTGACTAAAGGGTGAGGCATGCACCTGGGATAAACCGGTTTGATCAGTCCTGCTATTTTTGTCTTTTATAAATTTGAGTGTAGAAAAAAAAAGCTCTTGCAGGCTTATATTTAGACTTTAAAAATAATCTGAATTAAGAAGTGGAAGCATTTGACATTTAGTTTGAAATACTTAAAGCATAAAAGAAAATGTTTTTCTCTGAAGCTACTCTAAAGCTATGTAGGGCAGGGCTATTCAACTGGTGGCCCGTGGGCCGCAGGTGACTTCCATCTGGCCCACCAATGAGGACCTATATCCTCACACACAAAAATATATATTTTTTCAATTATTTGTATTTTTTTTAACCTAATTTAATATAAAAATAGATTTCAAACTAGTTTAAAATGTAAAATTGATGTTTCAGTGCAACAAAATAAATGTAAAAAGTAAAATGTAATACTTGTTCTGTTAGGGTTTCACCTATAATGGGCTTTTTTCATGTAAAATGCAGTGCATAGTATTGTATTGACTATATATTGGGCCTTGACTTAAAACTGAAACTATAAGTCTCCACCTCTGCTACGTTTAACCAATCTTGTCAGTCTAGTCAGTCCACTGACTTTAAATGCTTTACATTGTTCCCCTTTAGCCAAGGAACCCAGTGCATTGTGAGAAATAAGTTACTGGCCTCAAACAGCACAAAACAGGTCATTAAGGAAGTTTACAAAAGCAGGATTTCTCTTGAATGTTTTATCTGTATGATGATTAAATGTAGACTACATTAAGTTTTATGACTGTAGTGTGTTTATCCCTTATGCACAATTATTTTGAGTGAAAAGTCAAGTTGATATTTTCATTATGTCAGTGATAGAAAACCAAAATGTTGGTCCCGCCTTAATAAAACTGTCAATGGGTAATTGTAAATAGAGTAACTCCTGACATTTTGACCAATTGTAAGAATTGAAAAAATGCCCAGGAGTCAGATTTACTTATAGGGGCGGAAAACAGGTTTTACGACAACAGCACGAGGAGTTGGTATTTTGTAAACTGGCCACCTTCCGCGCTTAGGAGCGAAACAAGGAAAGCAAAGGAGAGGGTGCTCTCGTCATCAGAAAACCTAGTCAACAAGGTCAGAGAGGTGTTCTTTGCATATTTTCTTTTTGTTTCCCCTTCATGCCAACTGGTCCTGAACTGTTGATCAAGTTTTGTTTTGCAGTCAAGTTGATGAAGAAGATTACTGGTTGGGAATAGGAGGCTGCTAAATGACATGACTGATGAAATATAAATCCATGTCATCATCATAGCATATAAATGTTTTACTAAAAGCCAAAAAAAACCTGATTTGCAGTTTTATGCAACACAGCTATCCAGGTTCTGTACCCCTCCCCCCCCCCCCCCCCCCCCACACACACACACATATTGAACAATGCCGTGCATTAAAATTCATGTGCTTTTCATTTGGAGAGCAGATGCTCAGACTCTACCAGTTGTGGCTCTGCTGGAATCCCAACCGCATGCCTAACTAGACGGTCCTCCACCCCCGGGACGTCTTCAGCTCAAAAAGGACAGTGGCTCTCCCTCACAGTCCCCGACGCTCCATCACAGAGACACTTTTGTTTTCCAAAGAATTGCCACATTTCCAGTCAGTTTTTTTTCTTCTTCTCTCCAAGTCATATTTTATTCAACAGCCCCTCTAAAACCCTTTCAGACAACCCAAAGTCAGCAGATGAACAGTTGGGTCATGAGAGTGTGGTGGGCGAGCAGCGCTGAGTTTTTCCTCCTTGCCGCGTCCTTCTGAAGGAGCCGAGCCAATGTTGACTGCACACCTCTCTCAGTGTGCCGGAGGAGTTAAACTTTAACTGACCTTATCTGATTTGTGGATCTTACAAGGGTAACAAATGAACTGAGCTGCAAAGTGTTATGTTTTTTTTTTTTTTTTTCAAACCAGGATCGAAGCTTTTTCGGTGAAAATTAATGGTTGACCTGTAGGTTTCCAGCTAACATATTTCTCAGACTGTACTTAATCCCCAATTCTAGGAGTTCTCTCATTTCTGGAAGAACAACATGGATGTGCTGGTTTATTTACTGTTTGAACACAATGACTGTTTTGTTGATGAAAGAAGGCTCAACTTGGCCTCCAAATTTGGGAATTTGGCAAAGAAAAGCCCACTTCCACAACACAAACACAACCAAAACACGTCGAATGCATGTGCCATTTTATTTACAAACTGCATGTTTAAAGATTATTTTTGAAATCACAAAATCTGACTGAATGAATAAGGCATCATTAAAAATGTTGCAGTGGACAGAGGACGATACGTCTGCAAAAAATATAAATTTGTAATAAAATGTTGGCTTTGTGTTAAAAGCATATAAAGACAACTTTTTGTTTCAATCTGCCCTAAAATAATTCAAGGTACTGATCTCTGGCAAGAGTAACGTGCAGAAATTCTGATGCACAAACCTTAAACTACAACTGCTGTAGTTCCCACGTTTCTTTTCTACAAAATGTACATTATTATGTATATGTTGGCACTCTATTACAAAATGAATGTTTGCAAACAGTACATAACTACAGTTATATATAATATATAGACTTTTTTGTACAATATATCACCTTTGTATGGAAGCCTACTTAATTGATTGAGGAAGGCTTGTTAAAACAGTAGGCAATCAGGATCCTGCTTTTTTATTAGCTGTGCTCTAGTTCCTATGCTGATTGCTTTCTATCTAGTGCATAATTAAAGTTTAGAGTTATAATGTGACATTTAATGGGGAAAGAGAGGGATGATAAAAACAACAATATAAATCTAGAAAAAAAAAAGCCCATAAAAAGTGGGCTTTTAAAACTACAAATAGGAGTCTCGTTTTATGGAGGTCTTCCAAAACAAAGTCTGCATCCGCTGCTGATCAAGTTTCTGCTTGTAACAGCCTCCTCTTTGTGGCTTGAAAAAGAAATCCATTTCATTTCATTGTGTGGCCTTTTATGATTTTCAAGCACTCTTGTCTGTTGCTTTTGTTCTTCTGTGTTTTAAAGTGAATTTGCCGTGGCTAAAATCATCTGCAGACCTGCTGCACTTGACCAATTAGCTCCCCAAAGCGATCAAAGAGCCCATCTACCCAGGCTCCGTTCTGCAGACACTTCTGCACAGTTTCCTCCTGGCCCAGGTCTCCTGCCCGACCCTGGAGAGAAGCAATCTGGAGGAAACGAAACACAAAGAAAAGAGTATTTAAAAGATAATAATTTGTCACCAAAATTAAACTCAGACTAAGCACTAGCAGATTAACACAAACTATCCATAACCTACCTCATCCTTACACATGAGGTATGTGTGGTATTTGTAATGATGCAAAGAGTGGTACAGAGAGAACCACTGGGTTTTCTGCTGGTCCACTGTGTACTCCTAGAGGAAGAAAATGCACAAGTTATTAAAATGTTTTCAGGATATTTGAAGCGGGGGGTTTTGTATAAAGCAGTGATGTAGTCCCTGCCTGGAGGAGTTGTGATTACAATCCAACCGAAGTAATCTAACTGGAAAAAAAGAGGTTAAAAGAAAGATGCGGAAAAAGCAAAAATGGGTAAACTGCGCCCTCTGCTGGACAAATAATCAAAGCACAATAAATCTGATCAAAACCTGCCCTCGTCCTACCTGAGGCACTTTGTTCTGCATCTTGTAGGGCTTCATAGTTTTCTTGTTGTAAGCTTTTCCGCTGAGGCGTACTTTAAAGGCCGGGGTTTCCTTGTCTTTCTTCAGCTCAGTCACCACTGAGATCTCTGGAAAGCTGTCCAAGGCCGACTGAACAACACAAAAACAGCTTTACCGTACAGTCTTTTCTCTTTTGTAAACCAAAATTGAGCGTACCTCCTGTACGCTTCTTGTTGGTTTGATTACATTAATCAAGTTGCCAACAGGACACAAAACTCACCTTCAGGACCTGCCCTATGTGCAGTTTGTTAACCAAGCGTTTCTTGTTGTCAATGATCATCCCATCTACTTTTTTCAGATGTGGCAGCAGCAACTGGTCTGAAAAAAGAAAACAAGAGAACATGTCCCAAGCTCAGCACAACCTAACCAAGAACATTTGCACATGTAACATGTGGATCACCAACCATTTGCTTTCTCCAGTGCCGTCAGCACAGCTTCATCTAAGGCGACGCTGACGAGCAGCTCCAAGAAGCTCCTGAATGTCTCCTTCATGGTTCGTGTGTTCAGCGGCCTTGAAGCAAACGAAGGGTTTAACTCTGAGCGTGTGTGACGGAGAGATAAAAGCAAAAATAAATCAAGGACGAGGATTTAAACGTTTTCAAGCTACATAAAAAAAAAAAAAAAAAAGAAAGTAGTTTTTGCTGTCATTATTGTCAGCACCTTCTTCGGGTGAAAACTCCTCCTTCCACTTCCTCCTCTTCTTGGGCGGTGGCTCCGCTCTGGGCTTTGCTTGTTTGAGTCGGGCCTTTTGGTTCTGGAAGACTGAGGGAGGTAGAGCTGTCAAGCCGAGCAGGGTTTTCACCTGAGCACCTCTGGGAGGTAGAATGAGAGCAGTTAAATCACAAAAACATCAAAGACGTATTTACCTGCATCACTCCAGGCGTACCTCAGCGAGCTCATCGGCTTGCAGCGAGGCTTCCGACTACAGACTCGCACGTACTCCCTTTTGTTAACAGTGTCCAAAAATTTCACATATACTCTCTGGTACATGTTCTGCGCGTCACCAAAGTATCCTAGGTACTGCAAACACAAAGACAAAGTCAGCCCCAAAGCAAAAACTCTGCACCTACACTGCAAAAACTGTCTTTCTAACCAAGTTTTAAAACCTTATATCCAGCCAAAAAGTCTTTTTGATCTTGTTTT
>JAUBOC010000043.1:10793211-10803639 GCA_032275365.1 Anablepsoides cearensis
CACTTTTTAAATGGAATTACTGAAATAAATCTACTTTTTCATGATATTCTAATTTTATGACCAGCACCTGTAGTTTGAGTTCATGTATATTGTGTATATTAGCATATGGCTAAATCAAATGTTTTTACGTTTGTTTTACTTGCTCACTGTCCTGATTTAATAAAAATGACTGACAGACTGATAGTGGCTTTATGTTCAAACCTGTATGAGACAGTAGGGGGAGCTTGTAACCTGTACAGAACAGGAGAATTGATGCACCAAGAATCATCTCCAGGGCAGAAGCAAATCTGTCCTCCGGTGTTACTGTGTTCTGCTCCTCAGCTTTTGTTGGCTAAAAAATATTGCCTAATGGTCAGTGTAGAAATGTGGTCAGGAGGACCTCTCACTATAATTTGCAGATTGCAATTTGCTGTATTTGTAGATACAGCTCATTCAATATACTCTTTGTTGTTTCTGTTCAGACCATCTTTGTTGTGCGTTTGAAGAGTCAAAAAAATTGGATGCATTTTTACTCACCATCAATAACAAAAGCCTCAACATCATCAGCTCCGATCTGCAGTTCCTGTTGGATGGTGTCAAAGGAGATCTCCTTGAACTCCACCGCCATGCCCATGAACGTCAGCAGACGCATCTTGGCCATGTTTTGCTCATGAGAAAGGCCTGCAAAGCAATGCGACGGGATCAGTGAGCACAGAACAGTCACAGTCAATTACCCTGCGCTCAGGGAGTTTCCCACTGTAATAATGACTTCTACATTTAGGAGCAGTCAGGGATTCTACCTGTTAACACAAACAGCTTTTTGTATCGTCTATTTTGAGAGTCCACCCTGCATGTTTTAATTTAATCTCACTTTTAGGTGGTGAGAAAAATACTGCTGACATAAACATTCTTGTACAGTGTCAACACAGCACAAGTAAACACCAACTCCTCAGACAAGGAGACTCTGTTACACAGGGAAGCAATGCATCTGTCATGAAACAGCTGCACTCAACGATGTTCTTATTCATTCACTTGTATCCAGGTTTCTGTGCTTATGTTTGCAGAGATAAAAGTAACAACTCAAAGCTACTTACCAAGAGAATCAATAAAGTCTTTGTTATTCTGGTAGAACTTAACATATGCTGCTAGTTTTGCACTCACAAAGATGGTTAACAGCTGAAAAGGTAAAATGAAGAAGAAAGAAAAGTTACTAACAAACTGAAAGTCATCAAGTAGAACTTAAAATTAGGGGTGCATGATACATCAGCATTAACATTGGTATCAGCCTATGTTGGTCATGTTTTTTAGCATATTGGTATCGGTCTGATAAGTAAAACTGGGCCGATATTAACATCCAATATTGATTTCCTGCTTGTTGCTGTTTGTGCTTCAATATCAGGAGAGTGTCTGTTTAAATGTAATAATAATATTGATGCTGCGCAGATAGGAATAACTGCAGTAGAGAGCCATGTCAGTGTTTTCCTCATGTTTTACAATATCAAAAGTAAAAGTGTGTTTGTGCCTCCATGTATGTATGAATATATACAAAAAGTGCTGGGCATAGATTAAAAATTTTAATCGCGATTTATTGCAATTATTATTATTTAGAAACAATCACTGTGCTGTGGCTAAATGTGTAGGTTTGTATGTTGCAATACACTCCATGTGTAATGTCTTATGGCTTATTTTATTTATTTTTGTTTATTTATTGACAACTGTGCTCGACAACAAAGGTTCTCATTGGTTGAGACGTGCAACGAAGGCCATCTAAAGCCAACAGTGATCAAGATCCCGCCTCCCCACTGTGACCACTGCGTTTGTGTGTGTTAGCTGTCCAGTGAACAGAGAACCGACAAAGAAAAATAAACGGTTTTAACGCATGTTAAAAAATTGTTGGAGTTAAGCGTTGGCTGCATTAACGTGCCCAGCACTAATATAAAGTGTATATTTATAAATAAAGAACTATTATATCGGTAACTATCGGAAAGCAGCCATAAGATTTGAAATTTTCATATCGGTGCATCCCTACTTTAAAATAGTGGGATCTATATCATATTAGTGTTCTTCTAACAAGTATGTAAGTGTTGACCATAACTATAGAAATAACAGCCATTCTAAATAAATTGTGTGTGCACCAAATGCACATTTTTTCAAAATCTTATTATGTTCAGCAGTTACTAACTGGTAACTAAATCAATGCTTTAAAATTTCTGACTGGATTCAATTTCAGGGCTGTGAAAGGCAATTATATCAAGAAAAATCTATGTTTAATTATGCCGAGTAAGGGCATTTTAACAAGAAAAAATGTTGAAAACTGACAAAACCCAGCTAATTCTTGCTTAAATTTAATTATAGAGAAGCTTCTTCCATAACTCACATCATGGATAAGTTCTCCCTCCAAAAAGCGGACTGGTTTCAGAGTGAGCAGGTGGTCAAATAGGAAGGTGTTGGGATCTTTGAGGGCACGAACAATGCACCTACATGAGAGGAAACACCCATAAGTCTTTGGGAAAATATGGAGCTCCGATTCAAAAAGTAATAACAAATGAACCAGTCTGTCAAATTCACCTGTGGGCATCAACACGAGCCTGTGAAGCATTGTCTTCTGTGTAACTTCCCAGCAGCTCAACCATCACTTTTGCTGCAGGCTCGCTGTAAAATAAGTACTTAAAGGTTAAAAACATACCTTTATGTATGCATAAGAAATGCATACATAAAGGTATGTTTATGTATGCATTTGTATGTAATGCATGTTTATGTATGCATTTCTTACAGGTATGTAAGAAATGCATCTACTCTATTTGTCACCACACCGGTATTCCAGAGAGAAATAAAACCCTACAGCATCATGGGTTCATTAATAAACAATAATTAAGATATTCATGCAGAAATCACATTTGCATGTGTTCATATTGAAGTATGAACTTCAGATCCTCAGTAAAGTCACCTTTTTTTGCAGTCAACCAAAGCTTCATACACCAGCCTCAAAAGTGTGTGCTTCTTCTCTGTGTTCAGGTTCCAGTCAACGATCCATTTACGCACCTGCTTAAAAGCACAAAAATATATAAAATACGCCTAGTTAAAAACCGGGTTGGCTTCGGTTGAAAATGTCTCTGCAGATCAATTCAATAATATAAAATTAGAAAGGCATGTTTAATCATAAAGGTGATGATAACCTGATCAAGGTCAGTGGGGATGAAGGAAATGGCATTACAGGCAGCTGCCACCTTGATGAGGCTGCAGAAGACAGTGTACCTTACTGGAGTGTTCTCATCCATGCCATGGAACAGATTACTCAGCCTGAAACCACAACATAAAACAATCAATCAAATATAAACACAGATTATTATTTTTTAATTGTTAGCTTTGAAGGACTTAAAGAGAAAACTTACAGCTGCAACCTGAGCGAAGGTCTCTCTCCTTCACGAGACTTGACCAGTTTCTCACAGAGACTCTCGATGAGAGCCTCCTGTTTCTCTGTCTCCAGGATCAACAGCAAAGACACAATGCTGTTCATTACGCTCTCAACATCTGCAGAGAGATGGACAGGTGAGTGCAAAGGATGATTAAACTGCATTCAACTAGGGGTGGTTTCAGTACACTGCATAGAAATTAACTTTGTGATCATTTTAACAAAAACACAGATGATATTTCAATAGTTTTGTTTTCAAACAATTTAATTTAGATGCCACCTTAAGAATTTCTATATAGTTCCAACTAAATGAACTTGAATTGAATCATAATAAATGTTATCATTTACACCAGATTGTTTTGAATACTAACAAAACATTGTTAACAAAAATGTTTATTGTCTGTGACTGTCCTAATATTAGGTTTTGTAAACAATGCAGGTGCATCCTTCATCACCTACCTTTATCATCATCTTTGAGGCAGACATCGCATGCCTCAATGATCTGAGCTAGATCAACATGAAGTCCACCTTCAGAGTTCTCCTCAGAGATATCAGCCCCCTTGGCCTTGATGTAGGCTCTCAGCTCTGAAGCCTGCAATGTGAAATTATTCATATTAGGGTTCAATTTAGCCCAGCCAGCTCACAGAATGTACATGGACAAGGACTGCAAGTTTGATATGTGATATATTATGAAAAAATCTAGAAACCAAATAGTAGTAGAAATAAGTTTACATGTCATCAAAACAAG
Organism: Anablepsoides cearensis; assembly: GCA_032275365.1. Taxonomy (NCBI): domain Eukaryota; kingdom Metazoa; phylum Chordata; class Actinopteri; order Cyprinodontiformes; family Rivulidae; genus Anablepsoides; species Anablepsoides cearensis. Next base: position 10,797,351 of record JAUBOC010000043.1, read on the forward strand.
TAATTTACTGCGGTTTATTACTAAAACTGTGCACTTTGTATAAATTTAGCTTATAGTGAGTCGCAGTTGTATATAAATTTTGAAAACATTATGTTCACCATGCTTATTTTATTATATTTTGGAAGACTTTAATTGTTATTGATTTATCCATTTGTTTATGTAGTTAGCTAAAATATTAGCATTCATTGCTACTCTAGCGCTAAATGTTAATTAACACAGTGGACCACCAACATTTTTCACCAAAAACTGACAATTGATATATTAACAAAACCTATATAAATCAACTAACACACATCTTTAAATGTATATTTGTTTCCAGAATCTAATCGCACGGATTCAGCTAATCTTTGACTGACAGTACAGTCAGCAGCTAAGTAAAGGGTTAGCATTAGCGAGCTCATACGCTAAGTTACCTGGATTAATAACAGTTCTTTTTGACAAATTTCGCAAAACAATGTGAAAATGTTTTTTTAACGGATGACAAACCTGGTCTTCTTCTGTTATATCGATAAATGCTGGAACGCTCATTTTTGATGATTTAGTGAGCCCAGATGGTAAAATCCACGCTCCCACCAAAGATGAGATCTGAGCGGAAAAGGCAGCACTGCAACGCCGGTTGACACACGTTCACTTCCGGGTCATGTTCTTAAAGCGACCGCAGTATTTTCTGTATTCAACTTCTGTTCCTTCTGAGAAATGTTTATATTTTAAACCAAACATTAGAGTTGTAAATTATCTAAGTACAAATTAGTTGTTTCTGTACTTAAGTAGCATTTTGGGGTATCTGTACTTTACTTGAGTAATTCTTTATCAGATTACTTTTTACTTCTACTTCTTACATTTTCACACAGCTATACTTTTTACTCCTTACATTTTTTTTTAAAAAGTCAAGAAGTAGAAAGTCATTACTTTTATTTCATTTTTGCTTGTTTTCATTCCAGCTTGTTGTAAAAATAAATACTATCCATATAAATTGTGCCTCCTAGATAGAGTGAATTTAATTGTGGTTGAATGAGAAGTATAAATATATAAAATTCTGATACCATATTAGTTTGTACACAAACAAATGTCACGCTGACAAATCATTACGCACAACATAATCATTAAAAATGATTGATGATTGATGATGACTTTACTTAAGTAGCTAGTATTTATATTTCATGAATCATATAATTGCATTTGGCCCAAAGCCCTCAGATAGATTTTCATTTTGGAGAAAAGGTTTGGACACTCTTGATATATACATATATATAAACTGAAACAGCTAGACTAGTGCATCCTAAATTTAACATAAATTAAACATTATTTAAATAAGACAAAGTCATTTCTGCATTTTTTTTGGGAGGTCATCTCCTAATAAATGTCATTTCAGAAAATCTAACCGCTCATTTTAAATCAATACATTTACTTTTAATACTTAAGTACAAAAAATATCAGATGCTTTAAGACTTTTACTCAAGTAATATTCCTAAAAGAGACTTTAACTTTTACCAAAGTAATTTTTTGGTAAGGTACTTGTAATTTTACCCAAGAATCACTTTGTGATACTTTATACAACACTGCCAAACATTGCCACTAACTTTTGTGGTGTAGCTCCACAATTTATTAGGGGTGACCATTGCCCCCTGGTAGCGTCTCTGTTTCACAATCAAAGAATTTCAAAATAAAAACTCATTTTTTGACAAATATCTTGTAAAGTACTTATTTTATGTTATATGTATTTTATACTTATAGGCAAAGTTATTTTTTTAATCTACATTTCATTTTATTATATTTAACCATAGCAGTAACATGTTTTAATAAGCAGTTTTACTTGGTAATTTTTACTAAAGTGAATTTAACATAAGTAGTGATGGGAATTCTGACTTTTTCAGGAACCAGATTAATTAGTTCAGCTCACAAAAACAGGAGACAATATTTTCCCTCCAGTCCTAAATAAAACTTCATTCAGTAGTGTATACCATGCCCAGTGACCGCTGAAGATGAGCACAGATCCCTGCAATCCTGAACAAGAACAAAAGGGTAAAGGAGATAGTATTCTCAGATACTTTCTTCAACTTTAACACTTTTCTTTTCTTGTAACTCTGTCGGTCAGTTTGTCTTGAGTTACTGAGGTGATTTCCCTGAAGAGGCGATCTGATTAAACTGTATTCCATCTTTGCGGACCACCTCAGAAGTACTGACCCAAAGCTAACTTATAGATACTGTCAGTGTCAGAGGGCAACTCTCCTCCATCACATGCCCACTGACCTATGAGTGCACGTGTTGGGCCTCTGTGCCAGATAGGATCCTGTGTATTGTTACGGTGTCAGATCAGTCGGAGATTGAGGTGAGCAGGGCAAATGGAGCAAGAGGTCATCTTTAAAACTTTGGAGTCAGGTTACTAATGTTTGGATGGCGAGTGGAATTAGTCCTAGAGTGAGGAATCTGGGTGTTTTTATATCCCCACTGATCACAGTTTATCTGTCAAGAAAATGTGTTTATTTTGGGGATTTCACAGACTATGGAGACACATCATGTTGTGTCACAATTCTCAGAAAGTTATGTTTTTAAGTGTCTCTTCTAGCAATTACAAAAAGGGAACTTAAACTCCATTTCATTCATCAGGCTTTACACTACCTCAAAACAATCTTCTGAGGGGAAATGGCTGATGGAGTGTTTCACCACAGACATTGCTTGGATGTGTAATTCTGTTTGGGAAGGCAAGCGCCTGGTACCAAATCCCACCTCTTCTCTCTCCCCGCCCTTGTATGCTGTCATTGAAAAGAATTTATTGCTGTTTCTCCACAAGAGTGCTTGTGTAAATCTGAGACTTTCATTATCTGATTAACAACTGTTGTCAAGTGCCTGGTGTATTTCAAGCCCTGAATACGAGTTGTGTTGCCTTTGAAGCTCCAGGTGCCTGAGAGACATTTTTTCTTATCATCTAGCAAAGCTCTTTAAAATGCCACAATTGGTTATGATATTTCAGTCTATAAAACTGAAAACACACACATACAGTACACACACACACCTACTATGTCTCTCTATCCTTGTGGGGACTTTCCATTGACTTCCATTCATTTTTTTGAAAATTTATATCCTAACCCTAAACATTTACCTTAAGGCTAACCTCACAGGTACCTACCTGACCTAAAACTAACCTAAAACTCAATTCACTCCTTGGTCCCAAACCCCCCACCCAAAATCAGCCTCCGAAGACCGTTAAAAATGTTCATAAATGTAAAAATGGGATTTTCTGGTTAGTTTTCTTGTTCAGGTTGGTTAGTTTTTCAAGTTTAAGTTTTGTGTTGTTGGCTATAAATCGACACCATGAGTGAGAGGTACTTCCTGCTGTGTGAAGGTCAACTCTGTTACAGTGCTTTAACAACTAATGACCAGTGTTAATACAACACTTAAAGTGTTGATTTTAACTCTATAGAGTGCAGAACTCTGTAAATTCTGACTCACACTGTGTGAAAAGAAAAAAAAATAGTATTACAAAATAAAGTGTACTTTTTAAAGCAAATTTGGTGTAAATTTAACTCCATAAAAATAACAATATTACTCTATAGAGTGTTAATAAACTATAGTGTTAAAACAATTTTACTGATTCATTGTTGATTTTGACACTAAAATTAGTAAAATTAACTCTGAGAAGTTGACACATGCTATAAAGTACATTTAACACTATTATTGAGTGGGACCAAATATTATATGAAACAGAGTTAAATTCAACTCTATAGGTGTTAAAATGAAAAAAAAAAAAAAAGGTTTCTAAAATGATGTAACAATTAAAGTTTGTTGGGGGCAGGTTGAAAGTTGTGAAAATTACCTAAGTTTTAAGATTGTTTAAGCTTGTTTAATAAACAGTCCCATTACATTTTTTTTAAATAATTGGAATTTTATCTAGTTTATTTCACTTGATTAGAGAGACATTATTTTTTAATTGTGTGGTCAGTTCGTCATGACTGACTTCATTCCTGCTTGTTTGATAGGAAGTAGCACATGCTCTTTCTAAACTGCTGGCAAACTGCCTGATCAACCTCCTCAAAGATAAATGAGTGTGTGTTAAGAGCCGGTCGAGCCCAGGTGTCGGTTCTCTCCCTGTCAGTCGGCCAATGTGGTGAGTATTCATGTAAACCAGTCTCATGGTCATCATCCGGCATGGCTGCCCACACTTCCACAGACTAATTGTTTGGTTCCCACACTTCTGGCCGCCTTCACAGTCTCTGAAAAAAAAAAATAAAAAATCCCCTCGCTCCAGCTCATCTATCAGCCAGTGACCTTGTCAGGGTGCATCGCATGAGTAACTTTCCCATTTCTCTAGGCGGAGCAAATTACTTGTTAATTACTTATAAGCTAACCCCACCAACACCCCCCCTTCAGAATGTACACACATATGCAATTAACAGATAAACAAATTGGGTTGATCAACTGAGGTCCAAAGCATGCAAACTCTCTTGGGGCCTCTTCTGATGGACTTTTTATTGTTGACAGATGCAGAATGATTAATTCCTAATGCTTTTTGGTTTTAATTTTGATTTTGTTAACTTAATAATAATTTAAAAGGTCAAACTGTCGAAATGTGTTATTGGAGTTTCAGGGAGTTGCCCTGCGTTATTTTAGGCTTTTGAAACTTGTTATCACTGTTTTTCTCTAATTACCAATTATAGATCACTGGGTACACAAATTAGCTTTTTTTTCTCTGGGCTTCTACTGGCCAAAACATCTTGTATGCAGTTTAATTAAAAGAAAAGCTCCATTTAGGCAGATAAAATTCTTCCAACCACTGTGGTGACTGTGAGTGTGCACTTTGGAAAGGGAGAAGGGAGGTTTAGACAGAGTAGAGTGAGAATTAGGGGAGGGGTCAGGAATGTTTGGGGTGTGTGGTCTGGTAGGTGCATATAGGATGTTTACAGTTAATCTAATCAAAAATAAATGTTTAAATTATTTAGAAAAGGTCCTTCAAGTGTACTGTACTGATAGCAGGTTGGTCTCTGTGGTCACCTCTTCTAACCAATGATCAATCACACAGCAAAGCCTCAGTTGAACTGCTCACGTGGTGAAATTAATATAAAATGCTAACATTATTTTACATGTTTGCTGGATTTATCCAACTTAATAATTGATCCAAAATCAATAAATGAAACATTTAAAATCCTTGAACAAATGCCTGTTTCCCGCCATTATGCCAGAGGTTTAGACTCAAACCCTCATATGGTGCAAAAAACTAAAAGATTATCTGCAGGTTCACAAGATGTTTTGCTAACAGATAGACATGGCTTTAACTCTTAATTGCAATGTTTTAGGCAAAGATGTTGCATAATGTGTAGCCAAACATAGACTCATGAGTCTCAGTTCCCATCACACCAAATTTTAGCTTCAAATCTGTAAAAGTAACTGAGTTGTGACTACATTGTGTTGCCGAATGTCAGTTAGCTCTAAAAGTTAATCATCTGTAAATGTACATTCAATAAATACTTTGTTTCATCAAAGTCAGTACAGTACTTCACAACATATTTTGTTAAAGATGCAGACACTCACAGATACAGACTAAAACATTTTTGGTTCACCTTTGCCTTTTGGTTATGGCACCTTTTTTTCCCCTGAAAATATCTATACATAAACGGGTTCTTCTTGCACCAATTGCAATCAATCAGTGCAAATTTGTGCTGATGGTTTTAAGCTGTTTGAGGTCTAAACCTTCCATCTGTCCTGGGATTCTGACATTCTCGCTGGAAACGGCACTGAAAAGCAGAGTGGTCTTTTGTTTCATCACACGGTGTTTACATTAGAAACACTCACGGGCTAGGAGAGGTACTGGAAGTTTAAAAGACACAGTCAAACCAAAAAAATCTAATTAGCCTCAAGTGTCTTTAGGGAGTGTTTATATTATTCATGTTAAAAAGTGACTTAGTGGCACTTTAACGTGTTTATATTAGTGCTGATAAATGTGGCGGTGAAGGCAAAGAATGGGCAGAAAAAATGCTGACTTTCATTGTTCAGAAAATGTTTATTTCTTTAATGAGTCATTCTATGCAATTCTACAAAATGTTTGATTATTGATTGATTATTTATTTATTTCAAGTCAGTCAAAACAAAATTATATACATTAATCACATTAGATTTAAATAATAAAAAATAATAATAAAATAAAAAATGAAAAACAATTTCTAATTAACACACTCGATCCATTAAAGAATACGATTAAAAAAAATACAATATAACTATGCATGGGAGTTCGCCCAACCAGTCTACATGTGTTTTGTGGACTTGGAGAAGGCGTTCGACCGTGTCCCTCGGGGAC
>JAUBOC010000043.1:10883769-10903826 GCA_032275365.1 Anablepsoides cearensis
TCAGTAAATACAAATGAAGACTTCTTTCGTGATGCGTGTCAGTTAGGAAAGGTACACCGCCTGCCTTTTAAGAAAAACGTCGAAAAAGTATCAACGAAACCAGGTGAGTTCATTCACACGGATCTGTGCGGACCTACGTCGGTTGAATCTCTCGGTGGGGCAAACTATTTTCTAACACTCAAAGATGACGCGACGGGTTATCGATTTGTTTATTTTAAATATCTCTTTTTCTGTAAACCAAGTGACCAAGTTTTTAAATAATCATAACCACGAGCATTGGCGTGCAGTAAAAAGAATCTTCGCATATTTAATTGGCACTGTCGATCATGGAATAATGTATAGAAGCGGCGGTAGCAATTTTGAATTATCCGGGTTTTCAGATTCTGATTTTGCAAGTGACATCGAAACGCGTAGGTCGACGACCGGATATGTATTTTGTTTATCAGGCGCTCCAGTTACATGGGTTTCACAACGTCAGAAATTAGTCACATGTAGTACTACAGAGGCAGAATATGTAGCAGGATCAGGGGCTGCAAGAGAAGCTGTATGGTTGAGAAAATTACTGGGAAGTCTCGAATGTCCATGTGTTGATGCAACAGTATTATTTATATAATAAATATATAAAATTGCTGAGCCAAACAAGAAGCTGTAATAGCTTTAATATTTTAAGTCACCACATCATGTGAAGTGACGGGGGAGTAATTTCTAGCTGCTACTGCTGTTACAGTCAATTTATTTTGAAACAATGAACAATAGAACAATTTATGATGTCAAAGTAAGAATCAGAATTGTTCAAGGTTGCAGTTTCAGATATGGTCTGCTTTTGAAGTCAAATTCAACTACTTGTCAAAACAAATTTTACTGCTAAGTGTGGTGTGCTGCACATTGTGTATGTACAGGAGAATGAGAAGTGGAGTAATAATCAGAATGAAAAGTTCTTTTGGTTTCACAAATGTATAATTCATAAAATAACCGCAATAGCTCGCACTTAAAATTTACCCTACAAATATAGTCACAGAGCTTTTTTGGTGACATTTAGCAAGTTGTAGAGAATTTATTTTTTTAATTTTAAAGCAGTGGTTAGGATTTATTACAAACCTTTGATCAAAACCCAGGATGACGAATGAGGAAAAGTATTAGTTGGAGCTAAATAACTAGCGTGCATTTAAATCCTTTATAGTATAATAAAAAGAAAGGGGAAGAACTGAAATGGATATAAAGCATTGTTCAGTTGAAAAGAATAAAATTGGAAAGCAGTCTAAATGTGGCTATCAGCTTCTTCTTTCTCCATGATTTCAAGTTGGGCATTTTGCTGGGAAATGGGCGGCCTGCCAGATTGGGGCCAAGTCAGAGTTGTCAGGGGATTACAGTTCTGCCTTGCTCACCGCAGGGGGTGCGGAGTGGGCCTCAATTACCCTGGAGCGGCGTGTTTGATTTGGCCCCGGCACTTTTGGGGACAGACCAAAAGCTGAATAATGCACCATTAGCAACTCCAAATCCTGCCCCAAAAAGAGTCCACTTATGCATCACATACAGTAATTGTGTGTCTATCAAAGGCTGGCAGGTCCAGACCAATTACCCTGATAACAACAAAACAATCTATGCATCATATTATGTGCTGAACACCTGTGGGCACCCGCACACGCATCCAAGGTTTCCTGTTTAAAACTCCCAATGGCTCATTCTCAAGTCTGCAGTGGCCAACAGTAGACTTTGCTGAAGACCAAGATGCAAAGTTACTTTAATGCCCAAAACTTTAATAAAAGATCTTAGATATACGGGAGACGAAAGGCTGAGGGAGAGGGTCTTTCTCTCTGGCAGCAGTTAAGAGCTGTGCAATTGAATTTCACAGGGTATGAAGCAGCAAATGGTATGTAATGGTTGAAGTATCAGATAGTTCTGCCACACAAAACCAGACAGATAAGGGAGGTGTAAGTGACTTCATTAGGTAACTGCAGGACATCAGGAACCGGCTGAGGCTGATGGGGGCTGAGGGGCTGTGAGAAGCAAAGGTCCTCCTTGAGCTCCTTTGAACAGCCACTCAGCCCGATATACTTACACTTCCCAACACACAGGGAGAATCACTTATACAAACACAAGCTGCAAGACAAACAAGGACTCAAGACAGAGACTAGCAAACAACCAAGCACTGTTTTCACTCTCCACCCACAAACGCGCGCACACAGACACACGGGGATATGCACACACACAGCTCTTCAAAACCACAGACGCCTCATTGAGGTATCAGCCCCAGTGATTGTGTTTGTCCACCTGAGTATGAAAGAGCCATTCTGGCTTGTGTTGAGGAGGCAGCAGTGTGGTACCTCTCAAGCCGGAGCCCAGCTAGGCTGCGTCTGTCTCAGGCCTCTCAGGGAGGGGAGCAGCCAAGTGTGGATGCACCTCATTACCTCACTCATCCACACACCAATTACCCCTAAATAAATACACCCAGCCCACAGGCAGCAACAATGACATCTAGCCTGAAAGGGAAGAAAGGATGCCGTTCAGAAAGCATTTGCACGCACAAAAAAATGCTGTTGGATAACGATGAAGAAAAGAAGTAGAGAGAAAAGAAGTGAAAAGACGTGAAAAGAAGAACATGCGGGGGGCTCCGAGTCCTTTGAAGAGCTGAAAGACAAAATGGAGAAGGAGAAAGAATGAAACAAACACGGAGCGAGCAGAGTGAAGTGATTCAGAAAATGATAATTTCTTGCTAAATTTCACCCAACACATCCGCAAATGATTGTTGTGGCGGGGGAGGGGCAAAGTTTAATTGTTTTAATGCACGCAGCCATGAGATAGCTCTGCTGCAGACTAAAACGGTGATCACTCTACAGCCGACGTATATTAGCATGTAAGACAAACCGCTCAGTGTAATGGAAGCAACGGCATGCCTAAAGGCCAAAAACATAGAATAAAGAGAGACCCCCACCCCAAAAAAAGTTTAGCAAAATATGGCAGATGGTGTAAAATGAGTAAATAAAATCTCTCAACTTAGATCTAAGACAACCACTAAGGCTGCTAACAGAGGGGACAGAAATATGTTACTGGAGTGAGAAGGCAAGGAAAGGATGCAGAAAAGGGTTGTGGCAGAAAAAAGAAGACAGATGTGTTTTCAAGGAAAGGAGGTACAAATGAGAAGAGGAAGCAAAAAAATCCCCCCCCCCCACACACACCTCACTCTCCCACCTCCCTCCATGTGGGATGTTTCTGCATGAGTGACTCTGTCATACCTGGGGGACAAAAATGGTCTCTCCCCCTCTCTCTCTCTTCCTGTTCATCTCTTTCTTTGCCCCAGTTCTACCGTTCCTCTCCTCCATCTACTTTGTGATTACAATGAGCCAAGCCGGGTCTGTTGTTGTGTTGTTTTGTGGCAAAGAAGAAAAGCTGAACGTAAATAATTCCAACAACCACATCTCTTAAAAGTCGTATTTGTGTAATTCACTTTTACTGTGGCTCCAGAATACACACACAGAAAAAGAAGAAGAAGAAGACATATACTTCCTCCCAAAACACCTGAAAAATCAGGTGATTGGGATGTTGTGATGGTGTGTCAGGCACGTGTATTTCTTACGTAGCCTCTGATTGGTTGCTCCTCAGCCACCTGGATGTCTGTGCAAAACTTGAAAATAACCCACATGACCGGAGCCAGCTGGTTCATCAGACCAGAGGCAGATTTCTGGTTAACTGAAACAACGGAAGGAAATCCGTCGGTTTTACACACCGCTGATTCGATGTATTAGACAGAAGATGATAGACTGAATAGAAGTGAAAGAGGCAGGTTTATTAGTATTCTTTCCTGTTGGAGGGCTAAACAAGGGAGAGCATGCTGTACAGGTTGGGTGCCACAGGTGGGTGGGGTAGTATAGACATGCTGTGACAGCATAGTTAGGATTCCTGATGTACAGCTCAGACTTCACCAGACTCTTGCTCCGTCACACGAAACACAAGGCTGTGAAAACGTGATAATTTTTTACAAATGATTTTTAAAAATATTATAAATTTAGGCTGGGATATAAATCTAAAATATTTTTACTCTTTCCCTTCTTTTTTTCTCCCTCTGCTGTGCATGGCGTGAGGTTACTCTTGAGAGCTCAAATGTGTTTATTTTTAAATTATTTTCATTTTCTTTGAACAAAATGAGAGATCCCATTTTCTTGATGGTCTCTATTTTTATTTGGTTGTTGTCACCACATCAATACTTGAAAGAAAGCGAACATGTTTGAAAAAAATTCTGCAGATTTATTTATTTATTTTTAATCAGAAGCTCCAGGAACGCAAGGCTTGCATGACTTGTGAGACTTCACACAATACACTGCCTGAGTGTAACGCACAGAAAGATCTTCAAGTTCCCCCAAGCACACACCCAGTAATGATTCACAATCTGTACAAATGCAAAATAACATACCAACAAAAAGACATCACTTTGCTTTTGTGTTTAAGTGTCAAAACTTTGCAAGGCCAGAGTTTGACGGGCCAGTCGCGCATCCGTGCAAACGCCAAGTCTTAATTGCACTACTTAAGCTAACACCTTTCAGAAACAGGTTTATCATTGGATGAACTGTAAAAAATAAAAAAAAACTTTATTCATTGATGAGTTGCATGTGTTAGTGGCAGACAGGAAAAACATCTCTTCGTGTATTGTAGTGCCCACATTCCCAACGGCCGTCCAATTATTTTGTACAACATCTGGGACAGTTCCTGTTTCTGCGTCACGTTTATTGTCAGAACATCATACATCTGCTCTTTATCTCGTAATGGATTGAGTTCTGAAAATGTAAAATCTACCTAATAAATATTGTGATAATCTGAAAATAACATCTGAAAGTTTATTAAAGATTAAATAATATGTTTGATGAATGAACAATGAACTGATAGAAACAAATACTGCGTAACTTTCAATATGTCGGTTTTGATTAACTGGATATTTTGAAGGAGTTTAGTGGTATATGGTAATTTTTTGTTTTTTATATGCATCTAAATGCTATTAGTGGCGCTTATGCTCAAGAATTTGTGCAAAAAAAAAAAAAGCTACACGAGGGGAAAAAAAAGTCCCTTGATGATGCACAATTACCAGCTTTTTACTACATGGTTATGAGACCTCCATAGATGGCAGAGAATAAAATGACCATCAAGATAACGTTTCCTATACAAAGCAAAAGCCGCAGACTTAAGACAGAGAAAATCTAGCATTAATTATTTTAATACCATCACTTTTAATCTTATTGTTCTCTAAATCTTCTAATCAGATTTGCTGCCATTTGACCTCAGTCTACAGAGTATTAACACAAGTCAAGCATACTTTATTTTACAATCCAGTTTACATCATTTTAGCACGGTCACAATAACTTCCTGATGGTCTAAATGCTTTAAAATAAGGAAGATCTTTTGTAAAGGGGTAAATTAATTCTTTGCTCCTCTGCTTTTTCATGCAAATCATGTTCACTTTACTTCAGTCTGAGCTTGTCACGCGTTATAGTTTATCATTGTTCTTGAACACATGCAGATCACTCCAAGTACATGACCTGCTCAGACAGGTATTGGCAGGAAGTAGGGTGAGAAAATAAGGTTTGTATTGTGCCTCAAGTCCTAATTGTCAACGCAGATTTAACTCAAGCATCTTACATGTGTAATTACTTGCAATACAAATACTAGAATTTGATTATTATTTTTTTTATGTGAGAATGGAAAGTTTAGAACTTTTGCAATGAATATATTTGTGCTGAAATACAACTTTACAAGATTCAAAAAACTGGAAGAATTGTAGTATGTCACAATTAAAATCTAATGTACATAATGATGAATACACTAAAAGCTATTTATTTTGATTGAGGAGTATTTCAAAAGTGTTGTATCACAATGTAATTTCACATAAAGGCACAACCTCAAATGTGCAATACAAACAAATTTTATGTATCCTATTTTTTACTGTCTATACATTGGCAAACACACTTACTTCCTCGGCCAAATCCTTAAATTAACACCTTTTTTTCGGAGAGAAAGCTCAATTTGGAACACATCACACCAACACCACAGCTGGCATTCAAGGGTAAAATTAATTACTTCAGATACATGTGCTTCCTCTCAAAGTGGCAGACTTATTTGCATTGAAGAACATTCAGCAGAAGTAATCGATGCACACACAAAATACGGCCACCAAATGACCCCGGCTCCATCTCAAAAAGTCTCCTCCCCATCCCCAAAGCCCTGACGGCTCAGCCATGCATGGAGGAACAAACACAGGTAGCAAAAGCAAATCAGATGGCAACAAAACACAGAAACATGAATAGGAAGCATTACAATGACGGGCTGGATGCAGGACAATGGGCCCGGCATTAAACAAACGGCAAATCCCAGGATGGGCTGTGGGAGTATGATACAGATTACAGGCACCTAGTCCCTGATGGGGAGCAGGGGGAGTGGGAGAAAAAAGGACACAATATTGCAATCTGACAGCTGACGTCTTTATATAAATGTATGAATTTACATTCCAATTAGAGGAAATTTACATCTTAATCACAGCGAGCAGTGTGTCGGTCCCCCGGTTAGTGTGTTGCTACGGTAATGAGGTGGGATGCTGCTGTGCTCTCTCATCCAGACAGCGATCTGTCAGTAGACGACACCTCCCTGTTATGAGGGAACTGTATCCTTAAACGCAACCACCATCACAATCCAGTAATATTCATTGAAATCTGTCTTAAATACCAACAAGGTGTGAGATGCCAACCGAGGATAATGTGCCAAATATGGAGTTTGAAAAACATCAAACATATCTTAAATACAGTGCACTGAACCAGGAGTGTCTTTAACTGTCACTCAAGTGACAAGCTTTCAGTACTTCACAGTATTACATTTCTAATTTCCATACTAATAATGGGTATATTATCTTTAATGGCTTGACTTTGTTTTATGGCATTTGAAATGGATGGCGAAGCAGTGAGTGGAATTACTCAAACATACCATGCAACCAGATCACATGCTTCTCTGCTGCTAACAAAGACTTTGTGAATAGTGTGAGATGAAAGGATTGGGAACGCAACATCCATATCTTTGTGGTCATTATTTACATCAATCATCTCATCCAGCTCACTCTTAAGAGAAGCACACCATAAGTTGTCAGATGGCATGTGTGAACTCGTGTTAAATAATTTAAAAAAAAAGCCCAAACTGTTGAGGGTAAACAGAAAGTACCTCTTATTCAAGTTTCCAAAGTCTATTTGAGGACACTTGTTGTGGTTTAGCTCAATTAGCAGGGAGATCTGCTGATTTAAGAGTTTTGAAATCAAAACCCCACAAACCAGCCTAGGGCCTGGGCAGGGCCCTGAAAAAGACTGTATTACTGTCAGTGATTTAAAGCAAATTATAAAGGAATCTTTAAATTCCAATGTTACCTTTTAAACTCGACTGAAATAGCTTCAATCCAGTGAAAATCAGTTACTTAAATGGAAGCACTGATTGCTGACAAAGCAATCAGGAAAAGCAGATTAGCTACAACCAAACAGAGACGCGTATAAATCATTTTAACACAGTCCTTTGCCATCTTCACGCTTGACTTTAATACAGAGATATGTGAACAAAAAAATTGGAGGGAAATGAGGCATGGCTTCTTTATCAGCTACCGCATAGCCAATCAGACCCCTCCTGCCAGAGACACTGCTCTAATGGCCGATATCTATGGGTGCAGCCTATTACTGGATACTGCCTGTAATTAAGACAAGTCAGATTACACCACGCCAGTGCATCCTCTCTGATATGTATGCAGCCATTAAGTCCTAAAGAGGTAAAACACTTGTACGCTGCAGCAAGGGAGAAAAAAAATTGCGATGTTTTTTTTCTTTTTTTTTAAAGTTGCGTGTTCAGGGTAAGTGCTGAATGCATCCCCAAACATTCCGTGGGGTCATCTATGGGGCGGGGCTGGGATTCCACTTTAGGCTGCAGGGTATTTAAAGAGAATGCCAGGAAGCTGAACACAACCCCTTTGGCACTTATCTTGCATTTTCTAACATTTCAGATTGATTCCCACAGCATTTCTTTTGCCTTTGCACTTCTATCTGAACATCTAATTTAGACTGCCTTTTTATTTTTTGACAGTGCATGGAGTGTGTGTGTGTGTGTGTTGAGTAGCCTTCACTATAATTACAAGTTCTTAAAACAGGGAGCAGCCTATAAGATGCCAGATTAACTTTGTGTCTGAAAGCAAATGAGGTGGAAACGAGGAACGCTTTTTAGTTGACTTAAGGTTTCTGAATGTATAAAGAGCAACACTCTGAAAAATAACTAATTAAAAAGAAGAGTAGAAGAACACAGCCTCTGACAAAAGCAAAAGTGCACAAGTCAGACAGTAAGGACGGCATGCAAGTTTGAGATGAATTTGTCATGACAAAGACAGTGAAGGAGACAGGAAAAACCCAGCGTGGTGTGTTAGTAGAATTCATAGAAAGTCATTTCGTTAAGACACTGCCTACTCTAACATTCACCGCTACACATCAAGTTCTGAACTACTTTCCTGATTTCAACATGCTCCCTCTTAATGCACACCTCTGGTTTAGCAGTTAATGTCTAAAACACTGCAGCACATAAAGGCAATGTCATCCATTCATCATTAACATGTATAATATGTATTGGTTTTATTTATTTTTTCATAAAAAAATTTGAAAATAAAATAATCTCCCTAATTGCAACAAAACAAGGGTTGTAAAACTGAAATGCGTGTATACAACTGAATAAAGTGCATGTTAAACACATGTATAGTAATACACATAATGCCGATACACTCATGCACATTCATAGTGGGTGATGAAGCAGGCGTACATGACATCCCCATTCAAACAGTCTGTGTAAGTGAGCGTACAGTATCAGGCTATCAGATCACTTCCCTCTCCAAACATGAAGCCTTTAATAGATGTGAAACTGCAGAACCAGGATCTTTTCACACCACTGAATCGCAACTCACACAGAAGAACAGGAGGCAGGAGGGTAAGAGTGCAAAAAAAAAAAAGGACAATGAACATATTCCATACAGAGATCTATTTATCATGAGGGAATAAAGACAAAATACATTGCATTTAATTATTTCATTCAGACAGATCTGTTCAGACTTGAGAGAAAACTGTCTGAGAAAAAAAAAAAAAAAACTCAGACCAACATATGGAGTAACCTTTGTGGCCTTCTGGGACTTATGGGTGGCGGTATGATTTTGTGGGGTAGGGGGTGGGGGTCTAACGCTCCAAGGACAGTAGGCACGCTAGGGAGAGGTAAGCTGTCACCCCCCATTACGATCACTGCCAGAGCTCAAAAAAAAAAAAAAAAAAAAACGGGGGAGGGGGAGGAGAAGAGCAGGCAAAAAGAAAAATTACCAGTTCCTCACAAACTGCCATTCTAGAGCCATCCTCGGGCCTCAAAACCCTCAGTCTACAACTGCCCCCTGGGAAACACTCGCACGCAAGTCCTGCTCATCCCTGGCAGGCGGCGGGACATGTGTGTATGTAGAGGTAGAAGGAGGGCAATGTGCGTTAACTTTGACTGAGTAAGCAAAATGTAGGGATTTTGCTTAACAAAAGGAAATCTGTGAATGTTTTCTTATTTGCTTTAAAGTGAGGAGATACTCTAATATTCTGTAAGCCTGGGATAAAAAGGAAGTAGTGCAAATAAATAGAGCTTTATAAGGAATTTCTGTTAATAAAGTTTAAAATTAAAGAAAAAAAAGGATGTCTAGGGGTCAGTTGTTTGTGTTATTTGAAAATTATTTAGGACAACAACGAAACTATTAAAATGAGACCACTTAAGAGCTGAAAGAATGAAACAAACAAACAAAATGTTCAGGACTACTATGTGATGTGTAACACAGGGCAATACAATTTGCCAGCAGACAAGAAGCTTGCCTCAGATTTGACCTTTTGCTGCCTTTTGTGTAAGTATAGCTGGGCGCTGCTTAGGCACATTCTGTTCACCAGATCCCACTCCTAACACCCCTGTCACTCAGCATCACTCATCATTGTTGGGAACAAAGAGAAAGTTTGGTTAAGCCACACACTGAAGTATTCTCCCACCCAGACCCCTCACTGCCTGAACCTCCACCTTCATACACGCGTGTGTGTGTGTGTGTGTGTGTGTGTGTATAGACAGTGCAGACACACAAACTGCCATATGCACAAAGAAAATTGTTCTATCTTAAACCCAAACCAATGAGTCACATACGCTCCCCAATTCACGGATGGGGTCACAAACTTTTCATCAAGGAGCATCACCTTGCCCTCAAACGTTCCCTTTGAAGTGCAGGCTTGTCCTTCGAATGGCCCTCTGACTCATCAACTGCATATAATTAAAGCCTATTCAGGGGTCTATATGTGTCCTAACTATCCTCCATCATTTGACTGGGCCTTTCAATAGCCACCTGTGAACTCTGGAGAAAAAGGACTCTTGCCCTCATAAAATTCATGAGCACTGTACCATTCAGCACCCAGCCAACACCAATTTAAACAACTCTATGTTGACTGCGGGGTGAGTCCCTCTTAAATGCAGCCACATTATTTAAGGCAAAGGTTAAGCAGCAGTGATTAGCTGAAACAAGTGTCTTTATGATGGGATGAAATGATCAAGATCTGTTGCGGTTTTAGGAATCAATTTGCTAGAGCTAAAGAATGATTTTGTGTGTCAATCTGCGTTATGTCAGGACTAATCTTCAAATTAAGAAAGTGGAACTAATTGTGTCTTTGCGACAGGCTGCTAGTAATGTCTACATACTAAGCTAATTACATTACAAAAATACACTGAATAAACATAAGTGCACACACACATGAAAAAGGAGAACAACAAAAAAAAAAAAAGACAAACACACACTTGTCATCCCGACACTAAGTTGTGAGAGTGTGGGAAAGTTATTTTTAGGAGCCATGCAGAGAGCCTTCCTGAGTTGGATGCTCCTGGTCTGGATCAACATTCCACCTTTGAACCATTCCAACCATGGAGCTGTTTGTGCAGAGGATGGCAATTTTAACCTTCTCTGTGGGCCAACAGCAGTGAGGACTCGGTGTTTCATTTTAAAATAAAACACTCACGGACTTCTGTCACTACTCTGTGAAGTCTTAATAATAATATTAGTCATACTTCAATGCAACTTTAAATTAGATGTTGTTTAGAGCGAAGAACTAGTACGATGTTTTATAAAACTTTTTATATCAAAACAACATACAATTATTAGAGTATGCATGGTTGCAAATTCACTATCTTGTACAGTCTACATTACAGAGTGGTTTATTATTTAAACTTGTCCAGAGTATTTGTATTTATGATGGTTTTAGTTCTTACTTATGCTGAAAGCTAACAATAGAACAAACACAACTAAGATTTAATGCAACTTAAAAACAAATCATGATCTATAAGCAACAGAATCTTTGCAGAGATGAGAAAACTCACTTGCCTCTCTCACAGTTTTTCTCAACTTGAACAAAAAAAGTGTATGAACCTAAGGCAAAATTAGATCCAAATTTTCAAAAGAAACATGGTAAATAACAATAATAAAAAAGCAGAAATACAACTTTCAAGTACCAGGAGACCTTTGGTTCGCCAGTCACAAAGATTATGCTAACAAAAGCACATCTGAGGAGAATTACATGTACCCCTTAGTGCCACAAGACCCCATAGATGTGGGGTGGCATGTACGCTATAGCCTCTTCTTTCTCTAATGGGAGCTGAAGACATCTAGGGCTACTTTAATCAGGTCTGAGTCCAATGCGGCTAGTCTAGTCTGATGGGAGCTGATTGGTGCATGGATTGTGTTAAGGGTTCATTGCTCACTGAAGAAACAGTTCCACTTTCAGGGCGAGTTCAGGCCGACCACATTCTTACACAATGTGGCAGGAGGAGCAGAGATGCCCCATTTTGTTTGGCTTTAATGCTGTTTGTTTGAAACAAACGTTTCGGCGTTTTGTTGATATGGTGCGGAGGGAAGCGCATTTAGTTGTCACAAATATTCTTTCGCTGAGCTTTGACTCAGCTACTACAAGCACAAGCGAAGCAGCTTTTCCTTCCATGTGTTAGGCAACAAATAAATAAATCATTAAAACAAATTATTTAATCCATTCATTCAAGTTTGTGCCCATGATCATTTTTAAACCTTGGTTTTGTTTACACTTTACTCAGGTCACACTGACTTTACACCCAATTGGTTGAAGCCTTCATGGCAGACTTTTTAAATTGAAATAGAAAGAAAAGCACAGGTAAGGTGGTGAAGGCTGCATTCCTTTTATGGTAACTTTTGCTTGTAAGCAGTTTTTACATAACAACCAGCACGGACAGCTACAAAAATAAAAGTAGTCCTCAATAATACATGTGTGCTTTCCCTACTCTTTCAAGTCAAAATGTCTAGTGAGAAATAGGCCTATTAGCTACACCACTACTACAGTCATATTTGCATTACTACCTTTAAACACCCGTTCATTGCAATTCATTTTGCATTTAATAGATCTGGTTTTGGTTTTCTAATAAACAACATAAAAACACAAAAACAATGAACAGAAAAAAAAATCAAGGCGTTTCTGTAGCAAACCAATATCAGGACCTTGAAAATACCACAGCCCATTTTAGCAACCCTCCACATGTCCTAGACTCAGCAACAGAGAGTTTATACACCTCCTAAGAAATGCACATGCATGTTTCCTGAGTAGATAAAATGCATGCTAAATAATACATACAAATCTGATGTATGTTGTGAATTGTTCAGCTGAGGAGTACTATCGCGTGCAACTGACTGACCTATGCTAAGCCCTCTCTTTATTTTATTTATTTTTTTACCCCAGACAAGCACAACCCATAAGCACACCTCATTCCCAATTGCAAGAGAGGCTGATGTGCACCAAGGAAGGAAGTATAAATTATTCATTTGGAATATTATTCCAAAAGGTCCATTCCCACCTTATTGTCATTCACTAGACAAAGTAGGTGTTTCAGTTTGGTGTCTTGAGAAACAAAGGGACTTTTTCTTGCATTCTGATATGTTTGAGATCCACATTTCTTTTATTATTTTGATGTATTTTATTCTTCATTTTGCAAACAGTGCTTTTGTTTGGATAATTTTTAGTAAACATTTAATGAATACGTACAATTCATTTTTCATATTAGTTATTTTCAGAAATAGCTGTATGATTTTAAGTCCTATGCATTATTGGACACATGAAGAAAACAAACGCAAAAAAGGGGGTAAAAAATAAAAAAAGAGACACCCTGAGGAGTCAGTCGCTGTCTCCCTCATTCCCCATTCTGAAACTCCTCCTTTCACCCTTTTTTATTTCTCTCTCAATAAGACGCTTTAGTGCCTCTGAGGAAAAGCCCTCATTTTAATTAGACCTGACCTGAGAATCACTTAACTGTTTCTCTCTGCTTATGCCTTCCCCCTCCTCTCCAAGCCTTCGCTCTGTTCCTCACATAGGTCCATTAACACCCTTCCCTTGGCACCCACAAGCTTCAACAGGGGGCAGACACAGGCGTTGTCTTAAAGACGTTTTGAGGACATGCCAGGAAACATTAAACCACCCCATACACCTCTTTCAGATGCTTTCAGTTCAGCTTCCTGTTAAGTTCTCTCTTCATCTTTACCTTCATCGTCATTTTTGTTTGCCATTTTTTCCTTTGCTTATGTACATACAAAATAACTTAGCTGACGGAAGCATGTGTAAAAACAAGATGTAAGGATGAGGAAGAAGTTGTTGCATATTCTCAACCTCAAACATCAATATTTGCTTAGTTATAATCAAATTTGTTAAATACAAAACTAAGGCTGACTTTAGATGTGCTTTTTCTTCTTGTACCATTTACATGAGAGCAACAGCTTCAAAAACACTATAAAATATGCTCAGCAATTGTGTCTTTTCAAAAAGTCTACTTTGAGTAACAAATTCATGAATTTCAAAGTCTACCAGACATCCAAATTTGTACAGAAAAAAATAAAATTCTGCAATATGTTTCATATTTGTTCAGTTCTTTTGCAGAGGTTATTTTATCTTTCAGTGTAAACAGCAAAGGCATGTCATTTTGACTTCCACGGCACCATAATAAAGGATGATTGGACTGCATTCGAGCAAAACGAAAGCTAGATTCAAATGACCTCCGATTTTGTTCCATGTGTGCTCTGCACTGCCTCCCCTTACTGCACCGACAAAGTGGTCCTGTTCTTGTGAACAAAGATGTGAATCTGTGAAATGAGGTCACTCTGAGATCTTTCGCTTTGAATGTGACTGTCATTACAAGTCATCCCCTATTTTGCATTTGTCTTTAAAAGTTATTTAAAAAATATTAATAAAACGCCAGAAAATACTATCAAACAAAGCAAAAATGTTCCGGTTGTACAGCCTACACAGCCACAGTAAAATGGCCTCCAATTGTCAGACACATCTCCAAACAGGCTCTCTAATAGAAGACTAATTTGGCACAAATCCCTGTCTTACACTATATTTGACCCCGTGACTTGCTTTTGGGACCCCGGTACCCCAAAGGCACATTGCCTGTCAGTTTAAAGGGTCAACCAAAGGTAAAGAGAATGTAATTGCGTACCATCTGCATTCTTTAGACTTTCATCCTCAAAACATCTTGAACTGAGAAACTGGCGGCTGAAGCCTGCGTTGGCTTAAAAACCGAGTGACTGCGAAAATTCTCACGCACATTGCGTGCTACAGAAAACATCTCTGAGGACGTGCCTGCATTTCACAACACATATTTGCATGAGCCGCTGCATCACTGTCAATATTTCTATGTGTGAGAGCAGGCAATGTTTGTCTGTGTGTCTGGGAGTATGTGTTAATCTTGCCTAAACACCCAACACTCCCCTACCTGCTCAAACAGGGCCATGGGTTAATTCTGGCCTCAGGCATTATAGCTAATAACTGCTCATCAACCGCAGCTTGAACTCTCAGAACGTCAAGCTTTTCTCTGGCACCCTCAACTGACAACAACTAACAGAGCATTGAACAAATTGAGTATGGGAAAGGATCGCACCAACACCTCTCAACTATTTAAACAATTATAGATGATTAAATTTACACAAGTTTCCTTATTAAAAAAGAATGTTCTGGCAAATTAAGATTTTCCTCATTCCTCAAGTACTAGTGGCTAATGGAAACAGCAGTTAAAAATTAGTTACCAGAACAAATCCGCAAGTAGCTGACATGTAGCTGCCTGACCCAACAGGTGAGAAACTACTGCTGTCAATCATTTGTCACTTACAACTACACACAAATTATTCTAGATAGATCATATTAAAGCTGCATGATTCACTGCTTTTGAAACCTAAAAACACAAGTCAAAAGTTAAAATGAGCATATATCATCCGGATGTGTGGAAGAAGGCTGAGCAGTGGAGGGAATGATCCATCTTTTGTGGCTTCGGGCGAAAAAGTCTTGTAGCTTGAGTAAATGAGACGATGAGCAGGGATGGTGTGGCCTGTCACATGTCAAACAAGTTTAATTACCATCTCATATGTCAATCAGCTGTCCACAAAGGCAGTTCGACCAACAGGTCAAGTGCAATTTAAAATGATCTACATAGTCTGAAGTGGTCCAGCCTATGAGCTTATAGGCAGATTTACCCCTCCAACAAGGGACTTATGTGGGCTAATGTGTGTTCATATCGTTGTGACTTTTCAGTCTCGGGTTATGCACAAATTAATCACAGACAATTAAAGAGCTGAAGTACATACACAAGAACATATTAGGGATTAAAATAATAAAAAAAAAGATTAATGTGTTTTGGCTGATTTGATGCATGACTTGGGATACAATGCAATAATCTCTGGGAATTTCCCTGACACACAAGAATGTGTCAAAAGCAAGGATTTTGATTGACATTTTATGTGATGGTACTCTCTTGTGTCAATAATTTCAGCTATTTTAGAAAAATAAAAATGTCTTAAGTTGATGTCAATCATTTTCTTTCTGAGAACAGGGCCAGATGATGATTATTGCTCATAAAAAAAAAATTAAAACGAAACAGTTTTCAGACAAGGAAACTAGATAGAGCCTACACTTAGCAATGACCTACTGGCATTTATAACAATTTATTTAGCTCTTACAAATTAACAAGGATTTTAAAAAATAAACTTTATGTGTGCTCAAGAATAATTAAAACAATGATCCAACATAATGAACAGATTCAAAACCTTGTTTGCAAAATAAGCAACATTTATCTTGTTTACAAGCAAAAAACAATTCAAAAATTTAAAAATATATATTTTGAAAAGTCAGTTTCAGATATCTTCACTTATGCAAAGAGTTCAACACTTAAGAGAACTGTCCTGAGAGTTATTTGAAAGATGGATGGATAAATAGATGGCTGGCTAGATAGAAGAATGAAAATAAAGAATAAAGGAACAAACAAACATAATAATATAAACTATTAAAAACATTTAAATGAATAATTAAACTATTTTTACTGTGATGAGATAAACTACCAAAGTGTGATTCTATTAGAAAATTATAATCTGTCGTACATTACTATATGGAAATTTGGGTGTAAATGTATTTTTTTAAACAGTTGAGCATTTGAACAACTGAAACTGTGTGTGTGTGAAACAAACTTATTTATACAAATTTCTTTTTAAACTTTAATTTTTTATTAATTTATTAACTTTTATTTAACCAGAAAAATCCTTATGAGATCACAGATCTCTGTTTCAAGGGAGGCCTGGGCCTGAAGGCAGCCTAAACATTAAGCTTTTTATAATTGTTCCTCCAGAAATATAAAGTTCTTATGTCTAGAATAATAAAAATTATTTGTTGATTTATGTTTTGTTGTGTATATGTGTTGTAGAAGCTATTATCTACAATTATTAAGTAAAAATGGACTTTTACAAACCTTATTATGCTATGCAGGAGAAGGTTAATAAGGGTTCAGGAAAAGGAGGAGAGAATCAACATTAAAAATGGGAAGTGGAGAATGGCAAAAAAAGGTGCTGATTGTGGCGTGCAGTAAAATTTGGGGGTAGGGTGGATATTTTGCTCTTTCCCATCAAATCCTGGCTGAAACAAAAGGCCTCACTTAAGAGCCAGGGACCAGAAGATGTGATAAGGTAATGATAATGTAATGAGGACCAATCATGAGCCTGAGCTAAGAGCAGGGCCTCTTAATTTGTCTTCAGTGCAGTAGTTCAGTGTCATAATGATATCTTTGAATTAGAGTGATGATGTGACACATGCAAAATAAATTAATCCTTTAGCACTAAATAAAAGAGAAATAATAAATCTAAATTTCTTGTAAAAAAGAGGTCATATAAAGTGCCATATTAAATATACATACAGTATATTTGAACTGTATTAAAAGCTTTTATTCTAATAAACAAAATGACTTTGTTAAAAAATATAATCAATTGAAAAAAAAGAGAAGAAAATGATTTAACATCACATTCTACATAGCTTTTCTTCAGAGCTATAGTAGAACAAACTGCTTGCTTCTACAACCCCTTTTCCCTTGTTAGTAAATAGAAATAAAGCAATTCATTTTAAATATGCATTTATGCGTGTAAATCAGGTTTACTGGCTGATTGATAAGCACATTAAATATATAAAAATGTGAGTTATAGTTATTGATCAACAATTAGTGATCCTTCATTGCATGTTTGTTAAAATGAATAGTTTTCTCACTCTGTTGCCTTTTGACTTTACACTGCAGAGGCAGTGACAGCAACGGTGTATAATCAATAGCTTCACCTTTTATTTTGCCACCCAATAACAGAAGAAATTAAACACAGCTGGTAGAATGTTGCTAATGGGTGAGATTTCTTCTTATTTTTGCCAATACATTTCTAAAAATATGAATGCCAATGTAAGAAATGTAATCTTAATAAATAACATTTTTAAAAAACTAGATCAGACAAAAAAACTCAAAAACTAAAGACGTTATTAAAAAAGATGAAGATCTGGTTTTATACTGTAGATTTGACAACATACCTCAATAGTGAACTGCTTTCTCTTGAGCTTAAAGGCCAAGTCTTTGTGGTCAGGGAGTTGACTCGCCAAACAGTTTAGGTGAGGCACCTGGTGTACGTGCAGCAGACCTGCAAAAGACAGAAGGAGCAAATTAAATGTAAAAAAGTTTAACAGTGCAATCAAAGCATGTCGTGTAGAAGATGTTCCTGCCTTGGGCTACACTGTATAAATGGTTTCCTACACCAATATTAACATTTTGCTATAGATTTGATGAAAACTCTTTTAAAGAGATGAAAGAAAATTTCAGAATCTATTTGCCATTTATCATTTAAATAAATATTATGTAAATTCTTATTAATTCTCTACTGTAATAAACTGGAGTCATGCTTTACCCACACATTTCATACAGAAAGATCTTCATGAGGCATTATTAAAGCTGAGAAAAAAACACTTGTAGAAACCAAGTTAACGTAAAAGTGTAAAATTACAAGGATTGTTTCAAAAAACAGTTTTAAACTTTTCTATTTTGTCATTCTTGCACTCTTTTTGGTTTCCTAAAGCCTAAAACATAATGATAAAATTATATTTTCAACTATTTTTGTGAGAAAACAAATGAGAACTTCCTGCAAAGGACAGAATCTTTCTTTAACTCAACCTCCTTTTATTTCAGCACAGTTTCATCTCCAGAAAACTGTATCTGTACTGTAGATGTGGGGCGGTATAAATAAGCGTGACACAGAAAAGAAGAGATCAAGGGAGTAATGGAGAAAAGAAGACAGACACAGAAAGTGGGGGATGGTGGGCTCTCTCCTCTGTGCACTTGGGTGATTTCCCCTTGCCTGATTTGCAGTGACAGGCTTCCCAGCATGCTTTGAGCAGCCCTGAACTGCTGCCGCAAACAGGCGTGCACGCGCAGCCCCGTGCACGCTCACACTCGCACCAGATGCGTTGGCACTCATCAACACACATCAAAACAATCACACACATAAATGTATTTCATAACCCCACCAGAATTTGTACAGCTGGTTAAAACAGGGCAAGTATATATATTTTTGAACAGAACTTTCAAACAATATCAACAGCAGAATGCAGTTAAAACATTTTGCAGCATTTAAAAAAATGATGCATGACTAACTCTATATGCTCTAAGATGTTTAGGGAAACTGCATTCATAATGGAGATGAATATAGAAGTCATAAAATTGAAACAAATTTCTGCCATGGAATTTTTTAAACACTTTCCTTTATGTGTCACAACTGGTGAGAGAAAATAAAGGAAAAAAAGCAAGTGGGAGAATTTGAGAATCACGGCTAAAAATATCTCTCCGGTTTTTACTGACCTTTATGTGTGGAGAGTGATAGAAAAGAGGAAAGTGAGGAAGAGGAAAAGGAGAATGATAAAACTGTGCAGAAGAAGAGGTGATGAAGACCGGGGGAGCAAGAACAAACTCTGTTGACCTCCCCGTCTGTGTCTTAGTTTCTTTCTCTCCAAACGTCCCTTACCGGTGTCCTGTCTCCTACTGAAAGCATTGCCCTCCATTTATTAGCAGAGCATGCTGGCCACGGAGACATTGAGCGAGGGATAGAAAGATAGAAGCAGAGAGGAAGAGAGAATGATGGTGAGAATATCGATTCCCTAGTGTTGGTCTGCTCTGCTCCAGAGCCTCAGGGGTATGGGACTGGGGATGGAGAGTGGGCGAGGCGAGAGGGAGAGAGCCTCTGCTGGAGGGGGGGTGGAGGCAGGGATGGAGCGGGTGAAGGTGCAAGGGAGAGAGGGGTGGAGGGGGGGTGTACAGCGTGGCAGCTGAATCCCCCCCGGCCTGTCTACTGAGGAGCACGTCTGATTGAGCAGCAGCACACTAACTCACACTGACAGCCTGGCCTGCAAGGGGGCTGCCCTGCCTCCATCCATGGCCCAGCCCCAGCTTTAATGCACTGCCTCTGTGTATACGTGTGTATCTCTGATGGAAAAAAAAGAGACGGAAAGATAAGCGAGTGTGTGTTCTCTTACCGTGGTAGTCTTTGTAGAGTGGGTTAGTCTCCCTCTCTGAGCCTTTGAACGATTCCAGGGCTATGGCATTGTCGCACAGCCTGGTTATGCTGCCCATTAGAGCTCTGTCCTGTAGGATCGAGTGGGATCAAGATT
>JAUBOC010000043.1:10911124-10933737 GCA_032275365.1 Anablepsoides cearensis
CATAGCGGGGTAAGTTGACTCAGAGTATCTGTGTTAACCCAGGGTTTGTTAAGCCTGCTTTCTGAAACGGGGCCCTGTGCTCAGAAAGAAAGATCCGCCCTACTCTGCTCTGATTGGGTAAAACTATGACTATGGCTCACATTGTTTGTTGAAAGCCACGTCTGTTTTTCGTAATCCTGAGTTATCCACTACAAGAAATGTAAGTTTATTATTTTATTATTATTATTATTAATTATTATTTGTTTTTTACAGATGATGAAAATCTGTTGTGTGATTAAAGAACTTCAATTCCCAAAAAACATTCAAGGACTTTTAAGTAGAAGTGTAATTTTTGGCTGTTTTCACAAACTTTCCAGGGCCTTGAAATCATTTTTTTAAAATTCACAAACTTTCAAGGATTTCAAGGATGAGTGGGAACCCTGAATAAAACAATTAAGCTTACTAAGCTTGAATGCCATTTATTTATTCAAATAATTACCAATCTGAAAAGGGTTGTTGCTTATTATTAGGAGCAGAAAAAATACACCAAATGAAGAAAAAAAAAACCATTTATTTAGTTCTTCTTACCATGGGGGCTGCCAAATCAAAGCCCTCTCTGTGTATGACCTCCTGAAGTGACTTCAGTAAGGCAGCATAAGACTCAAGCATGGGACTGGAGAGACAGACAAGGACACAGTGAAAAAACAAAACAAAAAAGACATCAGGAAGAGACTCAAAATGTTTACCTAAGATGTTAACCATCAGGGGAGCATTAAAAAAACTGGACCTAGCTCATCACTGCTACAACCTAATCCTCAACGACTGTAGTATGCTCCTCCTGACTGTGCTATTCCGGAGCCACTGAAGCAGACAGAAAAACCATATCAAGAGATCTAATTAATTTATTTGGTTGATTAAATTACAACATGACTGGTTCTCTGTCAGCTCTCCGAGGATCTGATTGTGCCGAGACAGACAGACAGATGAGATGCACGCATGCACAAACGTATACACAATGCGGACGAGAAGTGGGATTAATGGGCTGATATCTAAAATGAACAGAGAACAGCATTTTGGTGTTTAATCAAGAGTAAGATGTGCTCCTCTGACAAGGGGCATACAGTACCATGAGAGCAACATTTAGCAACAGTCAAGGTGATGGATGACTGCTGAGCCTCCACACCCCCGTGAACTTATAGGATGGCCAATAATAATGTTAACCCCATCTTTTAACACAGAACCCTCCACTTAAGAACGCCTCACCATTGTAATGACCACTCTGTAGCGATTCTCAGTGGGCTGCTATGTCAGCTGTCAATTCAACCTGCAAGCTACAAAAGCTGATACACATAGGTTGGTCACACGCCAATTGCCCTGCATAAAGAACAGAAATACACCCTTGTGTTGATTACACTTGGCCAAGTATATCAATGAACTCCATTTCAGTTATTCAGCACAACAATGGTGCCTCCTGACCCTGCTGTGGCTAATGATAGAGCTGGATTGGTGAAAGAGGGACACCTACCCTTTACGGCCTCTCTGCCCATGCCCAAGCTCTGACTTGGGGGGGAGGTTGGTGTGACAGGAGGTTGCCTTTGGTTGGCAGCCATTGTGTAGGATAGCATTGTATTTTAGCTACCCCTACTGAGCACTGCTCATTCAGGTACCAAAGAGGTCTAGGTGCTTAGCTACAGGGGCTAGAGCGTCGGCTAATTAGGATCATACACAAGGAAACGTCTTTATCTCAGCCTTCCTCTTTCAGCTTGGAAAGAAAGACGGAGGGAAGGGGGATGCTTGGTCTTAAACAACAGGATCTGTATCACCTAGAGAGCAATTTGTGCCAATTATGCCTTCAAGTGAAACGGAGCAATTTAACAGCTAGGGTATCAACATGGGGCAGTGGACACGTGCAAGGGGGTGTAGCCTGCATTGGAGTTTGTGTGTTGCGTGTGTAATGTGCTGAGTGTGTGTACATGTATTTGTGTCGATAACTGGGCGGGCATTGGGGCACAATGGTGCTGTGCAGGTGTAGTTTCCAGCTGTCAAAATGTCTGTAATATCTGTAACCCATTCACATGTTTCAACAGAGCTACCGTATCACTTTCAGCCACCACTGTGTAACGCAAGGCAATTTTTTTATCTTTATATTTCACTCATTAAATACCAAAAAGTTTTATGTAATAGAAGATCCAATTTTGTCCACAACATATGCTGCACTCTTGGAAAAAACCTCGAACCGAACACTCGCAACATTTAATGTGTTTGCACAGGCGTTCTGTTTAACAGTCTCTGTTTGCTGATATAAAGAATGACGGCTCCTCTAAAGCCTCCTCCAACATCCTCTGTGCTCCAGATTGCTGTATTTACCCAGTGCATGTGAGTGTGCCTTCGTGTGCCCTTGTGTGTTCAGCAGCACTCTTTGAGTAAAGAGCCTGCACAACCTCTGAACCCTAAGTACACTCAACGTAGGAGAAGTCAAACAGACGCTGAGCAAACAAGACCCTTATTTGAATAGACAACCTTTCTGAGAATCTGAACAACTTAACTAATACAAGTAACTTAAAATAGAAAAAAAAAACTGATTTTCAACAGATGTTTTGGGTAATAACACTGTGATTTGGGATTTTAAATGTATTTTTAAGTAACAAGTGAATACTTTAAAACTATTCAAGTGAGTGATTAAATGTGAGAAAAAACAACTTTTAAAATGACAAATTAACTACAGTATAATGTGATTTTCTCAACAATATTACAGTATTTTAAGCTGAATCAATGAATCTCACTACCTTGGGTTGTTTTCTGCATCTAGAGGTAATAAAAACCTTCTATTGAAGCTGAAACAATTGCTTGATTAGAATGATGATGCACAAAACACTGGTTATTTATATCTAATTTTATAATTTAACATGTTCAGTCAATTTCAAGTAAGCATGATATTACCTTATTTGAGCTTCTAAAATTGAAGAACTAATGATTCACCTCTATTTTGATATTGTAGTTAATGTTTCAGTTCAAACTGTCACCAAAAAATTCAACAATGAGGCATTGTTTCTGCTTTATTACTATATTATACATACAAAGCAAATTTTCAAAAAGCAACACATTAATTAGTTAATAAAGTTGTTTGTTGCAATTGAAAATAGCCAAACAAAGCTAAAACATCTTAGTTTCCACATGTTATTTAGATTATATACATATATAGCATGCACTTTTTAACTTAACACAGCAGGTCTGTCTTTCTGTAAATATTGGTTTACATAGATATTCAGAACACACTGTCATGTTTACTTACATGTGTTCTGTGAATTAAGTCTTATTTATACAACGTCTTGTGGATGATGTCATGCTCGTGTGCCTGTGTTCTCAGGATTTTGTCTCATTGGTTTCTGTGCATTCTGTAGAGGATGTCTTGTTGCTCTACCTGTGTGTGGTCAATGGTTGGGAGAGATGTTCTGGAAGGCAGAAGCGGTGGCACTTTGTTGCCTGACGAATTTCTGGCTCCATTGTCTTTGAGACATCATAGTAGTGACCAAATCGGGAAGAGGATGCCAGGGCGCTCTGTAAGGGTCAATAAATCATTTTTTTTTTCTTAAACATAAGCGTAATAAAGTCAGTAATGACAAATAGAGATGCATCAAGGATTGGCTTGTGACCTCCACCAACTAATATTCAGACTGACCAGCAATAAGCAAAGACTGGCCAGTCAACATCCAAGAACCTAATATTGTTGTTTTTTTCACATCACAGATTTACAGGCAGCTGCCTCCTGAAATACAGCTCACCTTTCCTTGTGAGAACAGTTTTTAATGCTTGGAAAAAACAAACAAACATGAAGTTAGCATGCCAGAGCTGTACTCATATTGAAATTTGGTATTGGCTCACAAAACCCAAATCAGTGCATCTCTAATGAAAAGGTATGTTTAATATTGTCACACAATATCGCTTGCTTTCAAAAGATTTAAACAACAGATTTGAAGCAGTTCATTTAAAGATAACTTTGTTTTTTGTCTCTTTAAGGTGTTAAACGCATGTACTTTTCAACACTATGGTAATGCAATTGCATTGTTTATGGGTCATTCCTTAACATTCCTTCAGCGGAGAAGTTAAATAACCACTACGACCAGGTCTCTTAATCATTTCTTCACATAAATGTCCACTTCTGGTTGTGAAAGCAAACATGTCAGGGAAGCAGGGGAAGGCGGATGTTTTCCTGCAGCTGAAAGAGAAAGTTTTAGCTCTTCTTTCTCGATGAAACCAGGGATTCCATTGTTGGAGGGGCCCTTAATCTACTCCTAATCTGGATTAGGGCCCCTGGTGTGTCCCTCTCCCAGCAGAACGAAGGGGTCAGTGGGGCAGGGGGGGTCAGGGGCTCATCTTCTCTTTGTGAGCTAGGCAACCCGCTTAGCGTTCCATCCCCGCCCTGACGGCCTCACCTTTGATCTGATGTCTTCATCAGCAGAACGACACAGTGGGCCATGCCAGGAGAGGTGTGTGTAAGGGGAAAGTAAGCGCTGACTCTTGTGGTGAATTTGGGATGCAAATCCTTTGGTGGGGCTTACTTGCGGTTTGTAAAGACGATTTTACAGGGGAAGGGGGGGGGGAGAGGTGAGGAAAGGACACAGATATAAAGAAGTTTCCAGAGAGAGAGAAAGAGGGAGAGGATCCCCAGGGACACACTGTGTGCTGTTAATCCACATAGCGATATGGATTATAGACCGACGGGGGTAGACTGCAGAGAAGTAGAAGGAGAAGTTCCCCTCTCCTCAAAGCGGAAGAAAGAGTGTAGAGCTGCCGACCCTAGCAGGGGGAAAGGCAGGGATTTAGGGGAAGACAGAGGCGCAGGTCTGGGTCATAGGGT
Organism: Anablepsoides cearensis; assembly: GCA_032275365.1. Classification (NCBI taxonomy): domain Eukaryota; kingdom Metazoa; phylum Chordata; class Actinopteri; order Cyprinodontiformes; family Rivulidae; genus Anablepsoides; species Anablepsoides cearensis. Next base: position 10,915,962 of record JAUBOC010000043.1, read on the forward strand.
TGAGCGAGCAGACATGTCAATGCACAGTATCCTTGTTTCCCAGGCTAAGCAGGGGTGCAAGCGTGTGTGTATGCATGTGTGTATGTGAGTTGGGGACTAGTGAAAAGCCTACCTATTGCCAGCTAAGTGTGAGTAATCTGGTGCAGCTCTTAAAAGAGAGGTTGAGGCCTCATTCACTGCAGAAAGGAGTTTAGAGGCTGATGGGTTTAGTGGACGAGACAATTGTCAAACCACCAACAGCAGAGATCCAGTACTGTGAATTATCATACCATCATTAAAACAGACACATGTTGAACTTATAATTAACGAAGGTCATCAAAGATTTGGGTTTATTCTACTATATCAAATGGAAAAAAATGCCTAAAGCAAAATTAACACTTGATTTAAATTTTTATAAAAGTGTTTTTTTTCTTTGATTACCTGCACTTTAGGAAGATTCTGATAGCGCCAGGCAATATTCATGGCATCCAAATTGTCTGAGGGCTCACAAGGCAACCTGGGCTGTTCCAGAGGTTTGTGAATAACTACATCATCCAAGATGGGAGCTGGGAGTTCCTGAACAAAGAAAAACAAAAATAATTAATGCTATTAAATAAAATATGAATGTGAATTGCAAAAAATAATATCTAAATATTGTTTTAGTAAAAGAGTCAAAAGAAGGCAGACGTGATTTTTTTTTCTTTTGTGGACAAAAAAAATAGTCACGTGATAATAGAAACATGAATATATTATTTGTGGTGAAGCAATTAAAAATCATAATCACAATGCCATAAATAGACTTAACAGAGTATTTAATGTATTCATATGCAACAACTTGGGACAAAAGATAAGTGGCTAAACAACAATAAACAGCAGACAGTAGTTTCAATTAAATTTGTGTCCAAGTAAACAACATGGAATCAGTGTCACTCATTCTTTAAAAAGTTTTTAGAAATTCTCTCCTAAGAAATAGGTACTACAAACAAAAGAGTGCTTTGAGCTAAAACAGTGCAACTTTTCCTGTAACGTCACTTTGTCTTATTCTATGTACATATTACATACTGCAAATGTAATTGTGAAAACACTAAAGATCCAACAATTTCCCACTGGGGATCCCCCCTCTCCTAATAAGTCTTTGAAATGCAAAGAGAGGGTGAGGCTATGAACCCTCCAACTATCAATCAGTGGGAGAGAAGCAGCTCCCTCACCCTGCTCCTCTTTACTGGTTGGCAGGCAGCTTCTGGGACTATGGTCCTCTTCAGGGATTGATAGGCCGAGAAACATTTCAACAATGCCACAATCATGCCATCCTCGACCCCTCAGATACCCCCGTTGACCCTAACACATGCGAGGAAAGCTGTGTGTTTAACTATACAGTGAAAGCTGATTTTCTTGTGACCAAAAAAAAATAAATAAAAAATAGAGTTCTAAATATTTTTGTCACTATATGATACACAAAAGTCTTCCAAAAGTTACTTTCTGATAAAATAAAAGTTGACAGTGCTGAAGAAAAATGTACTGAGGCCATTTTGACATCATTGTGATTGGCTTGTCAAGTCATGTAGTTAGTACACTACTCATTCTTTGCAGTACAACTGATTTCTTTTCTGATATATCCAAAATGATGGTACCTCTTCACATACCTGTAAAATGTCATCTGGGTTATCTTGAGCCGTTGCCACAAAAAGTTCATGTCGACAAACAACTCCTTCTGCCAGAAAGTACTTCAAGATCATGCGGGAGTAGCTATCATATCGGTCCTCCTCTAAAAAGAAACAACAAACAAATATTTTGCATTAGAAAAAAACTTCAGTGCCTTGCTGTTAACAATGTGTGTGCAACACCTACGGTAAACATTTACTAGCTATTGACTTCTCTTTTATTAATTTGGACACCTCAGCACATGTCTGGCAGTTCATGGCCACATCAGAGCCGCTGACTATAATTGGTGTAAGGGTCACATTCTATCTACCTTTTGCAGGCAACACATGAAGCAGCAATTGACATGGCACATGAACATAGGTATTTCTATGGGATGTGACTATCAAGGTGAAGAGATGACATCTTTCAGCCCTCTTGTTCATGTATTAACAATATTCCTGTCTAGTTTCACCTATCATATTCCCGGCCAGCAGCAGAGGTGGAGACACCTGCCCAAAGCATTTACCCAGGTCTTCCCACAAAGTGGAAAGGTGCCTCAATGATCCGGACAAGTAGAGGCAGAAGGTGGATGTGATAGTGGTACCTCAAAATGCTTCCTGACATTTGGCCCATTTGAATCTCTGTACTTTTGTTTGCCTTCTTAAGGACGCCATTCACAACAAGTCTACTTTTTAAAAAGTAAGTTGTACTTTTCAACTCTGAAGTAAATTCCTGCTTAAGACTTGATATGACAGAAAGATTCTATAGGCAGCACGGCGACTCAGTGGTTAGCACTGATACCTCACAGCAAGAAGGTCTTAGTTTCAATCCCTGGTTCAGACCTGGGGTTTTTCTGCACAGAGTTTGCATGTTCTCCTTGTGCTTGTGTGGGTTTTCTTTAGGTACTCCGGTTTCCCCCACAGCACAAAATATGTACAATAGGTTGCCTTCAGGCCCAGGCCGCCCTTGAAAAAAAGATCTGCGATCTCAATGGGATTTGCCTTGATAAATAATGGTAAATAAATAAATATAGACCAAGATCATTTCCATTGATTTGTACATAACAGCCACCCAACAACTCCCAATCCATACCCAAATGCAAGAAGAATTAAAAAAATTACCATCATCATGATTAGACCCAGCTGAGCAGGGCACATAACTCTGCCCAGCATGCCACTGCTGCTTCCTGTCACTGTCACACTTTTGTAAAGATTTCATAGGCTTTTCTTCACAATGACAAACAGTGGGCACATGGACAAAGGCAGCAGTGACAGTTGAGGTAATGAGCATACAGCTGACAGCTTGGGAATGACATCCTGACGTGTCATCCTCGAACATTCGGAGAATTCCCCCCCCTCCCACGTTACCAGTCCACGTCCTCACCTACGGACTTCGGATGGCTCAGGAAATTCCACGGCTCTTCAATTTGTTGTCGGTGGGGCTCCCTGTTCTCTTATTGATGGGTTTCTAGGTCAGCAGGCCTTTGTGGCTTTCAGCAGGCCCCACAAAGACTCCCAGATGGGCCCTCTCAAGATGGGGCCTATTGTGGTTGTGTTTCTATGGGAGCCTTACAAATGGAACCTCCAGGAGTCATTAGGCTGTTGAGGCAGGGGGTATGAGGAGGAGGCGGGAGGTGGTGGGCTATAGCAGCAACAGGGAGTGGGGGACGGTCATATCTTTGAGGTAGATCAGTCACTCTGGACAGTCAGAATTTTTCTCCCTTTTTTTATTTTTATTTATTATGACTAAGGTTTGATAAAAGGGAGGGATGCCTCCGCTTTTCTTGCCTATTGAAACAAGTAAGTGGGAGTGCAAAAGTTCTGAATCATATCCGTCAGAGCTGCAGGGCAAAGCCAGAAAAGATCTAGGTCAGAATGTTTTCCAGTTGTATGTGTTTAGTGTACAACTTATTATTTCTCATTCGCAATTCACTTGCAAGGATACAGTAGGTAAGATGGAAATATAATCTAAAAGAAATGCTAAAAACACTCCTTCATTTAAATCAGTTTTTATTCTGTTTATTTATATATTGTCAATTCATAAGAAGAGCCATTTCAGGCTGCTTTTCAACATAAAAAATAAAATCCAAATTAAAATTTTGACATGAAGACCACTGTTTTAAACAGTTTCTTTTAATAACATACTTTTTACTTGTCCTCATTAAAGTTTTATTATTTATTTAAAGGAGCAGTGGGAAATCACTGTAAAAATTCTTAAATAAGTCAAATACAATTGTCTTCAGTTGTTTTTATTGTCTTCTATTTTTTTAATCATCAATTTAATTTTCCTTGGTTGAAAATACCAATTAAGCAAACATTGGAAAGTACTCATATGGCATTTGATTTGTGAACTACTATGCATACTTTCATTCATGTACAGCACATAAAACAATTAGCATAAATATGTACATTCTAATTCTAAAGACATCATAACCTAAAGGAACAAGGCCATATATAATAACTATATTACAAGCTGGGCAGCTTTGTTCCTCCTCTTGCAAAACAAGAGATGAGAGATCTTCAGACAGCGGCCATACTGGACTGATCCCCCTCTGGATGACAAATCAGAATGGACAGCTCAAGACACTTCAAAGGCAGACAATGACCAGTCTGATAATTTTATGTCTGTGTCTCACAAAACAGGCCATCGCGGCTAAAGGGGCAGACTGTAGGAGACGACCGCCTGAAACAAACACAAACAAACACACACTCCAAACTCCCCTCCCCTGCCTCATCACTGCTATTCCACCCACCCACACAACAAAACAGACACACATTGTGTGCACACACACCGCTTTTTCAGAGACAAAAACACAAGAGAGAGTGCACACACGCATTTCACCTTTACTGTGTCTCTCATTACCAGATGAAACCAACCGTACATTGATTCACAAAATGGAAGGGAAGAACGCATTAGTGTGTAATCACTGACTCCTGCATCGATTGGGGGGATGAATTAAAGGGCAAAGCAATATCATCAGTTGGTATAGGCCTTGGCTACACACAAATTACAGCTTCAAGGGGAAACATGACTACCGTAACCTTACTGTCCACCAGTGCATATAGCCTAGCCTACTATGAATGATAATAATAATAATAATAATACAGTAGAAGACATTTATGCCTCTAGAAAACCCACTTACTTTTTATGCAATTCAGAAAACTTCTATAATACATCTGCAGATGAGCATATTAATTAAGGATTGAACTAAAAGTGTGAACACCTGGGAATCTAACAAGGGACCTTCAGGTCATTAGTCTATTTGTCAGTCTGCTAGAGAGTAACAGATTAACCACACTAAGCCTGTGAACACACACACACAGTGGGTCTCTGAAAAGTAGCCAATTTCACTTTTAGACATGGAGTAGATGTTTAGTAATGTTTTCAATGCAACTTCTTAAAAACAATAATTCCTAAATCATTATTACTGAGATTAAGGGAAAAAGCTTCTAAAAAAATTAATATTTCAGGAAAAACAAACTTAAGGTATTTCTGAAATTTATTGAAAATAGGCTTTGACAGCTGTAATCTAAAGGTACTGACATTTAAACTGAAGTACAGTGTCAAATGTAACTGGACAAACAACATAATACTGTTTAATTCTTAACATTGAACATAGTTAATTTATAAAACTTTGCCATAAATCCATTTTCTGCAGACAGGAAACGTGGATATCCCAGATCAAAAGGTCTCTTTTTTGTGCAGCTTCCTTTAGGAATTAATGGTTTGTGAATCACCATCATAAATTTAGTCATTTTGGGGAGACAAATAATGCTTTCTATAAGATCAGGTGCGAACTCAGCAAATCAAACATATAAATAGAGTTGCACAGATTGCAGTTTTCTGCCTGATCACCGATCTTTGTGAAGCCTGACCTGCCAATTTCGAATTTTTTTTATAACTCACACTGTAGGTGTTAAAAGGTCACAATACACCTTCAATGTTCAAATTTTATTTTAATGAAAAACATTGAATAGACTTGAAACTGGAAAAATTGTTTTAACTGGACAACTGCAGCCCTCTCTCACAGGGGACAGTAGCTAATTATGCAGCTCTGTGCATTATTACAATATTTTGCTTTGCTTTTGCACTATTTAGTTCTGCAGGAATATTACGAAATGTATGTGTTGAGCTAAGCATTTGCTGATAGGCAATTATGACTGTTTTCAGAATTCATCTCGCTGCTTTTGGCTTCTGTTACACCACCAGTAAACACACTAGCAACCTTGTGTGGGTGCCAGCATGTTTAAGAAGGTTTTAAACAAAGTATAATCAGTTTTTTTAAATTCTTTAAGGGTGTGAGCTTTGTAGTAACCCTGCAATATATTTATTCACAACTTAATTTATTTTTGCCTCTTTCTGAATACAACATACTATGTAAACAAATGCAGGCATCAGCGTATATTATTTTTCCTTGGTTCCAGTTAAATCCAGTAAAACATGAAGACATTATGCTATTGTCAACAAATAAACTACACTGATGTGGCTATGGCAAACAAATGAAAACTTATGGCACTGTTGCAGAAATGGCATTTTTAACTCATCAAAAAAATGCTGTAATTGTGGAAAACCGTGCAACCTAATTATACGCATGTATTGTTTTTTGTTGTTGAATTGACATGAACATTTAAAACAAATGGCTCACCAATAAGAAGCACTGTTCCAACTGCTAACCCGCCACCTGTTAGTGAAAAAAAAAAAATCAAAAACAAATCAGCAGCATTAATTAAATTATTCCTCTTTACTTTATTAGAAGTAAAGCAAAAGTTTTTTTGTTTGTTTTTCTACAGAAAATATGATTTTGCATGTTCTCTCACAATATAGTTTTCAAAATTGTTTGCATTATGGCTGTAATTTAAGTTATTTTCTATCCTGAATTTCGCCACATTAAGTATTTAAAGATGTCTGTAACTTGTATGAACCTTGTAAACGGAGCAGACTTTATTTTGGAGAAAAAAAACTTTTTTTCTGTTACAGAAGATAAGCAAATTAAATAGATTTTAAGTTTTGAACAATCTACTTACAGTAATAATTTAAAGGTTAAAGTTTCTAAATTGCATGCATTTAAGATAACCTATACTATGGATAAAAGAAAATTCAGTGAGTATTCGGGGGTGGGGGATTTGACATGTTGACAAAACCCACTGCGACACTGGAAAATGTACTTTTTGAAAAAAATTACAACAGCAGTAATGAGGAAATACTACAGGCATCTGGACATTTAGTGTGTTATTAGCCAATGTAGCATCTTTACAACATGACACTGACCGAGCAGATAGTCGAGCGACGTAACACCGGTCGAAACTAAGAGCTGTCCATTTTGCACCGAAGGTCTGGTACCGGGTATGGAGATTAATTTGCTCCTCGTTTTCTTCTGAAAGCTTGTAGTATTGAACGGTAAACGTTCAGCTGAGGGCTTATCCACACTGCTCAAGGGAGCTGCCATATTGCTAGTAACACGGCGACGCCTTCGTTTAGGTGCATACCGTCCAATCAGAAACCTGTTTGTTGAAACCTGACCAATGAAGATAGCGAATGTTAGGACGTCGATTCAGAAAACGGAAGTGTAATTTGTTATGATCAGTGCATGGTCAGAACTTGACTGACAGTCCGGTAAGTGAAGAAAACGCCGCTGTTATTTGTTATTGTATGTTAGCTGCAACGTTTCTGCATGCATGTACGTTCACATCCGTTAATTCACTTGTGTTTTACATATCTAAAATAATAATAAAAAATCTTTAGTGGTTGTTTGTGCGGAAACGACCTTGTCGGAGTTGATAAAAACCAAACATTGCTACACATGTTTTCGTATTGTGTCAGAGTAAAGTATCGTCACTGCGCTGTTAAAATTGAGCCAAAACCCGCTTCAGTAAGCTAAAAGAAAATTATTTTTTGCAGCACTTCCCTGTCTAAATCCTTTCACCTCTCCCCATTCTCCTTTAAAACCGTCCTTACAAACCACAAAATTAAACTTTATATATATATAAAGACAAAAGAGATATAAGATATAAATAGTGGTGTTAAATATTCCAGGTGCATTTATTCCCCATCTGTGTTAAATATTTAGGATTGCATCATCTATTGTTAACAAGCACTTCAATCCATACTTCATTAATCTGTCCACTCTGTAATCTCAATTTAGGAAGTCTGACAGCAGGATAGATCTGCTTTGATTTCTGAAATGTGTTCAAGCAGCCGTGTCTTGTTGAAATACATATGAAAATATTCTCAATTTTGTTGCACCCTTAGTTCTATTTTTCAGTAATTATGCATTCCTCATTATTTAGTTAAAAAATGGTTTAATCTCTCTTTTTTTTCTTTTTTTTTTTTTTGCTCCTGTTCTTTACAGCCGTTTCATAATTTGTGTGTGTGCGTGTTTGAATGTAAATCTTTATCTTATGTCTCAAAGGTTTAGTCAGATGATGTTAGCAGTTTTCTTGTTGGCATAGCTTTTCATAATATTATGCTAAAATAAATTGGCAGATTTAGTTGTGGTAGTCTGTCAGCCTTTGCAACGTCCAAAACAGAGCAGATAGCTGTTTTTAAAATTACTAGACAAAACAAAATTCTATCTATTTAAGAATTTGCACAAAAGATTGCTCCTCTAATAATTTGTACCACATGAAAGGATTATCAGTTTTAGGATGAAACTATTTATATTATCCTTTCTATGAAAGGATTTTTATGTTTCAATTGCAAAACATCCTTAATCAGAAATGTTGTGATTTATGTTGAAAATGTAAAACCTCTGGATTCATTTACATATTGTACTACAGGGTTCAGTAATATGTAGTAAAATGAAGTGGTTAAGTAATTTTACTAAGTAAAACTGACATTGTTCATGTAAATACCAATGGAAATAGAACAGGATATGCCTATTCTGTTTTATTTTAGTAAGACGTTTGTTTTATTTTAGTAAGACGTTTGTGTTAAATTGTTCTCTTGATGTTGTACATAGATAATTTCCTGAAGTACTAATAGAACTAAGAAAATGAGATTGCTGCACCACAGGGATCACCACATCTGATCAGTGAATTAGGGGCTTTCTTGTTGACACTTTTTCTGTATTTTTTTCATGTTTCTTGTTTTTGTCCAGTATCTTTTCCAGTTGTTGTTTAAATGCATGTGTCATTGTTTTTATTTTTTTCCCTTTGTAAAAACCACAAACTGCTCAGTGTCATGTATTTTGAGAATTCTTATTGCTATTCACCAATTCAACTGTTGGACTGAAGAGTTATCAGTTTTCTCCTTAAGACAGCTGTAAAAATCTTTGTGCAGCAGAGAAGGGCCAGAGGCAGCACGAGATTGCAGGATGCTGTGATTCTCCAGAGGAAGCACTTGCCCAACTGCTCACTTTACAAATGCTCTCAGCAGAGAAAGTCCTGCTGTTTTGACAGCAATGTTGAGACTTATGTGTGCTGACAGGAGGCCAAGGGAATATATCATGACTGACAACACTGGGCATTGTGGAAAGACAATACGAGACAAATAAGATGCGCTGACTGACCTGCATCTTGAAAGGAAAAACTGCTACAGCACTACAATGTGCATAATGTGAGCATGACATTTTCTCCCTTTTATTGATTAACAATTCTCTCTTCAACTTGTTTAAATCCTGGACTCTTTCACAGAGGGTGTTGTGTGATACAAAACGCCCTGAGTAACTGTATAAAATGACACACCTCCAACTTTTCAAATCACGATTTAGCAAGTAGGTGTTTTTCTGAAGGGAGTTTTTTTTAACAGTTCTTTCAGCTGCTGTATCTGATTTAGCTAAATAATGGCAGCAGTCATAACATGTCAGACCTTTCCTGGTCAGAATGTTTCTTTTTTTTAGCCTTATTTTACCATCAGTGTGGATTTGCAAGAAGCAGAACTTTTTTCCGGAGGATGCAAGATTATCATCAACACGCATCACGTTTGTTTTTGTTAATGTTGAAAGAAAAGCAAAAGACTAAAGGAACAAGTACAATAAGTGTTTAGGATAGGCTTTGTGTACAGCTATTTTTTATTATAAGAACTATTTTTTTTCCATGTATTCAAGATAACCATACTTCAATAGCTTTATTTTTGGTCTCCTGATATATATATATTTTTTTGCAGATGCTCCATTTGAGTCATATTTAGTTTAACTAAGAGACTTAAAAACTGTTTAAAACAATGCTCTGGTAGAATTAAAGGAAACTACTGTCTTAAAATTAGTATCTTTATTGAGATGTCTGTCAATACCCAGGACTAAAATGTATAAATCTGTGTTGTGTGTCAGGCAGTGGGTAACCCAAACTTCTTTGTAAAACTGATACAACATTGGATAAGATCTCTGAACTCTCTCAGCACCAGACCAGCACCACACAATCTCTTGTGGTCAATACAATAAGGCTTAGTAACTGGCTTTCCATTGAATGTAATTGGCTGGGGACTCTGTCAGCCTGTGCTTCCTTTCAGCTCACAGCAGTTGTATTCATATCACTTGGCTATTATTTGTTCTAGCTGACCCATTGATTGTAGGTATAAACTAAAAGCTCCTCAAATAGTAACCTCGCTCAGCTGTTTCACGGCTTTCGTCGCTGTTGGCAACAATGAAAAGAGCAATATGGAGATCAGTCTTTCAAATTAAGTGTCTGATAAAAGGCAGAATAACGAAAGATGGGAGCTGCACACACTGGGACTTTTACATCTGTTACTCCCCATCCATCCAGGTGTCTGTATTTAAATCAACAGGATTAACTCTGATTGAACTGATAGTTGAAACAGACCCCCTTGTTTACCCAGAGCTCCTCCTTTTTATATCTCACATTAAGATCAAATCAAGCCATGCGCAACAGGACTAACTCCCCGCACTCCCCTGCCTTCTGCTGTCCAGAAGAAAGACATCAGAGGTGGGATTCGTCCCCACTCTGCTCTAGCTGCTCCTCCAGACTCCCTTCCATCTGTGATCCTCAGGGAGGAGAAGAATATCTGACAAGGGGCTCGTAAGCCTCTTAGCCCCCCTGTTGCCCGGTTCTCTCTCAGCCCATGTTTTCCTAATTTAGTTGTGTAAGAAGTCCACCACAAGGCCCTTGTGTGCTGTTTGGAATGATATTCTCTTTGTGGTGTAATAGACTGGCTATGTATATCAATTAACACTGCACACCCATGGCAAGGTCAAATCTCTGGAGACCAGTGGAGATAATTTCTTTCTGACTATTTCCTTATGGCTTCAATAATGTGCATTTAATTACATTTCAGTTTTGGACAGTGGTCATTTACTATGTTTTTGTTACCATTTCTACAGCTGTTCGTTTTAATTACCTACAAAATTTGACCTCTTTTGATAAACTTAGTGAAACACTAAAATACATTGATTATTTAAGGCATCTTTTTTCTGATGAATTTGATTTGAGATCTAATTAGGAAAATTTATATTTAAAAACATGGTAAATCTTTAGGTTTAAGTCAGTATTAAGCAAACGTGTAATCTGACACTTTCTTATATAAGTGTTCAAAATGCAGTACAGCTTTTAGGACTTGTTTCTCTTTGTAACAGGCAAGATGAATTGCTCACATTTGATGCCTATAATGATTTTTTGATAGACAAAAGACATAACTGGTCTCCTAACTTTATAAACACTTTATGTTCTTATTATAGAACAAAATATTAGTATTTTGTCCTCGTTCATCTAGACATGACTGCTCACTGCTGAATGAATGGAGATCCCACAATAAGAGGATCACAAAGTTAAACACACAATGATGTTTCCATCTGCTGCTACTTATATGGGATCCCTCTCTTTTTCCTCACTGTAGCAGTGCGGTGCAACAACAGGAGGCCAGCAGTCACAGATGGTTCTGCAGGAAAGGCTGCGCTGACTTTTTTTTTTTTTGGCCCCCCCTCCTGAACATGTTTGGCGTGTAATCCTGGATTAACAGGGAGACTTTGTGTTATTTTACAGCTGTAATACAGCATTCAATTAATGCTTGTTGCCCCACCACGCACACATGAACTGGGTATTAGGGGCAAGAGATAGTGTGGGTTGCCTGACTCTTTGCCTCGGGGAAATTAGAGGTGATAGAGATCCAATAAAAGGTCTCTGTGGATATGCACCTCATTCTGAATCCCAAAAGAGTCACTTCATCTCACACTTTATACGAAACACGCAGGTGATGCTATTGTCTGTGCATATGCACACAAACACAGCCATACACACTATCAATGACCGCGCATGCTTTAGAAAACCAGGCGGCTGCATATGGACCCTTGATATCAGTCACTGGCCGTGTGATCTTGTTATGCAAAGTCCCTTAATCCCTACCTATGATGAATGCATGCTGGAATGGAGAGGTGGGGGGGAAGTGATGAAACAGAGATATGAGAGCAGCTGCATGGGAGGCTGTCCACTTTGCTTTGCGAATGAGTTCTAACAAAGATTTTTGATCCCTATAGTCCAGCAGAAGGAAGTGCACATGTGAGATCATGTCTGAGAGAGCATTACAGTACCACAGTGATGGGGAAGCATACTGAGACTATGAAGAAGGGAGATGGACATGCTGCCTCGGTGCAGACCTGCGATTCACATTAACCTTTAGGCCACTTTCTTCCCAACTGAGGAATTAGAGGGCCAGAGGTGTTATTCTACCAGCTAGGGGAGGACTGAGTTTATAGGTCCCGCAGAACTGAACAAGGAAAAAGGGGAAAGGGGCACTTCATTTGGGCTCTACACTGAGCATCTATATGTCCCCCTTCACCTGCTCAAGCTCCTGTAGTATTTGTGAAAAGCTGAGGGTTGCCAGGGGTGACTGTGGTATGGAGAGAGCAACAGCAGTAGGGAAGAGAGAGGATGAAGTTGGTCTTTTTTGGATCAAAAAGGACGGTGAATGGGCCAAAGAGACAAACCATGCTAGGAATGAAAGAATAGATACAAAGTTTAATAGGTGAAGTGTAGCTGGAATGAATGAGAGAACATTGTGTGTGTGTATGAGAGAGAGAGAAAGAGAAAAGTAGATGGAGTAATGGGATTAGGGGTAACACCTTTGGCAGGGCTCATAGAGCCACCTGACACCCAGTCTGTTGGGAACCTGGGGAGAAAGGGGGTGGAGGTAAGGGAGAAATTGGGGGCCTAATCCTTGTCCATCTTTGGGAAGTCATTCCCAGAGCTCTGAGGATTTGGGGCTTTGGTTTCCGCTCTGCTTGCTTTGGTTAATAATACCCTGGGAGGGAGAGAAGACATGGAGAGAGATTGAGAGAAAAAGACACAAGGAATAGAGGAGATGAAGAAAAAGATTTCTTTACCCTGTGGTGGAGTAGCCTGGACAGCAGCCTGAGCAAAAGGAAAATGACTGAGGCAAACACTAACATTTAAACCTTATACTGTCTATTGTTAGACAGTTTCATTGCAGGTGCTTTTCGTCATATGCACCCACGACCGTGTGTAAATACTAGTTTGCTTCTCTCTGTCCATCCCACAGGCTGAGTAAAAGTCAATAACCTGAGAGTGGCTGAGATGTTTGCGTAGAAGATGCGTGTGCATAGTCCTTGTTTGTGTTTGAATGACATTGTTTGCAGGGCAGTTGTAAGGGTGCCGAGGTGTTTTTGTGTTTCTATGGAGCTGACAGGAGTTGATAACAGCTCTAATGATTGTGGCGGCAGTAGAGGCAGCACAGAGTCAGGGGCTGGCTGCAGACAGAGCAAGAGCTGCTTGGCTGGACGTGTCACAGCTTCTGTGTTTGTCCATCACCTGAACACAAGGTGTTGATGGGTCCATCCTACACAGGATCAAAGTTCAGGACAGTTTTCTGGTGTGAACTGGCCACTCAGCCCCTGAGAATGAAACACTAAAATATGAAGAATGTGTCATCATAGCATTTGGCCAACTGTGGCAACCTTGTCCACACCTTTAAAAATTAAACTCCAAACAGCTTTTTTTAAAAAAAGTCCTTTAAAGAATTTAAGTCTGGCAGGTCTGGATCAGTCTTAAAGGCAGCATATGTGTCATAACATTTGGTTGTTCTGTTTCATAGGTGAAGATGTTTCGTCGTGTGCTAGGGAAGACCTTGGGCTTTGTGGGTTACACAATCCAGTATGGTTGCCTTGCACACTGTGCCTTTGAATACATTGGAGAGTTTGTGGTGGTTTGTATTACTTGAATTATGAACATTATGTGTCTTTTCTCACATTGTGTATATATGTATTTTGCGCAATACATAATAATTATTTTGTTGTCTTTTGTCTTGACTTAGTGTTCGGGCCCATCCATGGAGCCCACCATTATAAACCACGATGTTGTCTTCTCTGAACGCATGAGTCGTCATCTTTGTAAAATACAAAAGTGGGTAGGGCTGATGTCCATCATAACAGCAGATATTAAGTGTACTTTTACGTTCATGAATACTTTTAGCTTATAATTATACAAATATACATTATAGAATGTATCAGATGTGTTGTAACTAATCTGCATGCTTATGTTTTGTTTTCAGGGGAGACATAGTAATTGCAAAAAGTCCATTTGATCCAAATATGAACATCTGTAAAAGAGTAATAGGGCTGGAAGGTGACAAAATCTGCACAAGTTCCCCTTCAAATTTGTTCAAGACCCACACATATGTGAGTATATTTACATTATACACACCTAAATGTGTTGAGGTGTAGGATTTTTCATTTCCTTATATGGATTGCACATCTTTTTATACCTGCTTTACAAAGTGAGAATCCGTTTGGTAGGCCTACTTCAAACAACCACAGCTCAGTGTGTTTCCTAGAAAAGAAAACAGAAAGTTACAGTTTAATAAAGAATGAATGATAAAGTGTTTAGTAGAAAACACTTGATAGTCTCTTCCACCATAAAACGCCAAGGAAATACTTTATGCATTATGCAGAATTGCGTCTCTATTTTTCTTTGGATGTGCACCACAGTCTATACGCTGTCAGACTTGTTTACATTTTAGACCACGCACATCTATTTTGTGTCACTGATCAAAAATATCAGCTTTTGACAACACCTATATTTCCTCAGAACAGTGATAAAACCTGAGAGTGAACGAGGTTTCGGCCACTGAAACCACTGTCATTGCTTTTCTATTACTACTCTCCTCAACACCCACAGCTCAGGCCTGCAATCTCTCTGAAGCCTGTTAGAGTTAGTGCCAGCCGAATGGACAGACTGATGGGTGGGAGGAGGGTTGTCTGAGTGTGTGTGTTTGTGTGTGTGACTCTATATGACAGTCCACAAACCAAAGGCTGTGTTTATGTTGCATGTGTTTGAATTTATGTTGTATTTTATAGACTATAGGCAGACACTTGGATAAGGTTATCAAAACACAGCACAGGGCCAAGTCTGCAAGTGCCATTCATCAAATGAAAAGTAAATACTTTGGTTTCTTCTTCTACTTTCTTTGCATTTATATACAGATGACTAGAACCTCTAAGCAGTGGGATCAATGCATTTTGATCTATCAATATATGTCAAAAAATGTTTCAGTTTGAGGCATTTTTTTAAGTTTAAACTGCAGTCTTCAAGATTACTGTAAGTTTAAGTTTGTTTCTTTTGACTCCCACTTACTTTGCTTTTTCCCACTTGTTCACTCATATTTTTAGGGTAGGCAATCCTAAATATCCACTATTCAGATCAATGGGCAATCTTCTGAACTGATTTAGGACAGTTCAATCTTCCATATTTTGTCCTTGAGTTAAAAGTTGATATGTGTTAGGTATTACCTTCTGTTCTGTAAAATGTTGCCTGAATGAATAAATACAAAATCATATTCCAGTTTCATCTGTGTTTGAATGTATGTGTAAGGGCAATTGGTTATAACAATAACTCATTATCTGATATTTTAACTACAGGTAAATGCCTCCTAGTTGATGGAAATATTGTCTAACCAACCAATATAACAATGGACTAATGCTAAACTCAAAAAATGTAAAATGAAATGTAAAAACTTAAGGGTAAATTGGTTATTATCATTTTTTTATTTGTTATAACTTTGTTTTATTATTTCTGATACATAACTTTGTCTATTGTATCCACAACAGTCCAAATAAATACATTAGTACATTTCGACTTTACTCAAATTGAGCAGACAACGATAACAGAAAACTGTGGAAAGATTAGAACTTACCAGTTTTCACATATTTTAAATGCTACATAGTGGTGATGATGATGATGATGATGATGATGATGATGATGCACAATACCTAGAGCATTTTAATTTTATATATTGTCATATTTATTTATTACGTTTTTACCTCCTGGGGACAAAATGACTGTGTGACAGCTGGTGCAACAGAGAAAATACCTGTTGTTAACTTAAATGTCTGAGTCTCCTCAGGGAGTTGATGTGTTTTTTTTTTCCCCTCACCTTGAGGGGGTTCAAATGTTTGTGTGTGATGATTATGATGGTGTGAACCGTTATTTGTAGGGAGATTTTTTTTTCTTACTTTTTATGGTAGTGTTAGATCCTGTCATCGCCTTATTTCTTGTTCAGGCAGATAGACACGGCTTCTCCCCCCTCAGAGATCCAACAACTGACTAATTGCTCCCTCACCTTTTAGAAATCATTTCTGTGTCGAAGCTTTTGTGTCAAAACAGTGCCACTTGATCCTAATGTTATATCGGACGAGAGAGAAAGGCATGTGAGAGACAAAAGGCACCCATACGATCTGTTCTTTGCGGTAAAGTAACACAAAATAATATAGCAAAGGCTTAGCTCAATATTCATATGCAGTATTAAGTTGAACATAAATCCTCACCCCAATCATGTTAAAATAATGAGCAGTGTAATGACATGGCTGTTAAACAACATTCCTCCACAGTGAGGAGAGCTCCAGTTTCGGTTCTTCTCGACACGTCTCTGACAGGTACACAATGCCTGGCATGGACCCAACCTGCAACCGCTGAACTAGTGCTTTCGTTTCCATCCATCACAACAAAGTTACCCCACCCCACAGTATTTAAATATACTTCAGCTCTGCTTTGAGCTACTATGGATATTTAAAAACATGGAGAAATGTTCTCCTGTCAAAAGCAGACATATTGATACCGTAGGGAACCAAAATGACAGATATGCCAAAACTCTGTCTGCAGAGAAACAGATTAATTACAGGCCTTATGTGCTGAAAAAATAATAAAGCCAGTGAATGGGATTGTACTTAAGAAGCAATGTCACAATAAATGTTTTTTCCTGGTTTCATCAGTCTTATTTAAACTCGGAGGTTTTGCTTTAACTTATTCTGTTTCTGTTGTGTTATTCACCAACCTGTGACTCACAAGGTGATACGGTTGAAATGCTTAATCTAGTTCTGACCACAACAGGACAGGTCAGGTTTCCAACCTTTTCTTTTATCACTTTACTGAAATGTTACCAGTTAATCTTTTAAGCAGATTTGTTTTTACTCTTGCTTGAGTTTCTCTTTGACGTCATTTGCTTTACAAAGCTACAAATATGGCACGACGGCTCAATGGTTAGCACTGACGCCTCACAGCAAGAAGGTCCTGGGTTCGATCCCTGGTTCGGACCTGGGGTCTTTCTGTGCGGAGTTTGCATGTTCTCCTCGTGCTCGCGTGGGTTTTCTCCGGGTACTCCGGGTTCCCCCACCCCTAAAAACATGTACAATAGATTGCCTTCAGGCCCAGGCCTCCCATGAAAAAGAGATCTCAGCGTGATCTCTATTAGTTAACCAGGCAGTAACGGGACTTGCCTGGTTAAATAACAATAAATAAATAAATAAATAAATAAATAATACAGTATAGGCCGATAGTTACAGTTGTTTTTGCATCACTAGCAAAATGTGTTCTTTGTATGTGGTGTAAAGGTTATTATGTGTGTTATTGGAGTTTGTTATGATGGTTCAACACTGAAATACTTAACACACTTAGTGCCTGACCCCATAAATTTTGTGTTTGCATTTTTCGTTTTAGTGGTCACACGTTATGAATGAGCATATATTTAAATTATTTGATGCAACTGAGTTACTGACATTTTGTCCCATTCTGTCAAAAAAGTATATATTTATTGCTTGAAAGAAGCCTTAGATTGTTTATTGCTGACACACAGGTGTTGTACATCAGTGGTTCCCAAAGTTGGGGTCGGGACCCACAAGGGGTTTACGCACTGTCTGGCCCTCCCCGGCCTGCCCCGGCCTGGCCCGACACCAGCCCACCCCCGCTTGTTTTGCACTGTG
>JAUBOC010000043.1:10972980-10985635 GCA_032275365.1 Anablepsoides cearensis
TGGCTGATTAGAAATTAAGTGTTAACGAGCAGTTGGACAGGTGTACCTAATAAAGTGGCCGGTGAGTGTATATATATATATATATATATATATATAATTGTGCTCACATGACATTCAATCTGCATCTTATTGCAAGTAGCCTTATGCTAATACACAAATTTCAATGAAACAAACATAAAATACAGAAAAAAATTGTCAATTTGAAACAACAGAGAGTGAGTCCAAATATTTGTAGGCTTTGAAAACAGTACAAATGAACATCATGTGCTGCAGTTTAAGGTGAGCTTTATCCTGCTGGACGGTTTTAGCTGCACGACAAGCATGGCTCTCGTAACCTCAGGTATTTTATTTATCTCTCGCTGGATGCACACAGCTATCTGAATTATTTTCCTCCAAAAAATTAATATCACATAAAAAGTGAGTTTGACAGAACTATTCTACAGTCTAACTACCCTGTTTCTCATGTTTAGAAAACTTGTTTTAATGGTTTTTCACTTAACTCAGTGATCAGTTCCCACCTTAACGAGCTGCACATGTTAGCGTCCCTGCTACGCGTCTAAACCTTTTCCGTTGTCCTCCACCCCTTCCTCCCTGTGTCCTTCTGTCACAGCTGACCTGTGCGCTCTCACTGTGGGGCCTCTCCTGGTAGCGCCCAGCTGGCACGCTGTGAATCGGCTGGGCAGAGGCAGGAGCCAGTGCCAGCTCTACTGGTGCAGAAATGGGCACACCAGGCGGACAGGCCCAGAGTCAGCAGAGCAGCGGCAGCAGCATGCGTTCACCACCCTGCTCCCCAAACCCCCCAGCTGCTACATTCCCAACACACACACACATATACCGACATACATGCCGCTGCAACCCTAATGCATGCACACCAGCATCAACGGACCAATGCCAAATAGGTTTGGTCCGACTGGGACCTAGTTAACTGGGACAAAACATTTGTTTACACACTAGACCAACTAAAACAAGTACACAGAGACACTGAGTCACACAATCACATGAGGAAAATGTAGCCACAATTTTCTACTCTGTTAAAAAAGGTGGTTAGTTTGAGAAACCCAGGTTGAACCTGTTATTCCCTCCAAGGTCTTTGACCAGCAGAACACATTTGAAAAGACACGTTCTATTTTGACTAAACACTAACTTGTTCTGCTTTTGTACACTTAACAGTTTAAGACCTGAGAATGGCAGTTCTGTCCTCAGTCTTGGCTATTGATTCAGATGGAATCACTTCTAGCAGCAGTTTTTTAACCCAAACAAAACCTTGCTGCCCCTGAGATCGAACCAATGCTAATTATGTGTAAGAAGATGTTGCAGCTTGATTGACATATGGGGAGCTTATGTGGTTTCAATTTAAATGTCAAGAAATATGCAGGAAAAGGTAAGTTAACGTTGCATCTGTGTCAAATTATTCAGTTGAAAACTGACTGACTTGGTACCAGAGAAGGAAGTTGCAGATCTGCGTACTATTTGATTACCACAGCCCTGTGTCTTCTGCCACACTTCCTTATTTGTGTTGGTGCTTGTGTATGCACGTGTGTGTATGTTTTGACCCCTGTCACACAGGGAGGCCCCCCAATTGTGCTCCAGCAGCCAGCCGAGCTCAGTGAAGCAGAGCCGATATGCTCACTGGCATTTCACACTCCCAAAACACGTGCGCGTAAACACACATGAACAGCATTTTACCCAGCTGGGGTCCTGTGTGACATCCACACACAGACGTCTGATGAGATATGGAGAAAAAAAAATATGTTTGGGATCTGATCCACTAATGCACACCTTGCCAAAACACCTCCATGCATCAAAGAGCCTCTCAGTCATCTCTGCGCTGTTTTCAGTGCAGCTCTGCAGGTTGGCCCACCCTTGGCCATCCTCAGGATCTGAGGCACACTTCCACCTTAAAAAAAAAGTTGTACACCACTACCTTTGATAATCAAGACAGAACCTAATTGGGCTCAGCCATGCAGAAGATGCTCTCTCGCCTTCTTGCACGCACACACTTCTTTTTTTTTTTTTTGAGGAGATGGGGGCCTATACTGTTTCAGTTCATCCGAGTGTGAGATTCTCCTTTCCCCTTTTCCAGTCCTGCCATCATCTCACTAATGGTGTTTCTATCTCTTCTCCATAGGAGGTAAATGAAGCTTTTAAGCAGGGCGGAGGGAAATCGGGAGGCGGGGGACTGCTGAAAAGATTAATTGACTTTCTGCAGAGCTTCACTTATCCTGCGCTGGCACCTTTGACTTGTGAGTGTATTTGTGTTTGGATTACATGATTATATCACAATTATTGTTGAAATTTGTGCTCCAGGTTGGCTCAAAACTGTTTTAGAAAATATCAAGCTGTGTCCTCATCATCTACAGTGGTTACTTTATACTTTTATGCAAAAAAAGAGCAAACCTTGGTGGTAAACTTGGTTAAAAGAATAATAAAATTGATTTTCAATTGACGAGGATGTCCCCTCCGAAATTTGCATTTGCAGTCCATATTGATTGTAAAAACTTATCTCAGTAGATTTTTACATAAAATAAATTTGTATAAAGATTAGAAGTAAAAACTTTAAAGTGCACTTATGAACATTAATGCATATAATTTAAATAAACTCATTAGATGTACTTACAACACTGACTGAAAAGCATTTCTCACTTTAAAAATAAATACATTATTGAACATACATATTTTAGCTCAAGGTTTTTTGCGTCACAGTTTTGTGTTGTTGGCTTTACAAACCAGAAAAATAAAAACAGAAAAAAAGAAAACATTTTGTGTAAGCCATGATTTATTTACTTTTTCATAATATAATAGTGTAGAACATGAAAACAAAATAAAAAATAGAATAAAATGTGAAAATAAACAAACTTATAACTCATGGATAACGATGTTACATGTCAATCCACCAGTGGTGCTCAGTTCTCCACATACAAACATCATCATAAGAGTCCAACCACTTTGAAAACTTATCATAAAGCTTTATATAAACAATGACTTAAATATCCCACATGAGCAGCAGAGCTGGCAAAAATGGTTATTTATTGGTAGCACGTTGCAGTGCGGAACATGTTCCACTAAGTACATTAAAAAAGTATATATAATGTATGTGTAGATAGCATTCAAAACTAATAAAAAAGGGTAAATATCAAATAATTTAACATTTAACAACACAATGGTTAAACAATAACCAGAAGCTATGATTTCTGAAAGTAAAACAGTTTTAATTAGAAGTTCTGTTCAGTGTTTGTTTACGCACACCTGGTGTTAGACATTTTAATCTAGAATAAAGCTGTTTGAACATAAGGAAATTGTCTTTCTTCTTAACCTTTCCTTCGTGCCTCAGTAATATTTTTGACTCACACAGTAAAATAATTTGGTGTCAAGTGCATGCAGTTACACACAGATGGACACCGAGCAAAAACAGGTGGAGTTTGAGCAGACAGAATGCATACACTACTCAACGAGAAAGAGCCACAGACTTGACCCCTCACACCCCCCTATCCACTCGTTCTCCAACACCCACCCGTGCACACGTGAAAAGACAGACTCACACATCTCCCCCGCTGCAAAAACTCCACCACCCACAGCTGCGCGGCCTTCTCCTGTCACGGCGATAATCTCTTTGTCAGGAGCCGTCTGTTAGAGATTTGTCCGTCTGATCCGGTGAATGTCCGAGTGGCAGGTCGAGCTGTGGAGCCACAGGGCGTCCGAGGCGTTCTGTAAGTGTGCGTTCGTATGTGTGCGCTTCCACTGACATATAGGCCTAGGTGGTGGGATCTCTGTCCCTGTCAGAGGCTGTATGTCGCCTGTCTTCAGCTCCCTGCTTCGTCAAGTAGGAGGAATGTTGAACAGATGAGGAACAGCTATATTTGCACACGACAAGGTTGTAATTTGAATTTAATAACACATGTACAGATACTTGTTCTGTGTGCCTGCGCCCATCCTTGTCTTTCCTCGTCTTCACGACAACTTAATCAGATATATGCCAGCGCTCATATGCTGTTCGCTCTGAATTTGAAATGAGGTGCTTTTAATAAATCTCATCAGTGTGAGCATTAAGTACTGATATAAATATCTCCCCCAACCCGGCTTTTTTTTTTTTTTTGGCACATTGTTTTGCTTTTACACACAGAAAAGATTTAGAAAGTTTAATTAGTGATGAAGATGAGTCATTTTCAGGAGCAGGTTTCCATGTTTCTAGTGTCATTCATCTTCAAGTGAAGATTTGTGGAAGAAGACTTTTGAAAAAACGTAAATCAACTTCATCATGCCTCAGATACACAAAGATGCTTTTTGAAAGCTTTATGAAATGTGATGCAAAATTTTTGTCAGGTTTGTAAAACAGAAACTTATGTTTTTTGTTTTCCAACTCTGCAATATTCCCATTTCCCAGTGCAGCTACTTCTGTTCTCAATGACATGGAGACTGTTTCAAGGTTAGAAAAGTTCAACTTGGGATTTTTCTATGAGAGAGTTTAGTTTTCTTTATAGGTATCATAGATTTTTAATAGAAAAATGAACCTGTGATACTACTCTTTTACTTTGACATGGACATTTTCTGCATTACTGCATCTCATGGCTTGTTTAACAGTTGCCAAGTCATAACTTTCTTGCAAATAGTTACAAGTTAATAATTTACATCATAATACAAGAAAAAATAAAACTTTAAAATGAGCTGGGATTTTTTTTCTTAAGTGTCGTTCTGTTTTGGTTTAGAATGGACAGAAGTCCTGACATCTTTAATCCCTTTTTTGCTTTAGAGACAAAGATAAATAAATAAGTTTTGTTTATCGCTGCTCTTTGCAGGACTATCTCAACTAAGTGACTTTTCTCTAATTTTCCATCTGTTTTATGTTAGAATGTAAATTACATACAACACTCTTAAACATAAATCAGTTGTTTGCTGAAGGATGCAGAAGTATGCGAGTGACACAGCAACCTGAGCTTGGCTGTCTGGAGAAAGAAGCAGATCTGACTGTGTTGACCTTCTGTTTCTTATTATCAGCACTAACTGAAAAGTTGTAAATCTTGTGAATGGTCACAACAAATACAACAAACGTTATTGATAAACTAGTTTGCTTATGAAAATTCCACTTTCATACGTGTTAGAGTTCTAGTTTTTGACCTGTGATAAAAATTCCAATAAAGATGTAATTGTCAGGTTGAGTTATTGTTTCTCAACTCTTTTTTTCATCCCCCCCTCCTTCGCCTTTCATCTCTCTCCTCCCGACACCTTCTCTCTGCTCTTTCTGTTGTTTGGTCTCCTCTTGTCACTCCACTGCAATCATCCTCGCAGGGGGGCTTGTCATCTGTATCTACTCATATCCTACAATCCCTTCTACGCTGAGCACTACTGCACTTAAATGTCAGGGCTGATGAGCCTGCCACACCCACCTGACACATCAGCTCAGCGCCTGCTAAAAGCTTTTATGGAGTGTGAGCCCGGTGGTTGATATAAATTAAAGAGTTTCTTCGTGTTCTTTCTTTTTCTGTGGGGGGTTGAGGCAGATTACAGCTGTAAACGGACAACTATAAGCAGAAGGTAGGGAGAGATAGAGAGAAAGAGTATGGGCTATGACTGGTTGCCATCTAGTGGCCGGTGCATCGACTGACTTGAAGAGTTTGAAAGGGTCATTTTGAAAATATATATATATAAAAAAAATCCAGTAGTACAGATTACTTTCACCTTTAAGGATTCGTAGTAGCCAACTGGATAAACTACAAACTTTTATCAACGTGTCATTAAAACTACTAAGAAGTACAATGACCTACACATGGCCCTATACAAAATATAATCAGTGCTTGCTTTACTTGTCAGTAGTTATAATTTTTTGGCTAATCTGTGTTGGTTATACTGAGATTATGGATTTTTTAAAAAAAGAGTGCTGTAAAATCTTAATGCTTAGTCACTCTGCAAAAAATAAAATAAAAATAAAAACTTTTTGTCCTGATTCATTTTTTTTTTTATCAGCATTCTGTTTCAGGGTTGAATAAATTTAACATTTCATTCCAAAATGGCTTATATATGTATTTATTACAAAATGAATCTTCTATGCAAGTTCCCTAAATTAACTTTTGTTAACAAATTGAACCAAAAACAAAAATAAATTAAGCTTTAGCTCTTTTGATTCCTGTTAATGTGCATTTTGACAAACTGACACTATTAGTAAAATAGGACAGATGTGTTAGTAACATCTATGCCTTTTTACAGTTTCATTATTTATTATTATTTACATTATTATCATTTGAGATTTATTTCCCATTAATATTTTTGGTATGTTCACAAGCAAATGCTTTAAAATTCACTCTTGAAACACAAGAGAATCCAACCATGACAGCTTGGACAGAGGTGACATTGGACATTTACAGAATGGAGATTTCAGCTATCGTAAACCAAAAATTGGATTTGTTTGGCTTACACTGGAAAAAATGGGTTCAATATATGCCATGCCAGAGGCCCAATGTAGTAATGTAATGAATATAATGTAATTTCTACATCACCCCGAGTGTTCTGTTAAGACAACTTTCACTGATATTAAAATGTATGCTGTGTACAGGTACTTGGGTTATGCAATATGTTCATCAGAGATTCTATAAAAAAAACACTCTTGCATATGACAATATAAATGTATCAGTCATCTTTATTTGTAAAACTTTGTCATTTTAGCCAGTTATTTCAGTGATTGGCCAGGATGTGCACTCTAAGCAATGGATGCACAACACATGTCAATATTTACAGTCTTGGTGTATTAGCAGATACAGAATATACAACACTCTGTGCTACTAGTAGTCATAAAGCTATATACATACAGAATCTAACTCCAGTATTGGTTCAGAGTGACATATGTACAAACTAAATTAGCAAACATTATGTACAGCTTTGTGTCAGAGATTTGCGACACTCAAATCTACAGTTTAGAAATTGCCTCAGTCCCCGCTACATTGGCTACAAATATGCAGTGCAACAAAACAGATAAGAGTATTTGCATTAGTAAATATAATATGTACACAACCACTCAACATCTGCTACACATCTAACTTTACTGGGATTTACCTCCTACCAGCAGGCGTGTGTGTGAAATGAACATATTGGTTAACATTTTAAAAGGTAAAACACAACATAAGTGCTACTCATATCTGCATTTCAGAAAACCTATTTATCCTTATTTTGCTTGTACACCGTATTAAATACAACCAAGGAACAGCAATAAACAGTTTAAAAAAAGGTTATAACAGTTGTTTTCATATAGTTTGGCTCTCAAACACCAATTACAACAGAAGCTTACTGGGAGTCTAACTAAAGGCCACAGGAGAATGGAAAAAATACAATTTGTGGACATTAAAGTTTGCAAAACAACAATATTCAGAGTATGAAAAGAAATAAATCTGCTAAATACGTTCCGGTTTTCTCACTATTTGAAAGACAAACGAGGTTTTATATACGTTATATGACATAATAATGTAATTACCTTTCTGCTTTCTGTTAATTAGTTCTGAAACATGTGGTACTTATACACTTAACATTTAAGCATTGTAAAAAGAGTGGAAGACTAATTATGCAAGACAGCAATATAAAACACACAAAAATAAATGTTAAATTGAAAAAAAGGAGCTGGTGTCATAGATAAGGGTATAAAGCCTTCTGTAGATTATTTACATATTTACATCAGTTAAATAAAGTAAAATCAACATGTATGTGTAAAATCATATATGTTTAATGTGAAATTATTGTGTTACATGGCATTACTGGCTGTTCATGAACTTTAGTTCACATCATATACAATTATATAATATTATATTTTCAGTATTATATGTATATAAATATATAGTTACCCTTACTTCACTGCAGACACCATACGGTTCAAGGCAGGTAGCAGCTTATATTGCACAGTGTTTATTGCACAAAAGTCTTCCCGCATGGATGACTAAAAATAAGCAAATACACAGGATGTGTGCTTGCTTTGAATATCCATTACAGGGGAGCCATAATTCCTACTGGAAGTAGAATAATAAATAACATTTGTTGTAACTAACACAGGAGCCAAAGACAACTTTCAGTTTGAGCATAAAATGTCTGCAGGACCCAAAGGATCAATCAAGGCATCTGCATGCTAACATTAAATTATCTTCATTAAAGCCACTTCACTGCGAACATGTTTAGCTTTTCTATGAAGAAACAAAACGAGTCAACATTTTTAAAAAGTAAAAAAAAAAAAAGAATAAACTAGAAACTGAGTGAACTGAAGCCAAACTTGATGTCAGTGCCAGTGGGACGCTTTAATGTCAGAGTACATTTGGCATGGTTTGTGCTTTTCAAAGAAACAATCAATCTAAAATGAAATAGGTCTGTTTTGGCATTTCTCACAAATGGTCGAGTTCACTCCTTTTCTCTTGGTTCTGTGGTGCTGTTCGAACTGCCCAGCTTTTTCAGGCCTCTCCTCTGAGCCAGGCTGGAGGAGTTCACGGGTTCCAGGACTGGAGCTGGAGCGCAGCGTTTCAGAGCAGTGTAGGTGGCAGACAGCGCCCCCTGGGGGAGTACAAACAAAACTGCATTGGTGTAATCTGCAAACTTAACTGAATGAGAGATCGGCAGCGCCACCTAATGGATTGAAAGGAGAATATTACACTATAAAAATTAAAAACACTAAAATTTATCTAAAAATTGCAAAAGCATGACAAGTGATATATAAAGTCAAACCTCATTTAGATGTACTTAGATCAGCAAATCTCTATACTTAATACTGCCCATTTAAAGGAGTATAGTACTTAGTGCATTTACTTTTTTACAGTATTAGGTCATTTTTAAAAAATTATTTTACCAAGTTTTTTTTATTCAAATTTTTCTTTTATTTCGTTACATTTAAAAACATAAAAAATATACTTTTACTTCTTCACTTTAAAATTTAACATCTAGCTACAAATTTAAATATGACCGAAACTCAGCATGTTTATTTATATATTATTGAATTTACAAGTTATTTCAAGTGGTTCCACAAAACTGATTTGACAATTTCTTAAAAAGAAAACGTGTAAATATCTCAATTTACTCAGTTCAGTTTTGTGGAACCAATTTGGTTAAGTAAATTCAACACTTCATTTCTTAGTGTGTGTGTGTAAAACTACTTTGTTATTTCTTTAACTAGGCAATACAGGTACAGTTAGATTCCTGCCTCTGTCTAAATGTTAGGAGGGGAAATGTTTTTTTATTTGCTAGCTGTTCTATACAGATAGAATTTGTTTGAATGTACATACTAACAAGTTTGAGAGACAGAGATGTATTTAGATGTAGGGTGGGATCTTCTGTAAACACAAACTGTGAGTCTGACCTTAACAGTGACCGCATCCTGTCTGCTGAGGCTCCTGTCAGACAGCTGCTCTTTCTCTACAATCCAGGGGTGTCGAAGAACCTAAGAGCAGTGCAATAAAACCAATATAAATCCAAGTTAATTCCTCCAACAATAATCTTTATAGGTGAAATGGTAAATTACAAACAATAAACAAAAGTAACTTTTTTTCTTAACACTGTGATAGTGAATGATATTTTACTTTTGACATCCAGTATTTACATGTAAACATAACACAATGGGATGGCCAGTGTGTGTTTCCCTCTTTTTAAATGTAAATACAAGAGTAAACACACATTTTTATTAAATCATAATAACTTCTAAGTTAAGGAAACTCACACATTTAGAAGTTATTTTCTCAAAGAAAACTCTAAACTATTTTACATTTTTACCGGCTTCCAGTAATCTTTAAATATGATCTTGTTTTTTTCCTCTCATACAATATTTTATACATTTATTTATATACATTACTGTATATAAATAATTTAAATTATTACATTTATCTGAAAAGAAAGTGTTTTATTTATTTTGCTTAGTTCTGTTTGTGAAACACTTTGTCACCCTGAAAAGTAAACAGACACAATAGTAAAATTACCTGTGGGGCAGTAAGACGCTGGTGAGGATCCACATGGAGCATCTTTGTCACAATGTCCTGAAAAAGCCAATCAAACAGCATCAGGATCATGATGTTAGTGACACAGCAGTTCAATGTCAGTCAGAAAATGTCACCTTGGCAGCATCTGACACCAAGTCCCAGTTCCCTCCGGTGATTATTACTTTCCCACTTCCGATCTGAGCCAGGATCTCCTCTGCTGTGTCGTTAGGACTGCTGGCAAAGGGGCTGAAACTACACAACACGATTTCAAACTAATTAAAGGTGAGATAAACAAGTAAAAATATGTATTGTAAATCACAGCCTCTGATTTATAGAGGTCAAAATACAAAATGCAGAAACTAGTTTAATGTTACTTCTTCTTGTATGTGTTGTTGTTATTTAGAAGACTGCAGTTGTGTGTTTGTGTACACGGTACAATGTTGTTTTATAGTTGAATTACTAACAACAGAAGCCTTCCCTGCTATGTTAGAATAGCTGCCATAGCTGCTGGTTTGATGTGCTGTTAAACTTTCAACTGACCCAGCGATCATTGTGTAGAGCAGGATTCCCAGGCTCCAGATGTCACAGGCTGCATCATAACCCTGTTTTCTTAAAACCTAGACACAAAAAGAAAAGTTCCCATTTAATGATGCTTTGAAGTTTTTTTTCTATTATTTGTGTGAGTGTTGGTGAAACAATAACACGAGTGATGAATTTACCTCCGGAGCCATGAATGTGGCGGTATAACACGGCGTCATCAGCAAGCCATTTTCAGCCCGGAGCTGTTTGGCGAAACCAAAGTCACAGATCCTGATGGATTCTGGGAGTCCACTGTCATCAGCGTAACGAATGTTACTGGGCTTCAGGTCTCGATGCACGACCTAAAAAAAAAAAATAGTGAAGGCTGTTGGTTTTGCAGGTATGAAAAGGTTATAAATGACTGCTGAAGTTACATGGTTTAAATATTTTATTGGGGAACTTTTGAGTTGTTTACAGACTTTCCTTTTCTTGCCATCTTTTTCTGCATTTGTCTTACCCCTTGAGAGTGTAAATATTCTACTGTTTTGGTCAGTGTGCAGATGATGTCGGATGCATCTCGTTCGGTGAAATTTGGCTGTGTCAGAACTCTGTCGAGCAGCTCGTTTCCTCTCGGGAGGTCAAAGACTAAGAAAACACTCTGGCCATCATCAAACACCTTCAGGCAAAAAGAAAAGGGATTTCTTTTAAATGACCCTTCTCCCACACTGGTAGTATATCTAGTACAGTATGGCAGTCTGCGTGTTATACTTACATCTCTCAGGGTAATTATATTCGAGTGCTGCCCATATCTTAGCAGAATCTCAATCTCTTCTGATGGATCTTTCCGTGTTCTGTCAATAATCTGTTAAAATTGCAGAAACACCCAGAACAAGTTGTAAACGACACTGACACTGAATGCAAACACATCTCACCCAGTGAGCCTTACTATGCACCGATATGCAGGAACGTGTGGGGTTTTGTAAAAGTAATGTTGTAGACAGGCTAATATTCACGTGTACAAAGACATTAATCTTTTATTAATCTAGAGGAGAAAAATCTAACATTTAGAGTTTATCCATACCTTCACTGAATACTCCACAGCTGTAATTCTGTGAAGACATCTTTTGCGAACAAAAGCTCCGGTCTGTTCCACTTCCTCCTTCAGCTCGTACACATCTTTGAAGGCCACGTCGCCACGAATATGCTGTCAGACAACACACTTAATCAGACCTCTGGATAAAAGATTTTCATTTTTTACAGCATCTAAATGGGTAAACAGCTTTGGCAGAACACAACAGCTGACAGTAATTTATGAAAATAACATTTAGACCCATTAAATCTTAAGTAATTGGGTCCTTTTCTTCGTTAAGATGGGATTTATCTACATATTTATAAGCAAAAAAATTGACAAAGTTTAGAAAAATAACATTAGATTATTATTTATTTTTATTTTTTAAAAGTACAAACCTGTGCTATAGGGTTGATGTTCACCTCCTGTCGGGAAGGCGCCACCGGGGCAACACTGGCCTCCTGATTAGTTTGATTAGTTGCCACAAAGCTGAAACCTCGAAACAGCTGGTGTGTGTTTGCACTCGGCGGGATGCCGGGAGAATCTGGATGTGGAGAGGCACAAGAACAAGCACACACTCTGAGAAAGATGTGAAAGGTGCAGTAAATCCAAATATATATCCTACATGTTCGTACTCATGCTTTGTATTCACGTTACCTGTCGGTGTTCTGGAAGTGAACTCAGGGTCAAAATGAAAAGTGTCTTCAGGTCTCCCAACAGTCGGCTTGAACGGAGGTCTCATCTCTTTCTTGTACAACTTCTACAGGAAAAAAAAACAAAAAAACAACAACACTATTACATCAGCTTACCACAAATATAACATACAACCTGTACATGATAGGGAAATCATAATTACTGATGAATGACATGAAAAAAAATAAGGGATACACCGATATGACAATTTCAGCAGATATTGATATCCTTTATAATTATTGCTGTTATGGCTGATAAACGATATTTACACTGCAAAAACTGTCCATCTAACCAAGTTTTAAAATCTTATATCCAGCCAAAAAGTCTTCTTGATCTTGTTTTGAGACTGATTTACTAAACAAGAACTGATCGTGTCAGAATATTAATCTTGTTTTCAGAATGTGTAAGATTATTTGTCTTGTTAGCCTGAAATTTTGACTCAAATTAA
>JAUBOC010000043.1:10985735-10998642 GCA_032275365.1 Anablepsoides cearensis
GTAAAATTTTCTTACTCCATTGGCAGAAATTTTTGACTTAATTTGAGTCAAATTTTTAGGCTAACAAGACAAATAAAACAAGATTAATATTCTGACACAATCAGTCCTTGTTTAGTAAATCAGCCTCAAAACAAGATCAAATAGATTTTTTGGCTGGATATAAAATTTTAAAACTTGGTTAGATGGACAGTTTTTGCAGTGTACCGATATTGCACACACACACACATTATATTGCACTTATACACACAAACACACTTGGGTCTTTTTTTGATACCATAAATAAATGACCAGACCTCTGACATGGCTCCCTACTTTAGTTATTTCTGGCTATGCAGTGTCAATATCACTGTCATGATCAAACAGATACCCCTCAACCAACCATCTCCCCTCCCAAAACAGAAACACAAAAATAAAAAGTGGGAAATCAATATCGGATGTTAATGTTGGCCCAGTTTTACATATCGGACAGATACCGATATTCTGAAAAATGACCAATATCTGCCAATACCGATATTAATGCCGATATATCGTGCATCCCTATAAAAAGTCCTGTTAGCTTTGAAGCAGTATAGGGCATTTCTAATTTATCACAAAACACTGATAATGTTTCAAAACATATTTTGTCACAACACTGATTGTCCAATAGTACCATAAATTAAAATTTCATTAAATGGCAAAATGTACTGATTTAGCAGAAAAAAACTACCCATTATTGAAACTTAATTGAAACTAAATCAAGTTTGCAAAATAAAGAATGGTGCAAAATGACATGTTATTCTGCCTTGTGAGAACGGTTTAGGACCATTGTCATGGCTGAATATGACCTGCAGGTGTCGCCACTGCAACATACGTTTGCTGGAAATAGTGTTGAAGTTTAAAAAAAAAACTGACACAAGTTCCAGACATTAATAAAATGATAAAAGCTGTCTTTAGTATGGCTTTGCAATCAGTAGTGCACTATTTTTTTTTATCTTGTTTACTGCAGCCTGCATATTTTATCAGTGTTATGGCAGCAATCCCTTAAAACTAATAAACATGTAAAACAGGCTGACAGAAAAAGAAAACCTGATAAGAGTCACAATAAAAAGTCTCTTGGCGATAATTCAAACATTAATCAAATGTCATTAGAAAGTGGAGAAATGTGTCAGACAGGAAGTGAAGAATCAGTGAGGTAGTGGAAAGTGCTGTGAGAGCCAATGGCGAGGAAAAAGATTAGTGTGTGCAGAGAAAAGTGGGAAACAGTGGATTCCAATGGAAACTGGAGCAAACAAACAAAGTTACACAACCATTTGGAACGTTTGAAACAAGACAGAATATGTGTTTCAGAAAATGTATCTTTTTTGAAAAACAAATTTGAAATAAACAGAAGGTGATTACAACTTAGAAAGCATAAGATTAATTTGCAAATTATTTTTTAAAACTAAAATTATGGTGTGTGATTCTGTAAAGTCAGCCAACATTTCTGAACTGAGATTCTTTACATATTTTTAGGGTTAACGTCTTTTAACTCATTTACTTTGTGCTTTGAATTTAAGAAATCTCCCAGAAATACTTGTATAAAAGTGTAAAACACGTTTTAAGCTATACTAACACACAGTAGATAGTAGAGAACATTGAATGAACCTTTATTTGCTGAAGCAATCATTCAATGTTTAAAGCCTAAAGGTTTTTCCAGTACTTTTTCCTATTGATTAAAATTATCAATCAGTCTCATAATTTCACACACAGTACTTTTGTTACCAACACAAATATTAGATCAGTTTTCTCTAAAATAAAAATGAAGCCTTTTTGTGAATGGATGCACAAAACTGACCACTAAAATAATTTGTATTGTTCATTATTATCAGATTATTTCAAAAGTCCAGTAATTATTTCATGTTTCCCTCCTTTCTATCTTTAAAAACATTATTTTAATACAGTTTACAAGTTTTTGGTGCAGAAAGCAGTTTTTTCGTTTCTATAAAAATGATCATGCAAAGGAAAACTGAAAGTGACTTGTATGTCATGTTTAAGGTTTAGTTACTGCTTTGCTTTTTACAAATGAAAGATGACTGATGTCGAGGAGTTTTCAGCATCTCAGCTGGGTTTTCAGTGAAACGGTTCTGCCGATTGGATGTTATTCAAACGCAACCAAGAAGTTGCAACATTTCCAAGAAACAAATTGAGTCTCAG
This sequence comes from Anablepsoides cearensis, assembly GCA_032275365.1. Lineage (NCBI taxonomy): Eukaryota > Metazoa > Chordata > Actinopteri > Cyprinodontiformes > Rivulidae > Anablepsoides > Anablepsoides cearensis. Next base: position 10,987,908 of record JAUBOC010000043.1, read on the forward strand.
AACTTAAAGAGACTACTTAAAGAGAAACTCTGGACAAGAGGGATTACAGAGCAGAGAATAATCCTTTTCAAGCAGCACCCATCAAAGCACCGGATGTAAGGTTAGATGATGATAGCTCATGCAATTTCTAGATAGAATTTTTGGTTTTGAGCAAACTCTTTGATTGAGAGGTGTTTAGAGATGAAAGCATATTTTAAAGGAAATGGTATTTAATTTATGACTGCAGCCTATATACAAAAAACCTACAGGAGTGTAATGAAAGGCATTCTGTGATTTGAATATGTGAAAGTAGAGATCTAAAATCCATAAATCTCGATATTGCTTTGCAGAACTACAATTTATATTTGTAAAATCATAAGAAAAAATATATTTCTGATTTTATGAAAAAATGTGCATTTTTCTTTATTGACCTTTGATGAAAAAAAATAAAATCTAAAAGTTTGATTACTAAATTGTTGCTAGTAGAATGGCATGTTATGCATTTTTGCATCTTTACGGTGACAAAATACAAAGTATCTACATATAACAGGAGCCTAGCTCTGCTCTAGTCTCGATCAGGGTCCAAAACATGTTTATTTTTGATGGGTGTGGATGTGTCACCTTTTCAGTATCCAGTAGACATCAGATTTATCATTAGGAAGTGTGTTTTCTAAGTTAATATGTTGTATATTTATGAAATTGCACTTACATCCCAGTCTATAGATGCAAAGAAGCGATGCCTTTTAATTTCCTCGACTCCGTCAGGTCCGGCACCTGTCAGTCACACAGATAAAAGATGAAGATGAAAGTGATTCCATGAACCAAGAATCACACAAACAGACAAAAAAAAACAACCTTTAAGGTGCAATGTGTATAATTACATTACAGATGGCAGCTGATGAAATATTGCCCAACCTCACAACAAGTCTTTTACAATAACTTAGATTAATATCAAACGTCAGCTGTCAGCTTTAGCCCATGCATGTTTTATGTTTAAACTATGGCTTCTTTGGACACAAAGGGCTCTTTTATAGCAATAAAAACCTACAAATGATCAAACTGCCAATATTCAACACAGCTACAACCCTAATAATAATGTTTTATTAGACATCTGTCAACACACTGTCCTTATTTAACAGCATAAATAAGTGACGTGAGGAAAATAATCATGAATATAATCATTTAAGTTTCAGAAACAGTTTGGACAAACCCACACAGATGACCAAAAGTTCTCAATCATTTACAAGTGATGCAATTTTCAAGTTATTCATCTGGTATACTGGAACCAAAGAATTTCTATTACAGCATTTTACACAATGGTTGAGACATATTACAGGGACAAATGTACAGACATATGGCCTAATTTTGCTTTTGAACAAAAGGATTATATGTCATTCTTTACATGACTTGAAAACGCTCATGTTAAAATAATCTTCAGTTACTTTGTGAAAAGAAAAACAACAAAAATTTGGAGTTCCAAAAAAAAAAAAAAAAAAAAAAAAGAAGCCAGAGTTTAGAAATAAAAATATGTCACTACCAGTTTTTTTTAATCCTCTGTAATTGTTTTGTCTCTCTGAGCCAAGACTCATCTCAACAATTGGTAACACAAAACTACAGGAACTACATCATACTGCCAATATTCTAAACAAAACAAATATTTATTAACATACAAGTTATTCCATATAGCATACCTAGACGGTTAGCAGGATTCCTTTTGAAGAGCGCTCTTAATAAACTCTGTACTTCAGGGCTGAGGAACTGTGGCATTCCAAGCTTCGCCCTGCAGACAGGATGAGGATACAGCTTCGAACAAGTGCTTAACAACAACAGCTCGATTTTTCTTTTTATTTAAGTACTTCTACATATGATATAAAATAAACATAGATAATGAAGTGGAAATAGAGGAAAAGAGAACTTGTTTTCAGAAAATGTAAGGACCAAAAATACCACAACCAATAGCCCCAAAAAAACTGCTTCAAAAACACAACTGACAAATCCACAAAAGAATTAAAACAAATTCTTCACTCAGATCATAAAATGTCATTATTAAAGAAAGAAATGGTTTCAAAAGGACAGTTACAGCATGTTAGAGGTTGAGTCAGTCTTACTTTAGAATAAGAGCCATTGTTTCTTTCCGATCTTTTCCTTGGAATGGTAACGATCCTGTCAACATTTCAAACTGGAAGATAGAAAAAAACCCACCTCTGTCAGCCAACAAATGAAAAATGGAACAAAATTGATTTTCATTTGGTCATTGGCTTTCTAAAAGCCAACACAACACAAAACAGCTGCACATGACCAGTGAAAGAACTCAGAACTCAGGCAGAATAAATATAACAGAATCATAATGTAACAGTGTGTGTCAGGATTAGTTTTTGTGCTTTAGATGTTTATTTAGATCATTTTGTTATGTTTCTTAGTCATGATGTATTTTTATTTATTATTTTGTGACTTCTTGTGTTTAATTTAATTTCCTCTTTGCCACCAGTTCATTTCTCCTCAGTGGGTTTTCTGCTCCTCAGTCCTGCCCCTCCCACTCACACCTGTTCCCTGTGTTCATTAGTCTCACCTATCTCCTCCTACCTCGTCAGCCCCTCCCTTCTTAAGCTCATTCTCCCAGTTCATCTTCAGCCTAGCATTGTGCTTCATGCTCTGTCTGGTTCTCCTCCATGTATTATTTGTAATAATTAAATCTTTTATTTGAGCTCCTCATGTTGATTGTCATTCTTAGGTCCAGCTCTTCAGAAGCAACCATTTGTTTGTGTTTTTTGTAAATTTCAGAGTGACATCAAAATGAAAATTCTTCAGATTTTATAATCATTCATGTCTTGCAATTACAATCAATGATGAAGATTTAGAGGTGAAAGGATGATTTAGCTGTACATTTTATTTGTATCAAATGGATTTTCAGATTAGGTGGCTTAATTGAGGGAGATTTAAAAAAAAATCAAGTAATTTTTTTATCCATTGTGAATAAACAGCAAAACAATAAGAACCAGGATATGAATCTTATATCTACCGTGTGTAAAATCATTAGAATTGTTTGCTTGTTTGTTTGTCAAACAAGCAAACAGTGAAATTCCCCCTCTGGTGAAACTGCCAGATGTCAGTTAATGTTAACCTCATTTTCCGTATTAGTAAAATAAGCCACCGGGCTAACAAAACAAGCTGACTTTAGGAGATGCATGATTACTGAAAGTAAACCAACTTAATCTGGCCGATAATTAAAAGGCTTTACTGCCAAGAAATAAATAAATAAATAAAAAACGAAATCAGAACACTGGCTCTTCCTTACAAACTCAAGTCTTACTTTGTAAGATGCCTAAAATTAAATACCATGTAACATATAATAAACAAACTGGTAACTGGGGATAAAATGTGATTGTCAGTGTAAAATCATTTATTTTATGATTTTGGAGTCCTCACCATAAGAACACCAAACGACCACCAGTCTGCACTCTGAGTGTGACCTCTTCTGTTCACAACCTCAGGAGCCATGTACTCAATCGTTCCGCAGAAAGAATAAGCTCTTTTGTCGTGATCAATGGCTTCCTTGCTAAGACCAAAATCTGAACAAAAACACAAAGAAAGTTAAAACCTTGAAACAGAAATACAAAAAAATACTGATTTGCCTTGTTGAATGCACTGACCAGTGATCTTTATGTGCCCCTCTTCATCCAGAAGAATACTGATGGGACAAAGCAAATGCAAAAAAAAATCTCATTTCAGCACTATATTTTGATATTACACTCAGAAGTGGTTTGTTTTAACGCTTTTGTGGCTGTACTTTTCAGGTTTAAGGTCTCTGTAGATGATCCCGAGACTGTGAAGGTGGTCCAAGGCAAGGGCCAACTCTGCAAGGTAAAACTTCACATCCTCTTCTGTAAACATTACCTGCACAAGTAAAGAGGTGGATGTATTTCAGGTCAATCCATGCATTAGAATTTCTTTTTATTTATTTTGCTCTTAAGTATTAATTTCATCCTCTAAAACACAAACTCCATCTAGAATGCTTGAATCATCTGTTCATCATAAAGAGTCACAAATGATAACGCATTATTTTAAAAGTAATAGACTTAGGAATCCAGCAATTATTTTCATTTCATTCTTTTAAGAGAAACAGACAGAGTATTGTGTAGCGAGCCTACCTCCTTTGACAGACGAGTAAAAAGGTCTCCTCCTCTGAGGAAGTCCAGGATCAGATAGAGCTTCCCTTCTGTCTGAAAGGCTAGACACACAGAGACAGATATAACAGGGCAGCAATAAATAGTAAGGTCTTCTTGCTTTATTGAAGAAAGTATTGTTGAGATAAAAGAGGTACAGCATGCATGTATTTGCAAGTGTGTACAACAGATAAAATAAGTATGGGATGAATAGAAAACAAATTTTTCCTCAATTTAAACATGTATGCTAATCAAAAGCCCCTGAGGAATAGAACTTGAAGTTAGTACCTAAAGAGTTTATTAAAGTCTTTCAGCTGCCAAAGGTCAGGTGCAAACAAACAGAATCACATTGTTTGTCTCAGATTTATTAGGGTTGGGGTGTCAAACTGTCACACAAGGGGACCAAATTTCAAAACGTGGTCCAAGCTAAGGGCCAGTTTCTGTCAATACGTATTGAAAAAAATCATGGTTTTAAATGTTATGCAACAAATCAAATACAAATGACCTTTTCCAAATTATATTTCATGTAGCATTTAGAACATACAGTACCTAACAGATAAAAACAAAAGATTAACTTTAGAAAGACTCATTAGTATTTATTTCTTATGCCTTACACTCTATTCACAACTATTATTTTTACCATTTCATAGAGATACATTTTATAACAATTAACTAAATCAGTTAAAAAAAACACTTGACTTTTAATAGAAAAGAATACAGAATTCAAGTCGACAAATTTCATGAAAAGACTAAATACAGAAAAGAAAAACAATACAATTATCTTACTTTTTAAAATCACCTGTGAGGCCAGATAAAATGTTAAAGAGGGCCAAAGTTGGCCCGTAGACCTTGAGTTGACATGTGTATTAGGGTGTACATATAAAATGTATTTGTATGAATCAAAACAGGATTTTGTCACAGGTTTAAAATAAAATAATTCTGCAAATATGTAACTCTTGGTGTTAAATGAAGGCTATTCGAAATGAGCCATATCAATTTTCATTTCCAATAAACATATTTTCAGATGGAAAAGGTATAAAGACTTTCATTTATGCTCACCGTAGTGCAGTTTAACTATAAATGGGTGGTTCACTTCAGCTAGAATGTCTCTTTCCATCTTAGACCGAACACGATCCCGCACTGAGAACAAAATAAACAGCGTCATTAATAAAATTACATATTTAAATGTGCATAAATTGTGAAAGGCGTCTGCTCTCATGAGAATGGTTGTAAAACCTGGTTGAGTCTTAATGTAAAAAGCTCATTTAAAAAAACAATACGTCTGACAGGTTATTTACTTAGAACAAAATGTGAACTTGGGTTACAAATCAACTGGGGACTTCATCATAAACAAAACATATAAGTAGGTGGATATGAGGATAAATCTTTATGCAGAAGAGACAAAGCTAAAAATCAAAACCAAATTTTCTCTCCCCCTTCAGACAGCAGTGACTGAACCTGAACTGAGCCTGTGGTGCTGCTGCAGTTTCGTTGAAATCATGTCAACTGAAATTATTGCAGCATCTGCCTCCCTGTCAGAGGGAAATTGTAATTCTTCCAATTCCAGGGGTGCAGATTAAGAGGATATCGGCTTGTACAAATACACTAGATTAGAACATGACATGTCAACCTGTTTTTACAGGGCATCGTAGTTTAAAATAGGCACAGTCGACGCAATACATGTTTATCTGAATCTAGAGTACAAACTAACCTGTTTTAGCTTAAATCTCCTTGAATGTAGGGCAAAGAATATGACAACCACGTACCGGATATTTCTTAATTACAAAGCCAACTTTAATCCTAACAAATTACAATTCCATTTTTAAGACCACTTATCCTTCTAAAAAACATAATGTAAAAACAATTAAAAAAACATTTTTTTTGTCGCAGTTTCAAGGAATGCATTTTAATCTAGATGTGTTTTAGGAATTATAATAGTTTAACAATAAATCTATTCAAATAATGTGTCTTGTATCTGTGTGTTGCTAAAAAATGTCTGCACTATTACATTACAAATTTAACACAAAACTAAGAAAATTTGTCTGTGTTGACTGTTTCTTGTAACAATGCTTCTTGGCAATAAATCTTATACTGTTGGAAAGCCTGTTAATTTCCCTTTTAATCGCTGTCACATTTGTAAGGAACATGCATTTGCGGGATGAGCAGTAGAGTGGAGTATGTTGGTTACGAATATGAAAAATTTGCCAAATCTTCTGTCAAACAGCTTATCTTGCTGTTAGTGTGCTGCCAATCAGGTGACCGCTTTAAGATTTATTGCCAAGAAGCATTGTTACAACAAAGAAACAATCTACCAAATACACATTTTCTTAGTTTTTATGCTAAGTTTATTTAATTTTCAGCATTTGTTTTACATAAATTACCTTTGAGAGTGGCCTTCTTCAGGACCTTCATGGCGTACAGCTGTCCTCTATCCACCCCTCTTATCTTTCTAACCAGGAACACCTAAAAGTCAAAAGCCCATTTTGTGTAAGTGTGTTTTTTTAATATGCATTCACATAACTCAATACAGATCACAATGTGTAAATAAAATCTAAAAATGTAAATGATTTAGTAAATCTTTTTGTAAAGCATGAGTTGGAACAATCAAACTTGTGGGAGAACACCACATTCATAGAAACTCTCCATACAAACCTAAACACATTATTCAATCCATTACATCAAATCACATTTAGGTCACCAGGCTGAAGTAACATCACATTCTGGAAAACAACCAGCCAAGATTTAAGTAAAGTCTGTCAAAGGTTCACGTAAGCAGACCTCTCAGGCCACGATGTGTGACTCGGCCTCAATTGTCTTTGCAGCTTCACAAACAGCGTTTACTCACAGATGTCTGCCAGGTTTCTATGTCTGGCCTGCACAGACCTCTAATCTGTCAGTGTAGCTCTGCTCATTTAAATAAGCTTAGTGATCTATGAAGAGGTAGTCCTGGCAGCTAATCTACAGGTAACTGGAAAAAGAAGCCTTATCATTACAAGATGACTGGCCGGGAAACAGCAAACACAGACACACACGTGCGTGCACACACACAACAGTAACAATTTAATGAACAGTCCTTCTTGTAATTTAATTTTCTTTACAAAGCTTGAATTATGATTAGAAATGGTTTAAAACAACAAATACAACCAATATCATGCAGTTAAATCATTTTTGGTAAAAAGTTCTCAAACAATTGGTGACCAAATAAAAATTTAAACTAAACATTTACTAAAAAGCTAACAGTGTACACTCTTTTAGCCAATTGGTGAGATGTCCAACTATAGCTGCAATACGGATGAAAACACAACTCAAGCACATTTTCATGCTAATTAAAGCTTGATTGTCTAGACCACAGACCCTCCTACCTAACCCTCAGGATTCACTGTCCTTTGTGTTTAAAATGGTTTCCTGCTCCAACACATCTGATCATATGACTGAACTTCCTCCTTAACATGCTTTGCAGTCCTCTGGTAAAAACCCAATATTCTAAACCAGGTGGGATGAAACAGGAAAGCATCTGAAGCATGCAGGACAATGAACCCCAAAACCCAGAACTGGAGACCACTGCTTTCAACAAACCGGACTTCTTAGGGAAATTATTATGAATTTATTTATTCTTTTGCAGGTATTTAACCAGGATAATCCCATTGATAAGGCAACTTATTGTACACACTTTTGTGCTGTGCTAAGAAATATTAGTGATTATTTTGCCCAATCTGTCAACACATTGGTTTTCTATAGAATCACGTCTCCTTACTTTGATCACATTTTCTTGAAGAATCTGTTTTCTCAGTTCTTAATGAAACAAAAGAATTTGCAGGTCTCGATGATCAAAGTTTCTGTACCTTTCCATAGGAACCTTGTCCCAGAACCTTCAGTAGTTGGAACTGAGAAGGGTCTGCTTTCTCACAGCCCTCCTTAACATGGTGGCTGATGTCAATCTCCTTGAGTATGCTGTCATCCTGAGGAAAGGAAGGGAAGGCAGGTATTATTAGGAGATGTGAAAAAAATGGAAAGAAGATTTAGGTAAGACATGTTTAAATTTCTATGAAAGATGGCCTGGAAGTGATGCCTAACTTTGATTTGACCACTCAGTCAATTAAGCAAATGATCAATCACCAACTTGAGTCTCAACCTAAACTACACTAAAAGATAAACTAAAATAATCAGTCAAAGGTTACTAACTTTCCTATCCAATGGTTTTTAAATGCAGACAAGACTTAGTAAATCTAAAAGTAAAACATAAAATAAAACCTAGCATATTTTCATAAAATTTGGTTATTTTATTGGGTTAACTTAAACTTAGCAAATTAGACAATATATTTATTGAAGAAAACATTTACAGGTAACAGAAAGATGGACTCTCTATACAACCTGAACACTGAAAACTTGGACTGTATTGACTGTTGGACTTCATGCAGAGCTGAAGCATCTTATGAGAAAATGTAATGATACACATTTAGTTCCACTAATTAGTGTGCTGATGTTTTTTTGATTTATACAACCTACTCAAGTAAACACACTTTTCTCTTATTAGCTTATTGCATTCTTATAGGTATTTAGACAGTTTTCCAAAAAACAATCGTCTTTTTCATCACTCCTTGACTATGTTTTTCAGCCTATAGAGCAACTTTTGTGGTGTCCTTTTTTAACAGTGAAACAGGACTGATGTTAGAAACTAAAAGGAAGCCGGTTTAAAACTGCAACATCAGCTACTGAGATAATTATGAGTTTGATCTCACCTCCACAGGGGGAGAAGTGAGGAGAGAAGTCTCCCTAATGGAGCATTCTGTGTATGGAACAGCTGCTAAAACAGCCAAACAAAGGCAGCATTTGTCTTTCAACAAGATGAACAATCACACATACTGGTAGATTAGTTAGTTTGCTCATCAGTAATCATGTCTACAGCCCAGATTGGTAGATGTGTTGAAAAGCCTTTCTGTTTCCCCTGCTGGTGTGTGTTTGGGCTATAAATAGAACTCCACTGCTGTGGCTTTCACCTGAATCAGTCTGTCTGGATCCATGTATCCAAAAAAAAACTGCCTGTCTGCCTTGTGCTTGCCTGTTTTGAGAGTCTGTTGCACCGGATTTTCTGTAACCCGTCTCACACTCTCCCTGCCAAAACTCATCTCCATATGGGCCTGTGGCTTCTGTTGTTTTGGCAGAAAGGGACAGGAGCATGATGCAATTATGTGCACAGAGACTCTTCATACACACACACGCGTCAGGTGTGACCTCTGTGCGTTTGTTAGAATTTAGGTTGTTATAGTCACACATGGTGGTGTTGTGATGAAGAATCCCATGTGTCTAGCAGATGTAAATATTGAGACTAACCTCCAGCTGACAGAAACCAGCACTGTTCTTGTTTCGCGCCGCCTTGTTCTTCAGGTAGATAGAAAACCACCTCCGTACTGTAAATTTGCGCGTGCTTGCATCCATGACCACATGCAGGACCTGAGTATTTATCCCATAATGGTGAACATCTCCCCGCAGGGACTCCTCAGGCAGACGCACAGGAATAAGACAGGTGTGGTTTGTGCCTGCTTCCTATTTGTCCCGGAGCTTCTCTGCTGGCCCATCCTCAACGTCTGGCTGTAGTTTCTCCATCGTTCTGCTGTGCGGCTCGTCTCAGTCTGCTGCTTTTCAGTCGTGTCTCCTCTCCGTGTCTCCCTGCAGCTCAGTTGCAGTGGACTCCAGTAAGCAGGCAGAGCTGTTAATCCACGCAGCCTCGCAGTGGGGATGACTTGCCTGTGGGGCTTCAGGGATTGTCCTGTGTGTGTGTTTGCAGCAAGGGCTCGCTGCGTCAGGCTGCAGGGATAGGTGACGAATAAATCTGTTCCGCTGACTCAGGAGAAGTGTGTGTGTGTGTGTGTGTGTGTGTGAGCTCCCTCCTCACATATTTCTGCCTGTGCATGTGTACGTTCATCCCCTGCTGCCCTCCGCCTCTCCCCTCACCACCACCTCTCTCTCTGCAGAACAAGCAGCAGCAGCAGTCACATTGTGTGCGCCACCGGCAGGCTCTCCGGACCCCTCCCCAGCTGCCTCTTCTTGCCTTTCCCCAACAGCACACAGCAACAGCTGGTGAGGTCACATGGCGCAAACCTGCAACCTCTACCAGGCGTCTTTGCTGCATTCAACACAGAAGCAGACAGTTATTATTATTTTTGAGATAACTGATGGCAACAGAGAAGTACTCCAGCTTTTGATCCAAATTCAGTGCAGTATTGAGGACAGCAATCATTGATAGGCACAAGGCCAGCAGTCACAGCGAGAACAGCATGATTTGTTCTGATCACTGAACATGGGTGTGTGCACTCGGATCCGTCACATCAGCAGCTTTTGCAGAGCTGCAGTGTTACATAACCCCAGACAGAGAAAAGCAGAGGAATGCCAGCGGACATTGATGAAAGCTTGCGGGGTAAAATAAGGACTGTTGCTCTACCGTAGTAGAGTGTTCGCAGATGACCTGAGTGGTAATATCGTCACATTCAAATTCATCAACAATATACCAAATACCGCCTATACAGGTGCTGGTCATAAAATTAGAATATCATGAAAAAGTAGATTTATTTCAGTAATTCCATTTAAAAAGTGAA
>JAUBOC010000043.1:11004388-11023219 GCA_032275365.1 Anablepsoides cearensis
TGAGGCAGTTCTGAAGGCAAAAGGGGGTCCAACCCATTACTAGCATGGTGTACCTAATAAAGTGGCCGGTGAGTGTAAGAGTTTTCTAATGCAGGCAGGACAACATGTAAAACAATGCTGGACCATTTTACATGTTTCCAGAAAATCCCAATAAGCAGAAATGTGGCTTTCATAAACCTGAAATATAGGATGTGTAACTTCTGCTGTAAGGTAATACACTCATACCTGCAAAATGTTGCTCAGACACGCGATGCTGCTCAGATAAACAATGTTGCTTAGACAGTCTAAAGTACTGACTCACAGCTAGTCTTGTGACTCAGACATCAGGTGGTATCAAGAGAAAAAACATGGACTAGATTGTTTTATTTCAACCAATCGATGGGGACTATTATTTATTTTGACAACACCTGTTGACACTTTCTCGACAGAAGTGGTAATGAAATCCATGGCTTTACTTGGCCAGTTTTAACTCATCTTGAAACAGCTTAGGACCAATTAGGCTTTTAAATAAAACATTTTAATGACAGAGGAACCATTAAATAAGACAGGGTGGACAAATAAAAAAATAAAAGTCCATGAAAACAGTTTATTTGTAGCCTAATCTTTCATTCTGAAACAGAAATTATTTATTGCAGGGCTGGATACTGTAGATATCCTGCATGTTTTCTGCCAGGAACAGTCTGACGTTGACATAAAGTAGTTCTACAGTAGTTCATGGAATGAAAAATATAAATATAACAACAGATAAAGCAGTCAGAGACTTACCGAACAGAAGGTGTTGGGCCATTGGTGGGTCAGGGTCACTTTGTTCCACAATTCACTAAAATACATCAACATGTTTAGAAAAATCCTGCTTGTTTAATATGTATATAAAAAAACAAAACAAATTACTGCAAATATAAAAAAAAAAAAAAAGAAAAGAAAAAAAGAAGTAGTAGACCATGGAAATGTTAACCAGACCATCTGTAAATGTAGTGTTTTTCTGTACTTACTGAGGTGAAGCAGCAGAAAGGCTGGCTGCTGCCAGGACGATCAGGAGAGAAGAGGTGAGGGTCATGGCTGTCCTACAACAAGATGACCAATTCAGTAAATGTCTCCTTCTGGTTTAAACTCAAAAGTAAACATCAGAATCTGATATTCCATTAAAAAATAAATAAATAAAAAGTAAAATGCGTTATTATTTGTGTTTTTAAAAATAAAGAAATGAAGCCGTAAAACTGACGTTTTGGAGAAGATTGTTACAAACAGTAACCAAAGAGGAAGTATTGGCTGAAACTGCCAGTAAATACTGATTATGAAGAGGTCACAAGACAGTTAGGGAAAAAAAAAACTGCACACACATATAGAGATTAAATATAGTTGAAAACTCTAATAAACATAGTGACAAAAATGTTGCCTAGTAAACTTACTTCTTGTCATTAAGGGAAGTGGCAACTCTAACTGAAGACGATGACATCCACTTTCAAACTCAAAACCAAACTAAATCATTATCAAGTGACTTTTCATTGTGTTAGAAAAGAAGAAGTGGCTTCAATAGGTGCAAAGCCTAAACTTACGCTGTAATTACAAGACACATTCTTCTGGTTATTTTAGCAGCAACAGTTTGTTCTTTATGAGCAAGAAGGTCAAATTAAAAGACAAACACTACTGAACAAGATTTCCAACCATGATTGAATTTGAAGATTGTAGACTAATTTGAAAATATATTTTGAACATATATTAAAAAAAGCCAAAAAAAAAAACAAAAAAAAAACACAGTTATATATTTTATAGCAATAAGAGAGGGGTCCAGGTCAAGAAGGGCCTTTACAATGACCAGTGAACTCTTTCTGAAGTTTAACATTTTTAAACACTGTCTCTAAAACTAGCTTTTTCTTCAAATGTAGTATTATTCTTTAAGTTGTTCTACAATCATTAAAACGCAAGGAAAGTGGACAAAACCAAACATGTTAGACCATGCCATTGTTACACAATGAGGAAGACGTCCATTTCTTTATTTGATTTTGGTAAGTTCATAAGAAAAAAACCATTGCCATTGATGATAGTTGTTAAACTATAGACTAAATAAAAACATGAAAAATATTTACTCATCCCTTCAGTCTTGCCGTTCAATACCTTATAGATGAATACAGATGAAAGTAAAAATAAATCCTGATCTCCATAACGTTTTAACTTAAGGACTGAATTAAAATTCATTTTGAGGTCCGTAAAGTAAACCTGACCGGGTAAAATTGTACGAAGGACCAGGGAGGGGAGGTATATAATTGATTTTCATAAAAGCCTTTGAAATAGAAATGTACTTGTCCTGGGAGCAGACAAACGAGCACAAAGACCTAATTAAGTTAACAGAAGTAAACGAGAAAGTCGATCAGTTGCATATTAAACTAGGTAAAAGAGTGCAAAGTTAAAAATGCATAATCTATGTGTTGTAAAACATAAAAAAAGTCTCAAGTGTCGAAATGTTTAAATGTGAAGCGTTTTAAATAAACCTTGCCGAGTATGGAGCAACAGAACCTGTATCTCGTCGAGGAGTTCCTTGTTTTTGTAGACTGCTGAAGGTGCAGTACGAAAAAAAAAATTGTTTATACTTCTCAGCCGCTGAACTACCGGCCTGTCAGCTCAACCAATCAGGAGCTTCGCACTCAACATGCGTCATGACGCAATATCATGGGGCTACTTCATTTGGTACACGGCGTCCTCCGGTTGAGCCAGCTCTCGAAGCTACGTAGTTTATAATCAAACATTTGATTTGATTTTCTGATTTAAGTTTATACAAACGCCCCCATGTCGAAAAAAAAAAAAAAAAAAAAAAAACATGCATCATTTATCTAAGGTTGTTCGGTTTTGTGTCAAAGAGAAATACTGAATATGACATTAAATTCTAACATATTTTGAGACTGAACAGAACTGATAAATATCCACTACTACACTGGCAACATTTAACTGCGCGACAGAGGTCATTCTTTGGTTATCAAAACAGTTTGATACGCACTTATTACCAGAAAGGTCAACATTGTTATTTATTTGAAATATATTAAATATTTGTTCAGTTTTTTTTCCATGGCAAAATGTAATGTCAGTTTTAAAAAAGCAACACGAATATATTGCATGTTTACGTAGAGTTTTTTTTTTAATTCTGTTAAATAATAAAAAAGTATACTAGTGAAAACAAAGAAACATTTATATGAAAACATATTTAGCTTAATACATTTAAAGCTAAACCTTAACTGCACGGAGCATGTAAACAGTATCAGTCTCAGAGGCGAACTTTCACATGATCACCAGCAGGGGGTCCCACATCTCTCTTTTTCACATTTAATTGAGCATAAAATCTAAGAGAACCCAACATACAATTTTAGCAGTAGGCCTACAATAAATAGTCTGTATTAAGTCTATAATCTTGTTTATACATAGAGAAACTATTTTTAAGTTAAATTACAACACATGTAGTGAACACATGTGCAAAGACATCTTTCTTGATTTATTTTCCTGTTAACAAAACTTTATAACAAAACACAAACTTAACTCCTTCCACTGTATAACGAGAGAAATGAAACAAACACCTGTCACTAATAACTTTTCATATTAGATGCTTAATATAGATTAGATCATTGTCTTTAAAATAAAAAAATGAGATTTTAGTTTTCAAAGTCAAGAAATTATACTTTCAAATGTATTATTATATTTGCATGAAAAAGAAAATCACTAGTCAGCTCTAAATGTTGGAAATCTTATTTCTTACGTCAGTGCCTTCTTTATCTACGTCACACATCACACACTCCCTCCCAAGTCCCCTCACAGGATTTTGTCTCAGACCTGAAATGTGTCTCACGGTTCCCCCACGGCATCAGGAATAGTCAAGTTGTAATCATAGCTGGTTTTATAAATAGGACATGGCCAAAGTTCAGTGTGCAACACAGAGTCCCAAAATGTTCCTTAGAGCAGACGGGGAAATGCTCTTGAAGCAGGAGCTAGGTGTTCAACCTGCAGCATAGGGTTAAAGGTCTAAATGAAGCTGTGTCTACTGCACAGTAAAGTATCAACATTTAGTTTTAAAGGTATGGTAGTATAGTTAAAAACTTTACATCGAAGTATTTAGTTATTGGTTAAAGTACTTTTTGAGTACTGTTGCTGTTTTTGGACGCCACACATTTTTGCTGTTAAATTGAATTTAAAATAAAATCTAAATGCCTTGTAATGCATTGTCCAAATCTTCTGTCATGTTTGATACATAGTTTGCTTGACTCTTTTAAAACTGCCAAGAATAAACTAATTTAATCAAATAGTGGACTGGTTTTGGTGGGCCCAAGTCTTGAAAGATACCAGTTATATATAGGCAGTTCTCTGTCCTTATAAGGCCTCGGGGAGAGGCAAGGTGGGGGGGCGGATGGAGACGAATGGTTGTTGTGTTGGCCTCGTACAGAACTTGGTTTAGGCTGACTCCCTGTGGATTCAGGCTGACAACCAAAGTTGCTGAAAAGAAAATCTCAAGTGGTAAGAAAACCAACTTTTACAAAATGTTTTCTGCTCCTTTCTCTGCTGTATTATTATTATTTTTTTTAAATCCATCTTCATTTCGAACTCAGCAGCATTTGGGATTAGTGGGATGTGGTAAAGTGAGCACAGCCAAGAGATGTGTTGTAATCCTTAGCCACTGCTAATGATAGTTAAAAGTGATGAAAGAAGTATAGCTGTTATACAGGATGATGTTTAATGTGTCGTGATCTAAAAGGAATTTACAAGTGACCAACAGAGGGCACTTTTTGTCTCTGTGTCAATCACTCATTTTTTAGTCTGTTGCTTTGTTTTGGACATGTGCAACAGACAATACATCTTTGTACTTATCCTACTACATTAGTTGAGAGTATCTGATACAGTACAATTGTGTTTAACAAGAACACTTTGCGGGTAGTTTAACAATTTGACTTTACAAACCACTACTTTTTTACACTTTTAGTGTTTTACTTTATTTGCCAACCAGTATTACAGTATCTGTTTTGCACTGTTTTTTATGGGCAAGGCTGGGAGTTTTGGAGGCTTACAGTTACAGTGAGACAGGCTTGGGTGTCGTTTGGCATCAGTGCTGTGCTGTTACAGTATTGGCTGACCTGAGAGCCACTAAAGTGCAGGACTGATGGGATAAGATGAGCTGCCTGCAATAACAAGTTGTCTGCATGGAGGCAATTGATTTTATTGCTTTTTTTAAATTGAAAGCCCAATAACTACCTTGTGACAGCTGTTG
Organism: Anablepsoides cearensis; assembly: GCA_032275365.1. Taxonomy (NCBI): domain Eukaryota; kingdom Metazoa; phylum Chordata; class Actinopteri; order Cyprinodontiformes; family Rivulidae; genus Anablepsoides; species Anablepsoides cearensis. The sequence continues at coordinate 11,009,631 of JAUBOC010000043.1, forward strand.
TAATTTATATTTATTATATTCAGAGGATGATCCAATAATGTTGCTTATTTGCAACACAAGACTTCAGGGATTTAACAGAGCTGCTCTATGAGTTACTGATGATGTGAACCTAACTCCTGTGAATATTTAGGTTATTGTCATTGTTTTAGTCCTGATTATGTATTTTTAAATAAACTTTAAAAATTTAAGCTTTAAATAGTTTACTGTTCAATCACACAAGTAAAATAATAACTAAACTATTATTGGTGTTCACAGTTAGAAGTTACAGGCCAGTGATTTGGACCTAATAAGATTTTTCTGTCTGGGTGATTCTGTGCTTGACTGGCAGATTTGGTGCATTGGAAGTTGAGGTGTCACTGAAGCTGCAAAGTGCATTTCAAAGGTATAGAAATTGGACTCTGGAGCAGCATTTCTCATTAGATTTCAGTGTGAGGTTGGACACAAAATTGCTTCATATTTCATCTGAACTTATTTCTGGTCTCTGAAGACTGTGAGGTAATGCAAGCAACTGTGTTGTCTTGTGTAACTTGTGCTTTTGTTTTGGTGGCCATATTGGAGACACAAGACACTGAGCAAATGTGGAGGAGAACATATTAGCTGGTAAAGAAACTTTGCTGTCAAATAGCTTGAGCGTTCAGCCAATAAGCTGTTTCATTTTATGCTTTTATTGCATCAAGTTATTAATGTTTGGCTGGTTAACAACTTTAAAAAGATCCTGTTTTATTTTGGATTTTATTTGACTTATTCCATATTTTAAGTTTTTATTAATGGTTTGTCAGACTGTATTTCAAAATATACCGACTGTCTTTAAAACACATAGGAACCTGTGGGTGAAAATGCATTTGGCTGTTTTTCTCTCTTTTTTGTTTCAATAGGGATATCAATTGTTTTCACTTAAAACATGAATGTTACATGAGTTAACACTGTGTTATTGGAAAAGCTATAAATATCAATAGTTATTCAATATTTTTTTGTGCTGTTATATCAGCTTTTTGTCTCTATCTATTTCTGTCTCATTTTATTGCAAGTGTCACTTCCTGTGAGTCAAGAAGCTGTAATGCTTTGTCATAAAGATCCCAGTTATGTCTGGGGTGTGTTTTATGAGGATCATGTGTTTATATTCCAGGAAGTTTTTTTTTACTAACAGGAAAATGAATTCCACAGCCATCATCTCTATCAAACTCTGAATCAAACTTCAAAAACGTGCTGTGAGAATTGCTGAAAATACTGTAATCACAACAATGGAGTTTGTGCGTTGTTAGAAAAACAGAAAAAACTGACAATTTCTATCCCAAGCTTTACTGTCGTTTTTGTCCTTGCTTTGTTTTATTGCTCACCCAACAGGTCTGTGTCAACGGAGTCACCATGTCTGCCCTTCTCTATCGTGGGAAATATGACCATGAATATCATCATAAACAAAGGCAATATGTGGTTAAAGAATACAGCAGGTACATGATGTACATGCTAACAATTTAAATATGAAGTGATGCAGCAGATTAATTGTTCAAAATATACTATTATTGTACCTATACTATGCTTTGTTACTTTGCTTTTATTTACTTTTCTTTTTTTTGCACATAACATGATGAGTTAGCATGACTATTTTCAAGCTTAATTTAACAACATGCAGAGTTAGCAAAAATGTTTTAATTTGGTGAAAACACATGATTCAAATATTCTTATAGCAACTGTAAAAGGCAATTAAAAACAAATACTTTTAGAGGGAGTTGTAACTTTTAAATTATTTTCTATTTATGATATCATAAAAATCATTTATTATGTCTACACTGAACTAATGCTTAAACAGTATGACACAAACCTAAGCCAAATACAGGTTAGTCAAGTGGAATAATGCTGTGCAGGTAAACTTTTAGCTTCTTAGCATCAGCTGTGAACACATGGCTGTGTGTTCATAGTCTTCAGAGTGAAGTCAGGTTTTCTGATTTTTTGCAAAAATAATTGTCTATAATTTTCTTGTCATTCAATTAAACCTGCACATTTTTTCACTTACTAATTAAAAAGAAAAAAACTCAGGTTTTTCAAGAATATGGAGCACAATGGAGAAGAGCTCAACATCATTTAAATAATAGAGCAAAATTAGTTTTTACTTATAAATGTTTTGCAATGTATACACAAAACTCTACTCAAACTAAAACAACAAAAACTAACAATGTATACTGGTGTATACTGTATGTACTACAAATTAGGTTTTTATTGAGTTGTTCTCCTTTACTGTTGAGTATATTAGAATGACATATTGTTTGCTTTCAGTTCTGAGGCCACAGAAGAGCGATATGAGCACAAAACACATGCTCGCATCCAAGAAGTGGTAAGAAAACTTAAAAATGTTTCATTATTTTCATTGCAAGAAATAATGGTAGAGACAAATGGTCTAAGACAAAACAGAGAAGTGCAAAACTACAAGGTGCATGGTATTCATTGTTTTAATAATATTTGCTATCCCACTCCCTCATTTAGGTACAAACAAAAATATCAGAAAAATATGTGCGTGAGGAGCCAATGGTCAGGGGCCCACATTTCCTTGTCAGACTCAGATCCCACACTGTGTTTGAAAACACTCCAATCAAACTCTTCTGTACCGTTGGAGGCTATCCCATGCCAGTTGTGAAATGGTGAGTGAGCGAAATGTTTTCCTTCCGCTTTGTAATCTGAGCCATCTTCAAGATATTTTGGGTTGTCAGCACTCTTACTTTATGATATGGAGTAATGTAACACAAATATGGATCATGTTAAATTAGCCAGAACATATTGTCAGTTAACATTGTACTTGTTAAAATGCAGTTGAGTTAATATATTTTTTCATCTTTAGGTATAAAGATGGTGTGATCATGAACTTGTCTTCAGGAAGATATTTGATTGAAAGCAAAGGAGGAAGTCATTCTCTGCTGATCCCAAGGTAGAGTAAGCTCAGCCACTAGTTTTTGAAAAGAAGTGACCTTTAAAAGTTGGGCTACGATATTAGCAAAGATCTCTCTCAATTTTCTTGTCCTCAGAGGTTACTTGTGTTGGTGTATTTTTATGTGAAATCCCTGAATAAGATCTGGTTTTAGATGAATTTTGTTTTCTAACTAACAATCAAGTCATCTAATGCAGGACCACATTGGTTCTTTGTTCATAAATACAACTAGAGTAGAATACTCCAAATTCTTTTACACTGCTTCCAGTCTTTGAACTTAAAATCAATGTAGGGGTTTTGTTATGGGATTGGTGCGCTCCACAATGGCCCACAACATCCACCCTGAGTTCCTCTTCTTGGTTGACACACATTTGCAACATTGCATAGACATGGGGCAGTGCCACTGGATAGACTGGGGTGATAAGGTTCTCCTCTTTCAAAAGTGGGGAACCACCAATCTACGTGTTTTGTGGACCTGGAGAAGGCATTTGATTGTGTTCCTCAAGGTACACTATGGTTCTCCATGAGTATAGGATTGGGGATCATTGTTACGGGTCATTCAGTCAAGTGGTCCAAGAGTTTGGTTCACATTGCCGGCAAAACGTCAGACCCCTTCAGCATGGGAGTCGGCCTCTGCCAGCGCTGCCCGTTGTCACCAATTCTGTTCACAACTTTTATGAACAGAGTTTGTCAGTGCAGCCAGGGGACAGAGGAAGTCTGCTCCAGTGGCCTCAGGATCCTCTCGGTTGCTATTTGCGGACGATGTGGTCCTGTTGGCGTCATCGTGTCGTGATCTTCAGCTCTCACTGGAGCGGTTCGCAGCTAAGTGTGAAGCAGCAGGGATGACGATCAACTCCTACAAATCTGTAGTCCTCAGTCAGAATAGAGTGAGAGTAGTAATAGAGAGTAGTGCGGTATTGCCTCAATGAGGAAGTTCAAGTATCTCAGGGTTTTGTTCTCGAGGGAAGGAAGAATGGAGCTTGAGATCGACAGACTGATTGCAGCTTCCTCAGTGTTGCAAACTCTGTCTGTTGTGCTGAAGACAGAGCTGAGCTTCAAGAGGAACTAATTACCAGGTAGTCTATGCTCCCCTCACCTATGTTCATGAACTTAACAAAATTAAATAAAAGAAAAAAAAGAGATTTCAGATACGAGCAGTCAAAATGAGCAAACTCTGATTATCAAACAGGGATGTTGGAAAATGTGATATTTTGTTCTTTTAAACTAAAATGTTATGATGTTATGTTTTGATTCAAAACGTAAAATGATAAAATTTCTATTGTTAAACCTCAATTTCTGTACATTACTTTGATTTTATTTCTTTAATTGTCTTAAAGCCATTTTAATACCGTTCATATGACATAGTTCTTTGTTTACTAATGTGTTTTTACATCTTGATAAACATGCTGACTGGACAAATATGTTTAAACAATGGATCATGAACCATCTAAAACATTCCGCTGTCAAATATTTCAAACAAATGGAGATGAAGGTAATCAGCTCAGCAGCAGCTGAGTGTGTGACTGCAGACTGACCGGAATGTATTCCTGCTCACGCTCCAGTCCTTGGAAGCTCAGCTGTTCAAGTGCTGACCTCAGTGCTACGTGACACTCCGAGACTCTTTTAGTCATCACTATTTGAATCGGTCTCTTCACCTCACTGAATGTTCCTAAAGCAACAAGAAGTCAGATGTTTGCAAATGCATAACTTTACCACTGCAAACATTACTTCCTCTATCATGCACATGAGGCTACATTAGATTAAAATAATTAGTTTGTTGAAGAGGACCTGATGTTCCAAAATACCTTTCTTAGCAACTGATCCAAACATCATTAGTTTGAAATAAATAAGACATATATTTACTGTCATCATACTGTGACTTTGAGTGACATAATGACTTATAACTTCTTCAACTTGATTGTGTTTTATAGATGTTCAACTGATGATACAGCTCAGTATACTGCTGTCGCTGGTAACAACCATGGACAGGCTTCTAGTCAGGCATCCATCATAGTAAAGAGTAAGTTATCAAGTGTTTTTTTTAATGTACAACAGCAGTATTTAACCCTTATGTAAGTGTTGTTTTTTTACTAATAGTAAATACTAGACAATGAGAAGGAAAAAAACTGTTATACAGATAAAATTGTGTGCTATTTTCTATTATTATATCATAGTTTTTATCTTCTGATTAAGTTTATAATTTAATCAACAATGATAAATATCAAACTGAAGAAGCATTTTGGTCTACAGCAGTGAGATTACCATGTGTCTGCTTGCACAAATTCCCAGTCTTTATTTTTATGACATCAATAACTTTCCCCTTTTTTAATATTAAAGGATATAAGGATGAGGAGGAATCCAGTCCATATGCATGGCTGCCTTTTACAGGTAAGCATCTTACTGTAATTATCTCCAGCTCTCTTTTGGTTTAGATCTTACAGTTATAATGCTAATAATTTCTTATGCTAAAAATATTGTAGTATATAAACTACACTTATCTTTTCCCATTTTTGAAAAAACAAAACAAAAACAAATGAATAAAGTGTTACAACAGCCCATTTTCAAATAACTGTCAGTATTTTTTTCCTTGTTTCCCAGCTGCTATGCTTCCCAAGATCCACTACACTAAAATCCACATAACTTTTGAGGAGAAGTTTGGCCCCATATTTGCCACAGAGGGAGAATCTGCCACTCTTTCTGCTACCATGACCCTGAACCCCAACCTGGCCAACCTGCAGCCTGATGCACAGTGGTATAGAGATGGTAATTGTTTCAAAGCAATATTTTAGGACAAATAAAATATGTTATATTAATGTGAACTGACCACCAGGCAGAAGCTGGCTGATATGCAGCCAGAGGCACAGCAGAGGAAATGAGAAAATGTCATAGTCTATATTTTTATTGCCTGTTAATTATATAGAACGTTGCTAAAAAGGGCTCCTCTAATAATCCCTAAATTTATGAACAGTTTTATTCATGTTGTGTGTGTCTAGGAGAAAATAAATTTCTTATAGGTTAATGTTTTTATGTGGTGAATCATTTCACTCAGTTTTAATTATAACTGAATTTATGCAGTGCATTCATGCGTGAATCGATTTTGTTTCTAGACACCTGCCTGTTTGACTCTAAATGGGTGAAGATTGAAACAGGCAGAGGATTCAGCACCTTGACGCTTCCAAACCTCTACAAAGATGATGAAGGCCTGTACACTCTGCGTATGGTCACGAAGGGAGGCACAGCGGAGCACAGTGCATTTGTTTCAGTCGCAGGTGAAATGAAAAAAAAAAACACAGACAGATGGCCAAAAACAGAAGCCAAACTATGAAATATTTAGATATGTTCAATTTTAAATTTGGATCTTTGATTTTACTTGGACTGATTGACCATTATTTTATTATAATGCACAATTTCAAAAGACCTCTCTTCGTTTTCTCTTGGTTTAGATGGTCCTCCTCCTGTTGCTCGTGCACCTGGTGCTCCTATGGACATCAAGATCCATGATGCCAACAGAGACTATGTCATTGTGTCATGGAAGCCTCCAAATACCACCACAGAGGGTCCAATCCTTGGATACTTTGTGGACAAGTAGGACTTTTGACATGCACATAATGAACAGTTAAATTCTGTAACATAAAGAAAAAAAAACTAATGGATTTCTTTTGCGATAACATGTTTGCTTGTAGCTGTAGTTTTCCATAGTCAAATATTTTTTTCGTGTTTTATGTTTTTAAACTGATTTTATCCATGTCACTATAAAATCAGAACTGCATATGTCTAAATAGTTCAGACTCTTCTCTTGATTTAGTCAACTTTTTAATTGCCAACAATTCAATTATTTATCTCTCATGCTTATCCTTTTTATTACTTTTTATATTTCAAGATGTGAAGTTGGAACTGAAAACTGGACCCAATGCAATGATCATCCCATAAAGATCTGTAAATACCCGGTGTCTGGCCTGTTTGAAGGACACTCCTACTATTTTAGAGTCAGAGCTGTTAACTCACACGGAATCAGCAAACCTTCACGCATGTCTGATCCGATTGCTGCAATGGATCCTACTGAGTTAGAGAGGCTTCACGGTGGGTGTCAATTCTAATTATTGAATTTATATGTTATTGTTAATACAATTTATTTTAAACTCTAAATACTGATGGTTTATTATGCTTGAGTCTATATAAACTTGTGGTTTTAAATATAAAAAATGCTGCATAAAGCACTTCCATTAACTTCATCAACAGTGTTCTAACCAGCAGCTAAATACATCATATTACATGTCCTTGTAATGTAGACTAACAGTCATGTTGTTTTCTTCCTGCAGCCAAAAAGCTTGGAGGAAAACTGGATGTTGTGTCTTATTATGATGAAGTTGAAGGTAAAAAAAAGTACCTATAAATGTGACTTTTCAAACTATTAGGTTGTGATTATATGTTTGTTTTTTTCAGCTGAAGGAAAGCCTCCAGGTCCTCCATCAGGAGTTTATGCTTCAGAAATAGACAGGACATATGTTGTATTGAGCTGGAAAGCCCCAGCTTATTCAAGCAAGGCTCCCATGTGGTACTATATTGAAAAGGTAACAAAAACTGTCCTATTTTACCCAGTTACTTTAGTACGATGTAGTATTAGGGCCAAACAAGATTTTCTATTTTTTTTTAACTACGAAAATAAAGTCATAACATTACGACATTAAAGTCATATAAAAATAAAGTCATAATATTGTGAGAATAAAGTCATAATATTACAAGGATAAAGTCATAATATTACAAGAAAAAGTCATAATATTCTAGCCTTCACATGAAAAAGCATGCAGTTACCACTGCATTAAAATGAGGAATGTTGAGCAACATGTCAAGTTGTTCTTTAGTATTGCCTAAAATAAATAGTTAATCTTTTAGCACATTAGCATCAAATTATTATTATTTACCGTTATTTAACCAGGCAATCCCATTGAGATCTCAGATCTCATTTTCAAGGGCGGCCTGGGCCTGAAGGCAACCTATTGTACATGTTTGTAGGGGTGGGAGAAACCGGAGTACCCGGAGAAAACCCACGCAAGCACGAGGAGAACATGCAAACTCCACACAGAAAGACCCTAGGTCCAAACCGGGGATCGAACCCAGGACCTTCTTGCTGTGAGGCGACAGTGCTACCCACTGAGCAGTCGTGCTGCCAATTATCAGTAGGACTTGGAAATTGTGCAAACGACCATATGATAAACTGAAGCATGCGCTGACAGATTTAGTCATCAAGTAGCTAATTTGGATGAAAGCATATTAATCTAACAGTGACCCAAGTCATCGCAAACTACTTCATAAACACAGAGACATTGCTGTACACAGAAGGTGTGAGGATAATAAGGAAGAAATGAGAAACGGAAAATGGACACATCACGTAAGATTATGAGTTTTTTTCCTGTAATACATTAATCTCGTAATATTATGAAATTACGACTTTAATCTTGTAATATTTTGACTTTATTCTCGTAAAATTACGACTTTATTCTCATAATATTATGACTTTATTCTTGTAATAATAATAAAAAAAATCTTTTTGTGAGGCCCTAATGCTCCGTCGTACTGTAGTAATTACTCTGCAGTTGTTCTTATAAAAATCTCTCATCAATGTTGCTTTTGAGTTGTGTAAATATTAAAGTTTTGTGATTCTGCATTTGATGCAAATATTGTGTTTTGGATCTGTGTGTCTCCACAGGCCATGGTGAACACTGACGCCTGGCAGCGTGTTAACACTAAAGTTCCTATTCGATCCCCTCGTTATGCTGTGTTTGACCTGGCAGAAGGCAAAGAATATAAATTCAGAGTTTTGTCTGCTAACATGTACGGTAACAGTGAGCCATCAAATCCAACCGGACCAATTGAGACACAGCAACTTAAAGGTCTGTTTCAGCTATTTTTCAAACTTTTTCATGATTAGTAAATAACTTGATGTATTAATCTATTGTAACTAAAAATAAATCTATATATTTTTTAATATGAAGGTGTGCCATCTGCTCCTGGTCAGGTGATTGCAACAAGAGAAACAAACACTTCTGTTCTCATTCAGTGGGCTCCTCCAAAAGAACCCAACAATCTGATTGGTTATTATATTGACCAGTGTGTGAAGGGGTCCAACAACTGGACCTCAGCCAATCACAAACCTCACAAGAACATCAAGTATGTTTTAGGCCAAACACGGACAAGACACAGTCAGTTTTTTTATGTATGTTAGATTGATTATTGATTTTAAAGCCGTGTGAGTGTGCTTGGTAGTTTGTGTTTCTGTGACAGACTGGAAACATGCTCTATGATACACCTGAATTGTATGATATGCGCACACAACCTTTAACAGAAAAAAAAAAATAGAAAAAAGATCAAATGATTGATGATTAAAGGAAAAAATAAAAGCCATACTCAGAAGTGTTTTGTTCTCTCTTCAGATTTGTGGTTAGTGGTTTGACCACAGGAGAAACTTACGTCTTCCGTGTCCAGGCCATCAATGAGCTGGGTCTCAGTGATGAATCCCAGGAATCTGCACCTCTCAGTGTCAGAGCTGCTCTCAGTCAGTATTGCCTTATTTATGACCACTACAGATCCTAAAATTGATTTCTTGAAGGTAAATTGTTGAAAATAAACATTTGATTCTGTATTCTTAGCCACCCCCTCAGCTCCTTACGCCATTGCACTGGTTAACTGCGATGGCCGTTCAATGGTTCTGAACTGGAAGAAGCCTCTTCATTCTGGGGGCGCAGAGATCAAGGAATATTATGTGGATAAAAGACGCAGCGGAACAACCATGTGGAGGGAAATACACATACCACCTCTCAAGGAAAGACTTTATAAGGTAACATATGAGTCAGTTTGAATGGCTTCAAATCCCACATTTTCACAAAACACATATTTACTACAATTTCAACTTTGTTGTGCTAGTTCTTTTGTACAAAACTGACTTTGAATCATAAAAATGTGCCCTTTAAACAGTAACTTGAATTTTGGTCACCTTGATGTTATTTACCTGACAGGTGGAGGGCTTAACTGGAGGAGCAGTCTATCAGTTCCATGTGTACGCAGCTAACTTGGCTGGCCTCGGACCAGCTTCCAAACATTCAGACGACTTCACATGTGAGGCCTGGAATATGCCAGAGCCTGGTCGGTAAAACTTGTCTATGGTCTGATTTATCTTATATTAATAGATTTAGTTTTTGTAACATTGTTTCCATTCTCCTGTCCTTCATTCCTATAGGCCCTGCTTATGACTTGACGTTTTGTGAAGTGAGAGATCACTCAGTGGTAATTGAGTGGCAAACGCCTCTCTATACTGGTTCTGGACCAATCACAGGCTACCATGTTGAGTATGCTAAGAAGGGGACCTCTGATTGGACCGTAGCCAATGAGGCACCTGTCAGTCACTGCTTCCTGAAGGTACAAAGTTCTTCAGGTTTTAGTTCCTGATGTTATCTTTATAAAAGTTTAACATAACATGTAATTACAAACATTAATATCAACTTTTACATCTTCAGCACTAGTTTAATAAACATGCAAATGAGAATATTTTACACTGTGTCATACTGACATCTAGTGGATAAAGTAAGTAATTACTAGTTTCAATGCAATAAGAAATTTAGGTTTGAAAATTGAGGATTGTTTCCAAAAAGGAAAAAAAAAAAGAAAAGAAAAAGAAATGCAGTAAACTAATGGCAGTATATAGTAATTATTATATTAATTTGTTTACCTCTTCATTGTTTTTTTTTTCCTTTCAAAGTTTCAAAGCTACATAACATGTAAATAAAGCCAACTCCAGTGACTCACACATGTTAAAATAGTATAGAGGGAAAATGTTAAAGCAAAACATTTTGGATAAGGACAGAAAAATGAAAGAAGAAATGCTTAAATAAGTATTTGGTCAACTTAACAAGAGGGGCTTGTTGCAGGAAATTAGGATAATTAATTAAACCTGGTTTTTGGATTAAACCTGGATTAATTAATACTTATTCGGCTGCAAAAATTAGGACACATTATGTTTCCATTGTAACAAGTGATCTGAAACTAACCTGGTTTAAAGTGCAGCTTAATCAGTTATTGTTTCTGAACAGTAGGCAGTCACTTCACTGCATTATTTGTTGATCTAACCAAGTCTTACACTTACTCCAATCAAAAAAATATTTTTAACCTTATTTTGAGCCTGATATATTAAGCAAGAGCAGAAATGTTAGATTATTAATCTCGTTAGCCTGGAAAGTTTTCTTTATTTCAAGGAATCTTTCTCTTATACTGCAGTGGTAGATTATTAATTATTACTAATTGGAGAAGATTCAGAATATATTCATTTTAATTTATTTTTGGATAAATATTTTTCGCAGTGTTTCATACAATTATTCAATGCATTCAGATATAAAAAGTCACAGAATAAATTGAATATCAAATTATTCTTAATAAACACTCCAAATTTATTTTAAGAACTTGCCTTTATGCCAAAAACTCTGACCAAGTTCAAATAAAACAAAGGGGCTGTGTTATAACTGTAAGTATAGGCTCTTTGTAAAACCTTGAGAGGGCAAATACTTCATTAAAAAATCTGCAAATCCTAAAGTTTAGCATTTGAGAAGTTACAATGGACAAAAACAAAACAAAAGAAAAACAGAAAATTTAAAATATTTCATAAATTCAAAAACTTTTCTGCATGCAAGAACAACAACAACAACAACAGCAAAAAACATTTTATTCCCATGAACCTTTAGAATCAATAAGCAAGGCTGAGGAAACTTTTTGTGTTTAAACAATGCTGGAAGAGAGAAAAAAAAGAAGTGATGCAATGCAGTGGTAAACCTGCTGTGCTTATTATGAAACATGTTGCAGAGATCGACTTTAAAATGAGCACATCGTATTTATTACAGCAATAAAATATCTCAGTTTACAATCATAGTTATGTTTGTCATTAATTTAGACTTCTAAAGTGTTTGTTTTTTTTCAGACCAGTACCTTGTTTTTACCAACAAAGTTCTTAGATTTTCTTGACAAGCTTGAAAAGTTTGCCACTGTTTTTCTGGCTCACCTACTTTCAGTGAGACTTTGTGTCAACTTCTATAAGAGTATGAAGTTTTGTTTTTTTTCTCTCTCAACATTGTTTCTGTTTCTGTGTGTTTTTAGGTAAAAGGTCTTGAGAAAGGAGAAGTCTACGTGTTTAGAGTGCGTGCGGTCAATGCTGCGGGAGTGGGCATGGCCTCGTTTCCCTCTGACCCTGTGACTGCCAAAGCTGTGGCAGGTAACCACTAACAACAGAAAATAAAAGTCTTTAAATAGTTTTGGCACCATAAAGTATAGCAAAGGTTGTGCTTTTTTTTACGATACACATTTTATGAAAGTGTTGGAGGTCAAAACCTCACAAAAAAACATTAGAAGTCAAGTTTTCACTGCCACTTTTTGGAGCCAATATTGGCTACAGTTTATGTGTGTTTTGTGTATTGAAGGTGCCCAGGAGGTCTCCTGTGTGGTAGATGAGAAGTCGGGTGACATTGTTCTGTCATTTGAGTCCTGCCAAATAAACGAGGGCTCTCAATTCATCTGGAAGAAAGATTATCAAGAAATCACAGATTTCTCCAAAGGACAAGTGATTAATACTGAAGGCAGCCAGTAAGACGTTAGACACCTGCAGGCACACACAGCCTCACCCACACCAGTATTATTACAAATCATTGACACAGCCACACAGTATTGCAATCTTTGTCTAATATCACTCTCTGTGCTTTTTTATCTCCTTCCTACTGCATCGCAGCTCGAAGCTAATCTTTAAGAACCCAAATAAAGAAGACTTTGGATCATACTCGGTTTCTGTCACCAACACAAATGGAGTGTCATCCAGCTATACAATCTCAATCGAAGGTACGGATTCATTTAAACTTGGGTCGGTGGGCTTCTGGAACAAATAAGCCAAAACTTTCCTTAACCAGGAAGCAGAATCGTCAGCCCCACACAAATTCTGATACCGCCGTATGTTCTCTGTTTTCACCAGGATTTGTATTACATCCAGTCAAGACGTGTGATTTAAAACAGATCCTTTTTGCCTTGATAATAAAAATTTGAACAGCGTTCCACTAACATGCAGATACATATATCTGAAGCGTGTAGTGAAGCAATAAAAAAAATCAAAAGGAAGCTGTGTATTGAGGGGCTGAGGTGCAGTTAAGATGAAAGCAATGAGACTGTACTTAAAAATGATTTCACTGGCATGTTGGCAATGGAAAAATTTCTCCAGACAGCTGATGAATACCATCTGAGCACATTGCTTATATTATTTCTCCAAGCCTCGGGCAGTGTGTGCATTTTATCACCACGTCTTCTTAGGAAAAGACTTTCTGTCAAGAGTTTCACTGTATTTTTCCCCCTGTTGCACCACTGTGCTGCTCAGCTGTGATGTGTTATTCAGTGCACCCTCTGCTGATTCTCTTCCCCTTCAGCCTGCAGATATTTCACCTTAAGTCTCAATGTGTTTTTGATCTCCTACTTTATAAAAAGTTTGAGTTTTTCAAGCACATTACAAAAGGATCCGATAGCTGATGTGGGCAGGCTTTAAGCAACACTGAACCACAGTGTCAGACTGTGTCACCATGTTTCCTGTGAATCTATTTGTTTCACTTTAAATTTAAACATTTATCTGCCGAATAAACACATGTAGGCCAATGAC
>JAUBOC010000043.1:11023277-11039663 GCA_032275365.1 Anablepsoides cearensis
TATATATATATGAGAGTGTGTGTGGGAGTTTTTAATGTTTGTTTGTTTCTTTGCAATTAATAAGTCAGCTCTGTGTTTCAGAGATGAAAAAGATGCTGGCACTCAGCTATGAAATCAGACACCCAAGTAGGTATCTCTCATAATCTGTCTTTATCCCTTTTAATATGTCTTCCCCTTACACGTTTGCTGTTCTGCATCCTAATCTGCCCTACCTTCTGTTTCAATTCCTTTGTTTCTCCCCTTCATACTTTTACATTTGCCTTTTTCTGACGGCTTTGAACCTTTCTTATTTATTCTTTTAGAGGCATATTTCTCTTTTTCATTTGATCCAAAAAAGGAAAAAAAAACACTCTTACCTGCTTTTGCATCACCTGCCTAACTCACTCCTCCCCTCCTTTCTCTCCACTCTTCCTCTCTCATCTCTTTTCCTCTCCTCTCTTTTAGTCATCCCACTCAAGTCGGAGTTGGCCTATAAGATTCTGGAGAGAGGCAGAATGAGGTTCTGGCTGCAGGCTGAAGAGATTTCCTCCAAAGTCACCTACAAATTCTTTGCAAACAACAAGGAACTCTCTGGCGCTGATGTAAGATTTTCTGTGGTTTTCAGAAATAAAACAATAGAGAGATGGCAAATTTTACTTTCTGTTTCCAAGGTGAACAAAACAACTGTCTACCTGCCCCGCAGAGTCTCCGACATTGTTTTATCGCGACACAAAAGGCTTGCATTTACAAAGTCTGTCATTAGGTGTGTGTGTGTGTGGACCTTTCTTTTAAACGCAGCTCTATCTGTCTGCAGCCCAACAAGATGGGACACGACGTCTCTACGGGTATCATTGAGTTCATCATGGACCATTTCACAGAAGAGAATGAAGGCACATTTACCTGCCAGATCACAGATGGTGGAGGCAAAGCACAGAGCTCACTGGTTCTGATTGGAGATGGTAAGAGAGGCCAGGTTTTACTGTTGGCCCACCACCAGCAACTCAAGTCTATTTTTAATAGAACTGACGCAAATCTGGTGGGAGGTCTGTTAGAAAAAACAACAACAAAAAACATTGTGGAGTTTTTTTTTATGTTACATATATTCAGAAAAAAATAGCAATTGCTGTTATTTAATTTGTTAAGAAGAGATTAATAGAGGCATGTATGTATTATAAATTTATTGTTAAAATGTACAGTATGTGTGTGGTAATGTTTTCCCGTAGGTTGATCAACACAAGTTCAAACTTATTAAGTCCATTTTAATACAAGACACAGTCATACTTTTTAAAAAAAGAAAATGTAATACATGTGCTGGAAACACTTTTATGTTTTAATATCTCTGTGTATATGCACACAGGTTTCAAGAAAGCTTTGGCTGAGGCTGATTTCCAGAGGAGAGAGTACATCAGGGTGAAAGAGGGTAAGAAAAATAACACATCATCTACCTTTCAGCTTCATTTCTCATAGGCAGAGACCTGTGCATCACTGCTTTGTCTCCTGGCAGACAAAAGAAGTGAATCATGGTTTTTAAGTGCTGGAATCTGAAAAACCCAAAATGGGTTCAATTCAGAAGAAGCTCTGCTTATCCAAAATCAAGTCCCAGATGGAGGCACACATGAAGATGGTATTTTGTATTAATAACACCCTAGCAGCTCACTGTGGAATTTAATCTCATCTCTGTCCACTACAGGTCCCCACTTCAGTGAATTCCTTTCACTTCAGATCGGAGATGATTGCTCTGTCACGTTGGTCTGCAAGGTAAACAGCCATTCTCAGTTTTTACCCAAAATTTGTACTTCTGTTGCATCTCCATTAAGTTTATTGTTTTAGAGTGATTGCAAATGAGCAATTTACTTGATCAAACGAACAACTGATTAGTCAATCTATGAAATTTCAGATGTGATGTCATGTAACAACAGCACTCAGGCAGAGGATAAGTGATCAGTGATTTGTCACATATTTGCTAGACAAATATTTTTAAACAAATAATAAAAAATGTCTCAGCAGAAAATTCTATTCTATTCTATTCTATTCTATTCTATTCTATTCTATTCTATTCTATTCTATTCTATTCTATTCTATTCTGCTGATAAATAGATTCTGCTGATGGAAGAATAATGTAGCTCTGAGAAAACAACTAAACTGGATTTATTTGAGTCAGAAGTACACTCAAAAACAAATGTGTTGGATTTACTTAATCAAATTATATCAATATCCAGTTCAGTAAGTTCAACACAACTTTCAGATGTTCTTTACATTTGCTCAGCTCGGTTGAGTAGAAATTGCTGACATAAATTAAATAGGCAAATCCAACAATCCGTTTTTTGAGCGCATGTCATGTTATTTCATACATCTGTTGATTCCAGTTGTCCTGAAGAAGATTTAGCTGCTGGTTCATAGATGAACTTTTACAATGACCTAGAAGCAACACTCTCACCTTTACTGCAGTGCACAGTAATGGGATTTTTAGACATGAGCTGAAAGTCTGTTGCACAAGAAAGACACACCAGCTCCAAAAGTTGGCACCCTAAAGCTCAATTAAAGTTTGGAAAGACTTCAAAGGGGTGCACCATGTGTTAACACAATGCTGAAGGGCCCTGAACAAGTGAGAGTGAAAAACAGGTTGAGTTGCCATGCAGCGAGGCAATGAACTAAAACTTAAAAGACTTCACAAAAATGGTAAATGGCCTGCACTCATGCAGTGCTTTTTAACCTTGGCAGTGCTAATTGGTCCCCATTCACTCATAAACACACACACACTCACGCACACACCATCACTCAGCAACAGCAGATGAGCTGTCACGCAAAGTGTTTGCTTTACCTCATGCACAGGTAGTTTATCCTCAAGGTGGCATTCAAAGGAAACTTGAGGCTAGAATTTAGTCACATTGTCATGTATAAAAATTAGAAGCAATAAGAGACAAATAGGTTTATAAAGAGAAAAAAAATAAAGGACTTAGTTGCAAAACAGGCAGAATGTAATACATAGACTTTTACACAGAATAACAAATTTTATCAATGTACATGTAATGTACAACTTACACATACATTTAGTTGTTTTTGCCTTTTTATCTGTCTGACACCAATTTCGGTTTTCAACAAATTACGTAAAATATAATTGTCATTTGACATATGTGACATGCAAACAGTGAAATTACAGTGTGTATATTCAAAGGGTTAAATATTCCAGGTAGTCATTAAAACCTAGAACCCACAGCCTTTACTGTAAGACCAATGGTAGAACACAGATAGCAGTTTTTTGGGTTGGTTTGATCTGCTGCTATTTAAATGCATGTTTTTAAAAAGGAAAAGAACAGCTAAACAAATGATACCAGCATTTCAATATTTTACATTAAAAATGTTTTAATTTACAATTATTATTTATGTCTAAAATAATTTGTTTAATATTGAAGGTTGCTAATTTGAAGAAGGAATCACAGTTTCACTGGTACAAAGGGGACACAGAGATCATCCCTGATGTGAAACCGGACCTCGGATCAGGAGTCTGCAAACTGCCAATTAAAGAGGTAATTACACATCTTTTTTTTTTCATTTGCAGGCTTTTCTATAAATCCTTTTCTATATGTGTTACTGTGATACTTAGATGCTTGCAAATTCTTTATAATTTTTTGGAAGGCTGATAAATAAAAACAAAACAAAGTGTAACTCTAAAGGATTCATACTGGTAAAAAAAATACCATAAAACTAGAGCACAACTTGTACAGTATTTCACAAAGTAATATTTTTTTATGAAAGATGAATTTTAAAGTTTTTATTTTGGTGACAGAATGTAAAATTTATTATGCTGAGGCTCATGAATCTTTTGGAAAAGAAAGATTTTGGAAAGGATTTACAAATTTTGGTGCTAGTTGAGAATCTGTTGCCTGGATTTTCTAAAAAAGTAAATAATTAAGTTTGGTTTCACTGGAAGGACAGACTGTTTATGTGGTATTAAAATATATATATATGCTGTCTTTGTCTCTGTGATTGTCCTCCAGTTTTCACACAAAACAACAGGGATTTATAAGGCCACCATCAGTGATGACAGAGGAAAGGATATGAGCCAAATTGACATCAGTGGAAAAAGTATGAATGCTTTTCTTTTTCATTGAACTTTGCAGGTTAATTACTAAGTGTAACAGCTGTTTTTTTTGCCCTCAGTATAAAATGAAAGCATGCAGTAAAATGCTTAATAAAATGTATAAACTGAACAGACTTTTTGATACCCACAAAACTGTGGGCAAAGACTGCACGACGTCACAAAAATTTACTGTCATTGCAGTAGCAATATGCACAAATTCAGTTTTACATCTTATTGCTTAAACTGTAATAAAAGCTAAGCTATAATGTTCCAAGTGTCATTAAGTCAGGGTCTGCATTCCTAAAATAGATCAGACCAATCAGATGGACTGTCACTGGCCTAAAGCTCACATCTGAGGCAGACGATAAACACAGATGGAGAGTTTTGAGCATAATGATGACAGAAAAGAAAAAAGAGGAGTGAGACAAATGCAGTAACACAGTCACATTTTTCGAGCAACCCAAAGGATTTATAGTTCTGGTCATATTGAGACGATAACCCTAGCATAAGAAATGCATAGAATTTAAGGAACTAGAAGGGTTCAGAGAAAACTTTCCTATATATAAGTATTTCCTCAAGAGGGCAGCATGGTGTCTTTTTAGTCTGACATTTCTCCTGACTTCATCTCCCTCTGCCTTTCTTCTAGCTTTTGACGATGCCATAAACAAACTGAGCCAACTGGCTGGTAGGTATCTGCCCTCCACTTGCATATGCAGAGGTGAACACATGCAAATTCCATGAGCACATATGCATATTAAAAATTTAGAAACTAAACGTACCCACAACCATTTTCTGTACGCCCTGGGGAGGTTCTAGTTGAGTTTGTATGAATTTAACATGGAGAAATCACACCACAGTGATAGGAGATTAAGTAGATCCGTCACCAGGCTGACGCCTTTAAAATCCCACTACTGCACACACACACACACACACATCTGCACACACTCGTCAGCGTGTGGCAGAAGTTGTCACGCAGGAAGCATTTGGCCATCATGCCATCATGTGGTGAAATCACTTTAAAATTCCACTGCTCTGTCACAGTGACAGAGTAGAGGAGCATCTTCCTCCTATTTTAAGCGACATTCACTTGACAGCCTCGCAACAACTGTTACAGCCGTGGTTGCAGAGGAGAAGAGGGTTCATTACTGTGATAATAGGAAACCATGGTGATGTGACCAGGTGGATGACACACTTGTCCGCTCGTAATGTGCAGTGAGCAAAGTTCCACACAGACATAGTGTAGTATGAAAGAGCCTTTTAGGTGTAATGGCTTAAAAAGAAAAAAAAAGATAATAAAACCTCTCATGGTTGCAGCGCTTTATACTGAATGCAACCTACAGCCCGCTGGCTAAAATCTGCTCCCATTCTCATCAGCACAATTTTACTCTACAAACTGGATAAAGGTAACATAAAACGGGAACTTTTGAAGTGACTACCATAAGCATCTGCTAATGGAGTCTTGCTTCTTTTTTTTTTTTTTTGAAGATTAATTCAGTTATGAATGTATCCACCTAAAGTAAATGCATGCTGTAGTGCTTACAGGCCAGGTTGTCCAGCAGCAGGTGGTAAACACATATTTGATTTTGATTTTATATATGCTTCATCACCTCCGTTAGGAGCCAGTGCTGAAGAGCTGGTGATTAAGTGCACTGCAACAGGCATTCAGCTACAGTGTCACATGAAGTATTACACCTCTGAGATGAATATCACCTGGTATCACGGGTAAGATTTGTGATTGTTGGAAGATTATGACAAGAATGGAATCCACATCTATGACAAATAACATCAGGAGTACAAAGGAATTGGAATATCCCCGTAAACAAGTAGTCCACCAGGCCAATATTTTTGCTTTTGTCTCAAGTGAACTGCAAGGAGTGGCAAAAACAATAAACTACATAAAACCTGTGATAGCTGTTGGCAACTGTTTTTATTATGCTGGTTAGTGCAGTACAAATTGTTCCATTTTGTGACAGGAATCACACCCCTATTATTTTCAATAAAACGCAAGGCTTTCTGCACTAAAAAGCCCACTGTCTTACCCAAGAGATTTAAAAATGGTGAAGGGAGGACGTTGGACAATAAGTGGAGTGAGCAAAGTAGGACAGGGAAGCAGAAAAAAAACCCCAACAAGAATGAACCAAAGGAACAAAAAATGTGGGGATTAGCTCCAACAATATCCCCACATCCTTTCTATAAGTGTGCAACATTTTGAAGCTATGTTCCCAATCTTAATCATTACCTTTGAAGCAAGCTTTCACTCATCTAACACTACACGCACATTCAAACTAACTTCTCCTCTTTTCCCTACTTAGTGAGAGTAAACTCTCCCACAGTGACAAGATTGTGATCGGAGGCACCCCTGCTATGGCAACAATGGAGGTAGAATCATAATCTGTATAGTAGCTGTGGTTAACCTTATACAATTTTAGGGTAAATCATTCATGGCTGGTTTTATGACAGAAAAGTGCCCTGGAGAGTGGCACAGTTGCTCACATGTGTTCAGGGCCGATCCTAGTCAATTTGTCATTTCAGGTGGCGCCCCTTGTGCAATTTTCTAAATCTCTGCCAATTTACATACAAATTAAATAGATTTGTCTTTGATAAAATTTTTTTGATCTTTAGAAACCAGGTTGTTCAATTAAAATAGGAAATTTCTCTTGGAAAGATCTACTCAAATGGATGGATAACTGTGCATTATCCATTCTTTGAAGAGTATTTTACATAAAATCTATATCTTATAATGATAGAACACTGAAAACTAGACTTTAACCTGAGCTGTATCTGAGATCATAATTGAAATTTTAATTATACTTATTTTGTTTCCTATTTACACACTGAACACCATATGATACTTTTTTCAAGAAATATTTTTGGCACCATTAAAATACCTCATGTACAAAGCAGGCTAAGAAACCACCAGAACAAATCACCTTCATAAACTTGAGTAACCAGCAATTATTCTACAGATTATATCAACCATACTCTGATGAAAAAGTTATAAAATAATTTTTGTCCCCCATTTGTGGTGCCTCCTAGATGCATGGTGCCTTTAGTCTTTGCCTACACTGCCTATGCCATGGACCAGCCCTGCCTGTGTAACCTAAATGAGTCTAAAATAACCAAAGCAGCAGCAAATTGAATAGCACAAATAATCCTGCTTTGCATTGAGCAATTTATTATGTTGACTGTTTCACAGGTGGTTGAACCAGTGGAGAAGGATAAAGGATCGTACTCCATTGTGATCACCAGCTCTGAAAGCTCCACCAAACGAACCATGGACCTCAGTGGCAATGGTTAGTGCCTTTTTCTTTTAAATTAATAATTCAAAAAAGGAAACAATACAAACAACAGGGGTCAGATTGTCTTTATGGCTTTTCTGGTATCAGCTTGAGGTTTAAAGCTTAGATTACTCCAATTAGAAATCTTGCCCAATGTAATAAACATTCATCCCATTAGTCCTACAAAACTGAAAAAAGTTTGTCTTTCTTACAAATAGCAGCAGTGCTGACCAGCTTGAAATATTACATTCCAGTAGGTTTACTAGCAAAACTTCTTTGTTCAGCATCTGCTTTTCTATTATTTCCACTATGCTCCAGTTACATTTTGACAGATTTTGGATAAATTCATTACTCTCGTGTTTCATTATTCCCCTCCTCCTGTCACCACTGTTATGGATGTTCATTATGTACAAAAAAGAGGCAGTTTAAAAGCCATTAAGTGTTTTTATTTTAGGAAGATGCATTTCTTGTGCTTCTTGTGTTTTTTTGTGATTTTAAACACTTTCTATTTTCTTTTTTTTTTACAGTATATGAGAAGGCTTATGCCGAGTTCCAGAAGCTCAAGTAAGACCGTATTTTGAAATCTGTTTCTTGGCCTTAATGGACATATTCAATAACAGTTTCCTTCACATTTGCTTCACATCTTTGAGTTTCACACTTCGTAACTGAAAGTAATAATTTCCCAGGACGCTTTATGTTAATATACAGAAAAATATAGCTTTTGGTCCCTAATACAACCAAGTTAAAGGCAGAAAATTTACTTGTGATTTTCACTGACTGCTTTTAATTGAGTTTAACTAAACAGAAAAAAAGAACCATTAACAGAAAATGTCTAATTTAAATTTCCAGCTGGTAGTTTTAAACTTTAGGAACATAAAGACAAACACAATGCATTTTTTCGGATGCAGCTGGAATACAACCCTTCAGTTCAACCAGTCAGTAAAACATATCAGTGCTCCTGTCATTGTCTTCACCATTCCACACTGCAGTTTAGAAACTCTACTTCTGTTGCTTCTCTTCAATATTGTAGAAGTTCAGCAAACCTGCCTCCACCCAGACTTCACCTCTTGGATCTTTCTTGACGTTTCCTAGGGCCACAAGTCTTTTGTGGATTTAGGCTGTCTCAGGGTCTGCTGTTTCTGCTTGTAATACCAGACTGACAGGGCAATGTTGAGACTGGGGTGGTTGAGAACAGGAGGGGCTCTACTACAAAGCAGGATTTGGGGCTTAGAAAGGTAACTTCAAATTGAACCTTCGGTTTTTAGTGTCCAAAAACTGTTTAACTTTGCCAAAGTTGCAGCTGGAAGTACAATACAAATATTGTTTACACACAAAAATATACCTTTAAACACAAAAACTTTGCTGATCCAATAAGTTAATAGTAGCAACACTCAGTTAGAAGACATGTACATGTACAACACAATACAAGACATGTTTTTTACAGAAGTGAACTGATTTTTTTTTCCCCACTGGCTGATATCAGTGCCAAATATTAGAAAATGAGGAGCTGGTTGATTTATGAAGATGATTTTTTAAATCATTTTTATTGCACATTTTGCTGGTAATACTTAAACAGCAACACATGCAACTGGTGACGACATCGTTGACTAATTAGTGAATCATGAAGTTACCATAATATTGCAATTTTTGGCATCTGTTGATGTTGTGTCAAGAAAAAAAAAAACACACCTACGCTGTGATAAACACCACATCACAAGAAGAATATTATAAATCTGTAGTTTTAAGTGAAATAACACTGTGCCTACACCTGCCTTTTCATTATTTTAGGATGCTCAGGGTGATCATTAAAAATATATATAAAAAACCAACCTAATTTTATTTAATTTTTTCTTTTGTGGACTAATCAGTCAGTAAGGTAGCAGAGATCCCATGTGGTCTTTTGGTTAATTGGACTAAAGTACAGTCCAAATAGTGAATTCTGCACTTGTATTTAAAAGGAAAGCATCCAAATACCCCTGCATGGAGAATAGGAAGTGTCCAAATCCCACTTCTTATTGACATTCAAAGGGAGACATTCAAACTCAAGATTTTACAAACGCACAGAAACAAGTGACACCCCACTGTCCTTTTGATTGAGTATCAACATGCCAAGTGGAGAACAGAGTTCCTCCAGCCATCTGGTCTGGAAGCTGACCTGTGGTCCTGCCATGCTGCTTTGACAGCCCTTACCAAACATAATCATTTTTTCCAAGGGGAAAGAGTCGGAAAACTCTAAACAGTATAACATAATTTGGCTCCAAACCCAGAGTTCCTTCTGACAAACCATCTGACCGCAGCTAGTTAATCAAAAATAGAAATGATTATGCATGCTGTCAATAAACAGAGCCAGCTATGGGAATACAGAAATCTGGTTGATAAATTGCATAATTTATTCTTTTTTTTTTTTTTTTACTTTGAAAAAGCATTGTAAGCAGTGTTTGAGTTTTGGGGTTAAATGTGCTCTGCAAATAAAGTTTAAAGATGTCTAACTTTATCTGTGTTTCAGGGCTGAGGCTTATGCTGACAAAAGTGAGTCAGCTTCTTCAGTTCTTATTGTTTTTTTTTTTTTTTGTTTAATTAACATTCGAGGACATAAAACTGAGTGATAATGTCTGTTTCAGATCGTGGTAAAGTTGTTGGAGGACTGCCTGATTGTGTCACTATTATGGAGAAGAAGGTAAGTGTGTAAATGTGTACATATGGATAATTTCTGCTCCACAACATGTGTACACATTCTTATAAATCACATTTTGTCTTTTTGAAGACCCTGAGCTTAACCTGCACAGTGTGTGGAGACCCTAAGCCTCACGTGTCTTGGCTGAAGAATGGAACAGAGGTTGAACCTGATGATAAGGTAATCACTCATTGTAGGTTTGGCACTGATCAGAATATTTTTCTTTCTTTTTTTTGATGTGTTTATTTTGGACGTGTGGTTTAATTCTGTATGTGAGTGATGTGCACTACCTATTGGGCAATTCTTTGATTCCTACCTGCTAAATACTGACTTTGAGGTGTTTAACCTTCTAAGAAACCCACCTCATTGTTTTCTTGGTCTGGTAAATCATTGTATTGATCCAACACAATTACAACAGGATGTTTCTTTAATTCTGGCCACCACAACAGAGTCCCCACACTGAGTACAAGCCCTCTGGATTATGTGGTGTTATGTGGCGACTTTGACTGCATTTAAAAAGTCCCCACAGTCACTGCAGTCATTCAGGGATCATCATAAAGAGCAGAATGAACTTTGTCAAATTGGAATCAACAGCCAAAACTGCAGTAAAAATCTGTTCTTATTCTCAGCTCATCACACCAGAAAGAATGATCAGAACCCCTCAGCATTATTTATTTACGACACAATATGGGTATTGTGCAACCTAAAGAGTAGTTTTACAAAAGTAGTTTTTGACACGCAAACATGTAGTTGTAACACCCAGCCTAAGGTCAGATTCTAGCCTGTGGTCATTCGCTGAATGCTGTCATGATGCACTGACTTGAGTTTTCACATAGTCCATGCTGAACGTCTCTTCCTCATTTTGTAACCTTATCGGGGAAATACAATTATTTTTATGGCCATGAGCTGATTTTACCACCTCAGAATGCTTATTAGTGCCTCTGTTAACTGTTTACTTCCAACATTGCTGTCCCTCTCATCTTGATACCAAGAGAGAAAATGATCGCAGGGGTTTGCTGTCTGATGTAAGTGATGCAATAGAAGTAAATGATAAAAGCAAAGCTTCCAGGAAATTAAATGCGGAGGGCTAAATGTTTACTGTGATTACAAACCACAAGAAAGGTCTGAATGTATAAACATGTTGCATGTATAAATAGCACAAAATATGCTGGAAAATATAAAAAAAGGCACTAAATAATAAAAAAAAACTTAAGTCTACATGAACTTTAATGTGTCGGTGGACATCCTGTTAAACCTTTCATGTGTTTAACCAGGATTTAAATTAAAAATAAAAATAACACTGCATGATTTTAGAAGAGTTAAGAAATACAATCAGACCCATCCTTCCATATTATCAAATCCAACTTGCTTACAAGTTAAAGTCTATGTTGTCTGCTGCCCTGAGACAATAAGAGGCCTTTTTAAAAGCATCTCGTGGCTCCTAGCAGCTTTGAACATTTAAGTTTTAGAATCCCGGGTCCAGGAGGATTTTCTGTTCAAGTTTTCCCTCCCCTTCATGCCTCCCCTCACCTGCTAATAATCTGTTTATAACAAAAAACTGAAGTCCTTGGTGAAATGTTCCTCAAACCCAGGGGTTACCTCTTTCCTGCCTTGTTAAAGAATATAAAAGATAAAATAAGAGACATATATACAGATCCAAAATATATTCCTCTGAACCTCAAAAAATATCCACAAAAACAGCTAAATATAGGTAAGGTGGAAATAAACCAAAAAGTGATGGAGTACTTTTTTATATATATATTGTCTTTGATTTGCTTTTATAGCAATCCATTTAGCAGTAAAATAATTTATTTTTGTCACTTAAACTAAGAAAATCCATGACAGATAAACAACAAATGAGTTACATTGCTCTAAAATATTGATTAATTTATCAACACATTAATTAAAAATGGCCATTAATATGAGCTTTTAAAGCCATTTTCCCCATGACAATTAAAATGTAAGTGTTTCTCTTAATAAGAATATAATTACTCTGCTTGAAGGGCCCATCCATTAAAACATATTACTGAATTTACTGAGGTATAAGTGAGGGGAATATTCTCTCTCTTCACCTCTCAGATTCAGGTTCAATATTTGCAAAAGCCCAAACATTCAATCTAAAACTTTCTGTGCACATTCTGTTTATGTGGGATTAAGTAAATATATTTGGTTTTAAGTTAATCCCGGATCATCACTGGTACATGTGTTTGACCGGTTCGTGTGTAAGAGGAACGCTCACACTTGGCTCACGGAAGATAGCAATCAAAGCTGCTATTTAGAGTTAGACCTAAATCAATGTTAAAAATCAATCATCAAATAAGAGGCATTCTAAAGTGTTAAATCTTGCTTAACTCCACTTGTTGCCCATCTCACCTGTTTAACCTTTGATTTCTATATTTGTTTTCAGTATGTGGTCTCTATAGATCAAGGCAGGTTTGCTAGTCTGACCATCAAAGGGGTTTGTATGGAGGATTCTGGCAGATATACAATGATTGTCCAGAACAAATACGGAGGAGAGTCTGTGGATATACTGGTGAGTGTCGCAGTTGTGTACCACAAATGGCAGGATTTACTCAGAGCCGTGAAATTTTTCTGACCATCTGCAGCTCAAATCTAATCTTTTTATTGCCTGACAGCCAGAATTGTATTTATTTCTAGTGATCACAGTGGCACAAAGCTGGAACTCGGTTCAAAAATAGCTTGTGTCACAACAATACTGTAAATGAAAATATTTGACGTCAAACGCCAAACAATACTTTTTATTTTTGTTTTTTTAAGATTTAACATTTGTTTGAAAGATGAATGCATCTGAAGCTCTGCTTTTGGTTGTTTTAACTAAAAAAAAATCCAGGAATGGGAAATGATTCCAATATATCTTCTTCTTCCTCCAGGTCAGTGTGTACCGCCATGGGGAGAAAATCCCTGAGGCAAAACCAGCTATGACCCCTAAAACGATCATCCCTCCTAAACTCCCCATTGAGATTCCTCAGCCCAAGACCCAGCCTGCCAGCGCTGCTCCCACCCCATCTGCTCCCAGCTCCGCTCCTCCAAAGGCAGCGGTAGGGAGAGGGGTGAAGAGTCCCACTCCTTCTCGGAGGAAGTAAAGAGCATGAAAGTCATCAAAGAAAGAAGAAACATGCACTGGTGGACCTATAGATCCCATGTAGAAGCTTTTATTGGATTTCTCTATCTGATATGAAATAGAGCTAATGTGCTTGGAATTAAATATAATAAGAATACAAAAAAAAAGAAAAAAAAAGGAAAGGAAAACATTTAGCTTTTATCAAATGCACTTACATGAAAGTGCAAACAAAGTGTAGTTCAAAAATGCTGAAACATTCAAAAATTGGATAATAAAAATGATTTAAATACAAATGATAAAGCTAAAAGTTCATTTCAGTCTACTTAGAAAATGTGTTCAACGTGTTTACATTGGAAGTGTGAAGTCATGTCTTTAAATAAGTGATGCTCATCAACAATAAAAGGCACATTGCTGGCACCATGGAGACGTCTACTCGGATGCTTAATCAAAGCTGCAAATAAACTTTACCAACATGTTTCCCTTCCCATCTTTTATGAGCACCTGTAAGCCACTTGTTCTATGTTTGCATTATTTCTGAAGTGTACATTTAAACCACTGCCTCTTTGTTTTTTTATTTAAGTGTGTTAGTTTTTTTAAGTGACTGCACATTAATGTGGGTACACCCTGCAAATATGCCAGATTTAGTCCCTGACATGGTAATGGTAATATGGGAGACATATCATGCAAAATCCACTTGTTTAGTTGTTATGCATTCTGTTGTGAACTTGTAGTCTTTAGGATCTATAGGTCCACTGATGCTGCATAACCTTTTGGGTCATATTTTCCAACCTGTTAGTTTTTTCTCTATTTTCCTTTACGCTTTCTGAACTAGTACATCAAATAATTTTTGTGACGGAACTGCCAAATAAGGTCTGGCCTTACAAACTACAATTTTTTTTGATCTTCATTCTCCTCTGGCTCTGGGTCAGACTCTGGCTCCAACAGGTAAGGTTGGATGGACTGTTCGTTTGTAAAACGTTTAATTTGTAAAAGGTTTCTGTGCTGCTATATAGTTGCAAACCTCTATCAAACTAGAATGGGCCACTCTGGAAGCTGGAGAAGGGTGGGGCGTGAAGTGGCTCATTTTAAAGAGACAGACTCAAAACGAGTTGATCTGAGGCATAATGTGGCAAAAGAGGGGCTTTAGACCAAAGCATTGCAGTTCCACTTTAAATAGACCCCAACTAAATGATTTAAATGTTAAAAAAGGGAGTTAAAAGCATGTGTCTCATTTAGGTAAAAAAAAAATCTATAAAATATGGTACACACACATTTTAAATACACATAATACAATAAAAGCACATGTATGAAAATAAAAAATACAGTATAAGATAAAGAAAAGACTAAACTAAAAAGTATTGACAACTTTTGTCTGACAACACACATTTAATACAGTATACCCTGTACACCTACAGTATTTTGCTGTCATCCCTTCTGCTATTGACATTTTCAGTCGCTTCCTAATAGTGATACGATGATGAATGGGAGCAAAATATACAGTGGTATTAACATTTGCACATACGTCTGGAAAACTTAATAGAAAGGCCAAATAGGACTGGGTCTAGAACAGCAACACACACACACACACACACACACGCACATATACAGTATCAAAGCTCCAAAGTTACTGCTCCCTCCAACAAAATCAAAGTTTATGCAATGCTGATGGCGACAACTTATCTTCACAGAGGATGCTTAAGCAGGTTCATGCAGGAGTAAACGGAGTTGTACAAAGCTTTCATCAGTCTGCCTCATTTTCAGAGCTGATGACCAAGGTGAGAAACTGAACATGCTGAAAATCAACTCCCAGCAAATCAGCGCTATGCAAAGCTTTGAAGTGAAACAGACACCGCAGCCACAAAAAAAAAATAAAAAAAAAAAAAAAACGATCATAACCGAGTTATTATTAATTCTGCTAGCCCAAGATATTTTTAGAAAATCAACATACATTCTACCGTTTACAGTCAAATATAAATTATGCAATACTGGTCTTCACCTAAATGAAGACAGTGATGCGCACGGTAAGTAGTGGGGTTTAAGGACTTGTGCCGGAGAGTGCAGAAGGTGGCGATGGCAGAGCTGATGAAAAAGATGGTTGATGAGATTTGTGGTTCATTAAAGCTGATGAGAAGAGCAAACAGAGAAGAGAGGAGTAGGTGGAGGGTGAAGTGATTGTTTCTGTGTTTGCTGTTGCTAATAAAAGATAGAGATTACACTTTGCTGAGCCTGTTTATTTATTCTGTCAGAGGAAAGGAGACCGAGAACAAGCGATGGGATGGGAGACTAATGGAGAGACAGAAAGGGAGAGAGAGAGAGAGAGAGAGAGAGAGAGAGACTGTGAGGTTTATAGTGTTTTGTGTTACTTCTGTTGCCGAGTTGCTGATGTGTCTGCTCTGACAGTATGAGACATGTCGCGGCACGCCTGTTAACAACTTGAGAATGAGTTGAGCGCTAGAAGACATGAGCAATAATAAATGGGGATGTGGCATAGTGTTGGGTGAGTGCTGCTTCTGCTTGTTATTTTTTTTTTTTCCCTCATCGATCTGTTTTCTTTACCTGCTTTTACTTTGAGAGTCGTGTAGAGCTGGTGGCTATCTTCAGCAGTGACTGTACACCCTGGACAGGTCGCAAGTCCTTTACAGGGCCAACTGACAAACAACCATCTCACCCACACCTTAGAGTTACCATTTAACTTAACATGCATGTGTTTGATCTGTGAAAGGACACCTGAGTGACCAATGAAAACAGGTAAACTATCCAGAAAATGTTCCAGGCTGAGAGGCAATCCTGGAAACTTCTTGCCAAGAGCTTTAACCACTGCATCGCTGTGTTTTTAAAATTTTCTATATAAAATCTAAGTGCAACTGCAAAAAAAAAAAAGTAAACAGTTTGTGCAAGATTTCTGTGGAGTCATTTAGCTTTGTGTGGCAATAAAGGCCTTCTGTGGTGCAACCAAGAAAGACGGCGAGACCGTTTGTTAGCAGGAGCGGGTGGGAGGGAAAGAGAGGCAGAGATCTGAATCATTTTGATGTTTTTGCTGATCATCTGCTGTGAGATCTTTTCCCTGACTTTTTAATTAATTTTCACATTTTTAATCAACATAATTACTGAGATTCGACGTGTTGCCACGGCAACCAACTTTTAACTTCAATAAAGTTGGGAAATGGCTGCGAAACGCACATCCCATTCAATCACAGACACACAAACAGATGCATACACGTACTCACACACACACACACACACACACACACACACACACACACACACACACACACACACACACACACACACA
>JAUBOC010000043.1:11063050-11077476 GCA_032275365.1 Anablepsoides cearensis
CCCCCCCCCCCCCCCCCCCCCCCTGGACGGTAGGGATGGGCTTTAATTATTATTTATATTTTGCCTGTTTATTTTTTTCCTCACATTCTTTTAGCATTGACATTGACAAGTCAATATTGGTTTTAGAATTTATTTTAGAGTTTTATGTGAAATAAATACTTAGACTAGACGAGATGTTAGAATAAACCTTATTTTAGACACATATGATGAAGAAGAGAGAACTCAACGATGAAGAAAAACAAAAGGAGATATCTTCAGCTTCAGCCAGGTTGGTGTGATCGCAGTTAACCTGAACCCTCATTAAAATCCCAACCTATGTTATTCATATTTTTGATATTTTTCTAAATAAATGACAATTTTCAGAAAAAAACAACAGCAGCGTATATATTCACCACAGATTGTTACCAAAGAGGTCTATTGTTGCCACCGTTTATACTGTGAGACAGTCAGTGAGGCTGAATAATAATGCAATTCCAAATGAAATGCAATAAATACCAGTATGTACAGTGCATCGGTACGTGCAGCCATGTGCAGTCGAAAGATGGAGCCTATTTGGTCAGCCATGTGTGCAAAAATGAGCAGAAACATGAGCATATCACTGACTGTCTTCATCTGTGTTTCAACAGATAGGAGACAATTTTCAATTGTTGGTTTAATGAAGCATCAGTAAGGACCATCTGTCTCCTTAAGACCAAATATACTGAGAAAGACAACAACTAGAGTGGAAAATAAATGGAGATGAATGACAACAGGTAATGCTAAAATGTCCAAAATCCAGATATAAAACAAAGGCTAAGTTTCACTGACAAGTTCAGACAGAGTTCAGCAGTTCTATATTAAACTTGATCATAAATTGTTAAAATTGTTGCAGTTGTTTCATTTTTTATTTTTTTCTCATGTAAGAAAAAGAAATTGGAAAGTCCAAGGCTTTTGTCATTCACACAATGTGAGTTTGTGTGTGTGTGTGTGTGTTTGTGGGGGTTCAATTCTGCAACAGCTTTCATCAACCTGTGTCCAGTTTGTACTCCTGCTCTCAAATAGACCTTTGAACTATTGCTTCAAAGTAAAGATAAAAGATTCTGACTCCTTTGGAGCACAGCAATCCTTCATTTCAGATGAGAATAAAATAAAATCTGCAGCGGACATGTAGAAAGCCGCCTGTTTTTTTGACTAAACTGACTCATACAATTTATGCTGCTGGAATTATTATCAAAAAGGAGCAGAGGGTTATTGTATGCACTGTTCTCAGCATGGGCCACAATTTGAAGAAAAAACGAGTTTGCCTCTTCAATCACACATTTTCAATGGGAAAAACTCTTAAAGCCCACCAGTGTGAAACATAAATAGGGGCAAATGCACTGATGGAATTGTGCTGCACTTGGTATCAGAATTTCAAAGGGAGGAATCTTTCATTTGGTTTGCAAAAGAGTGAAAAGATAATAACATCCACCATAGCTTAACTGATCATAAAAGAAGAGATGCCAATTTTAGGACTAATAGCTCAAACTGATGATAATGGAGTTCAAACGTATCAACATGACAGATCTCGACTTAGCATGTGTTGGTCTTAACAAATTGCTTTACCATCAAAGGCGTCAAGATTTATTTTTTTTCTTTTTACATTTTAATTGCAAACACTTTGTTAAACCATAAAACTTCAGAAGACAGATATCAATTCAATGCTCAGCCATTATTCCATCTCAAGTAAAGTGCTCCTGCAAATCAGTAATTTTATCAGCAACGCTGCTAAGAACAAACTCGTATTATATTTTGGGACTTGTCATTCATGTTGCGTCCACCTTGAGCCCAGATGTAACACCCTGGCTGCACCTGTATGGGAGAGGTATTAAACTGGCAGTTTAATAAATAATGCACTGTTTTATTTTAAAGAAAGAGCTGAAGAACATTAGATCTGTTTTAATATTTTACATGTTTCTTTCCTTATTTTATACAGCTGAAAAAAGGGAAGTATAATTACAGAACATTATGTTTCTAAAATGTTTAAAACCATGTTAAATTCATATTACAAAACTTTTATTAGAAACAATAATGGCTTTGATAAAAGAACATTTGAAGTCCTTCATAATTCAATAACTTAAAAAGTTGCAGTTATTTCTTTTGAATATATGTCTTTCATTCAAGGTTTGACTAATTTAGTTAGAACCAAACTTTCACGTTTTATTATTTTCTTTAAGTTATATTTTTCTCTCCTATGTAAAGTTGTTTGAATGGGGGCAACTTTTAAGCATTTCTGATGTGTCCTTGTGCATGATAGTGGCTCATCTCTATATATTTTTTTTAAAGCTAAAGTAATGCAAGGAGCTGCTTTTCAGGTAATTTCCTGTATCTGGTTTCAGTACTTTGAGCTGCAACCATTTGAAGCCATTCGCCTGTTAGAAGGTATTTCAAAAGATTTTGTGGAAATAATACTAAAAAGAAAAACATGTTAAGGAGGAATTATTTCTTTTAAATCTGGTTTCAAGGAGCATTAAATTATGCACCATTCCACCTCTTAACCAGCTTAAAGAAAGGCACCACAAACCAGTCAAGGTTCAGTAGCTGATATTGAAAAGAAGAGGAAAGACCTTCCTGCTGAAGCAGCAACTGAAGCAGAAAATCCAGAGTTTCTGTATTTTTTTTAAAGTTTGAAATTGTATGAAAAATGTAATTTTACAAACATATTCTTATAAAACAAAATATGTTCCAAAAACATATGATTGGTAATTTCTTTCAAGTCCACAATTTGTAAATTTTACAATCCAAAGTTTGTGGACATTTCACACTAAACAAAACTGTCTTCTGATTTCAACCAGATTTTACATCACAAAGGCAAACAGGAGACATTAACATAATATAAAAATACAAATAAAAAATATGTCTGACCTAAAACTAAAAGTATAATGTTCAGTTTTTAAATATGAAATTACTTTTTTCATACAAAGGGATTAAAAAAAACATTAAAGCTGAATTCTTTGCAAAACAAGAATGATTTAAAAAGTAAATATTTCACCACCACAATCTGTTCTCTATGTGAAAAGAAACAAACTTATTTGCACAATAAACAAAATATTCACATTAAAAAAAAAAAAACTTTTTAAAAGTGTATTTCTTTACTTACTGCTATATTAGTTTTTAAAATGCCAAAAAGTTTGAGGAAGGAGCCATCTTGCAGCTGACACCTGCCAAACCCAGGGGAACTGCCAATTCCAAAGGGACCTGCAGGAAAAACACTCAAAGGTTCGCTTAAATATGGAGGAGATGCTCACTCACTAAAATAGATCCTAAAGATCAAAATGTCAAGGACCTTAAAACCCTATTGCCTAAAAATCAAACCGTTCTCCTAAAAATATATCAAAAATAAACCTGGAAGTAAGAAACATCTGGATAATAATAATAATAATAATAATAATAATAATAATAATAATAATAATAATAATAATAATAATATAGATTTGTTGAAATAAAGTCGGACTTACATTCTTACCATAAGAATTACACACTTACATGAATGATCATTGCAGTACACAGGGATTGATTGACAGACAACAGGCAGCAACAGATAAGTCAGTTTGTTGATCTTAGATCAACTCAGTCATGGTAACATCAAAAGACAGATTAGCATCTTTGGAAGTGGTTTCTGAACACAACCACCTTCTGAATACAAGACTAAAATCAGACAAATCTTAATTCCTGAATATCCAGAGCTTAGCATGTGCAGCAAAACCAGCAGGGAGCACAGAAGACTGTTTGACAGCAGGGGGGTCAAAAGAAGGTATACTTGATTTTTTTTAATCACTAAAAGCTGAAAGTTTTTTTTTTGGTTTAGTTTTTTTTTTCCTTTAAAGGTCACTTTCATCAGTTTGAACACTTTTCATTCAGTGGTGGTCAGATGAGCTCTTCTTACTGGGTCCTATTGGACACATGATGTGTTCAGTTGAAATGATACAAACGGTTTTGATAAAATGTTCAACATATCAAACAGCACAACAATGTGCTGAGATTATGCAGGGTACCTTTCATGGGATCCAAGGTATGAACAATTATGAAAAAAAAGATTGTGCACATTGTTGCTCTTAAAAAAAAAACAAACGTTTTTTTTGTTTTCAACATGTTTAATTGAATTCACAACAAAGACGAGACATTTAGTGTTTAAACAGACAAACTTTGTTTTTTTTTCGCAGATATTCACTCGTGTAAATTTGATACCCCTATGAAAAAAAGCTGGGAGAGGGGCAACAACAGACTGGGAAACTTGAGGAATGCTCAACTGTTTTGAGCGTTCTACAGGCAGAGATATCAAATATATTCACATTCATTACTTAAGAAGTGCAGATTCTAGGGTTTAACAATACTTTTAAAGAAGTATAAGTATCAACTCAAGCTTTTTACTTAAGTAAATGTGTAAAAGTACTGGTTTTAAAGTATAAAAGTAGATAATTTATTTTTCTAAAACCATGGTAAAACTTCACACTGACATTTCTTTTAAAGGGAAAAAATTTACATAAAATATATAATATATAGGCAAATATATTAGGTATTGTCTCTCTTTTGATGCAGCTAAGACATTTATGCATGTCGTGGTTTTATCACACATGTTGTATTTTGTCACCTGTTGGGGTCAGGTGTTCTAATACCTCTAGAGTTCTTATCTAAACAGACTCTGAAAGCCTTGGATAAAAAGTCAGTACACTACCACCACTGTAGGATTCTAGAGAACACATTTTGTAGCTTTGAAATGTTTTAGATTGTTTTGTAATAATTTGTGTCTAGTTTATACAATTGTTAGAC
The DNA here is from genome assembly GCA_032275365.1 of Anablepsoides cearensis. NCBI lineage: Eukaryota > Metazoa > Chordata > Actinopteri > Cyprinodontiformes > Rivulidae > Anablepsoides > Anablepsoides cearensis. Next base: position 11,067,839 of record JAUBOC010000043.1, read on the forward strand.
GTATGACCCCCTCCACCGCTCTCTGATTTTGTGTACACTGGCCCTTTATTGTCTGCGAGAGATTTTACTATACTATGTTACTGGATAATTGGCGTTTTCTGTTAAGGAAACAAATCAGTGGAACACAATGCCTGATGAGCTCTGAGTAAAGGTTGTGTGTGTTTGTCTATGTAGTGTGAGTAGAAAGTAATAACCTGTATTGTTATATTTTCTGTTTTTGTTTTATTGTATTTTATATCAATTTTGCAATCTGTCAAGGAGCTGCAAATGCAAATTAGCTTATGCTATAATCTGGTACAGCACATGGTGACATTTATGTTTGAGCCATACACTGTCCCTTTTTAATTAAAGTTAAAAAAAGCACATAATGACAAAAGCTTAGGCTGCTCTACAGGAGTCAAAAGAGCACAACCCCACTTCCCAAAACGTTTTGTTCTAAAGTCCATAAAGACTATAATGTTATATTAAAATGTTGACCAGATTGTCATTGTAAATGAAAATTGGTTCTCAAATGACTTACCTGTTGAAATAAAAGTTTATATATGGTTAAAACTTTTGGGATGCACTAGTCTGCCTGTTTCAGGTGCATATATACTGTATATATTAATCTGACATGGTGATCTTCATACTGCACGTCTGCTATGTTCTGCTGGAGTCTGACACGTTTTGTGTCATACAGGTGAGATGTATCGTACAAACCAATAGGGTGTCAGAATTGTATAGATTTATACTTATCATCCAGCCACAATCAAATTCATTTTATCTGAATTGCAACTGAAAAGGTTTTTTAATGACAAGCCAGAATGAAAACAAGTAGAAAAATCAAAAAGAAAAAAATGTTTTTAGCATTTTTAGAAAGTGAGGAGTAGAAAGTATTGATAAATGCCTGAAAATGTAAGAAGTAAAACAATTGGCTGAAAAATAGTTAATCTAGTAAAGTATAAACAATCAAAATATCTACTTAAGGTAAAAAAGTATTTGTACTAAACTGGCCTGCCTGCAGTCCAGACCTGTCTTCCATTGAAAATGTGTGTCACATTATGAAGTGCAAAATACAACAGCGGAGACCCTGAACTGAAGTTGTTCATCAAGCAATAATGGGAAAGAATTCCACCAACAACGCTTCAACAATTAGTATCCTCAGCTCCAAAAGCTTATTGAGTGTTGTTATAAGGCAAGGTGCTGTAACACAGTGGTAAACATGGCACTGCAGCTTTTTTGGATTGTGTAGCAGTCAAATTCAAAAACGAGTGAATATTTGCATAAAAACAACAAAGTTTATGTGTTTGAACATTAAATATCTTGTCTATGTATTCAATTGAATATAGATTGAAAAGGATTTGCTAATCTTGTATTGTTAATTTGTTTTATGCAATGTCCCAACTTCATTGAAATTGGGATTGTAATGCAAGTGACCAAATATAACCGTTGAACCTTCAGGTTTTTATTTAGATTCATTCTGTGACTGTATGTTTAATAAATAATGCTGGTGGATGTATGTGCTGGAACACATAAAAAACTGTTCATGAGTGCACTTCATAAGAATCAATAAAACAAGGATTATTGTATAAAAACTTTATTCTCAAATAATGTCTCCAAAATATCTGACAGATAAACTGTGAGTCTCTTTAACAACAGGTTGTGAGGCTGCATTCACATACTGTTATTTAACTCTTTATAACACTCCATTATATCCCCCCTCATCATCTTGTTGAAGGACAAAACAATACAATTTCCCATCCATTCAAAACCTAAAGTACCAATGTAGATTTACTAGCAACATAAGAAAAAAGAAAAAAAAGAAAGAAACCTTTAGAATTGTTGTGAATTTGCTCATGCTGCTGGAGCTTAAATTTACTGCAATTGAATGTTTCAAGAGCAGCTCTAGGCAACTTACGCAAAGAGAGGCTGTTCTCGCCTTTGTTGAAACCCGAGGTCAATTTTTGGGCTGGAAAGGAAACAATTCATCAAAAATCTTTCGCGCCTCTCAAAGTCACCCCCCTGCAAGATATATTTATCGATGTCAGCCACACAGGGCTGCTGTTACACAAGAACATCTTTTAAAGATACTGTCATTTTCAACCCTTAAGTAGTCATGGCACTTTAACATTAAGCATCTGATGCTTTGCACACAATGGAAAAGGGTGAATCTAGAAGAAAAGCAACTTGACTGACACCCAAATTGTTTCACGTGCATACTTTCAATACCTTATAAAGATTTAATATAAAAAGAAAACACTTAATATGTCAGAATTTAGACTTTTTGCGTGTTCTTGTAGGTGAGATTTGAAGATAAGAATCTCTCCAATTTAAAAAAGTTAAAAAAAAAAATCAGATCTACAAACAAATTTTGTTCCCGTGTAAAAGCAGCCGTGATAGACAAAAAAAAAAAAAAAAAAAAAAAGGATTGACGTTTTGATATTTTAAAATCTGATACTCAGTTTGAACCATAGATCTTTACATGGTAACAGTAAAAACATTGACTTTAATGAACAGGATTTTATTTGTACCTACATTGTTAATCATAAAAAGTACAGCTTGTTTAATAATTTGTTTTATTTTTTACAAATCTCTCCATAAAAAATAGATTTCTGTACAAAAATGTTTTTTTTCTGTTTTTTCTTTTTTTTTTTTCCTTTTGCACCTACTTCAAGTTCAGCAGCACATGATGATGTTGGGGTGAGAAATGACAGTGGTGAAAATGTAAGTGTCACGATGCTAAAAAAAGCAAAAACACTTGTGACGATGGTAACTTTCTGCTAAGGACCTGCCATTTTTCCACGTTGTCTCTGAGCCACAGGGGACCTTGAAAATTAAGGGAAAAAATAGTAGTCATTTAAATGCAACAACCATTAAGAGTTAATATGCGTTACTGAGAATCCATCCGCTCAGTGTGACTTCTCACCACAGTGCTAATTTGGGTGGTGTCTCAGTATAATAGCAGCCATGTGCTGGAATGGCAATTATTCACATGTTGCACTTAAAAAAAATAAGTAAATAAAAATGCATACTTAAATTAAGAGTTAATTTTGATTTGGCATTTTAACATGAGGAATATATTCTTCCCAAACTGTTGAGAATAAGATGAAACAAAAAAATTAATATGAACACGTGCATGAAGTAGGCTTTCCATAAATTACTGTCTTTTTCAAATAACAGTTTAAAAGTTTAAGAGTCAAGAATATAAAATGTAATTTATCAGAAAAGAAAGTCTATTCAAACTATTGGAAATTAAAAAAAAAAAAACACTAAAACACCCCTGCCAGGCGAGCAGGTGGTGATAACCCTGGAAATAACAAGACATCAAAACACAATGAACATTCTGAGCATAGATAGAGATTCTGCTGAAATATTTGTTTTTTTTTTTTTTGACATGATTCTCCATTTGATTTCCATAATTCACCTTTTCCTAGTAAAGTTCTATTGACGACAGAAAGTTAACTGATGAATGGAGGACAGAAAAGTGAGAACGTGTCTCCACTGTTTCTGCATCAAGCACAATATTTCAAACAAAGCAAAGGAAACGTAGGCTTCAACATTACATGAGAACATTTCCAGTCTATTTGTCAAGAGCATCATAAAGTAGGAAAAAAAGTGAGAAGATACCCAAAGAGCCAGTCTGACCTTTTTGAAGCAATGTTGTATCCAATAACTCTAGCTTAAACATGTCATACTGGCGTGGAAGAATGCTACGCCGCAAAAATAAAACCGTTTGTCACTATTTTCTCAACAGAAGAATGTCCGTGTTATTATGGGGATGTAGGTGTGCAGAGATTAGTATCTGTCTGCTTGATCATCACGTCTTCAAGCAAGTTTATTCAACTCTTGGCAGACTGAGGAGACAAACTGATCAATCAAGCCAATACATTTGGCAGCCTTAGCACACAAACCAAATAATGTTATTTAGTTGAAAAAACGCGTAAAAATGAACTTGTGTAACAGTTTTTATTTATTTTGCTTACATTGTGTTATTATATACCAGTATGACATTTTGAGCTAGACTAGTTTTATATGATGAAAACATTGTTTCAAATTGGTAAAAGTCTTGCTATTAGACTAAAACCATTTTGAATATGACTAAATCTTTGTGCACAACCAATTTGTCAAACATGACCTCTTTACTACAGTTATGTTGTGACATACTAAAATTAAACATTTTCTAAATTTTATCTTTAAGGCACCCCAGGAGATCAAATTTGTCTACAATTATGTGTGTGTGTATGTGTGTGTGTGTGTGTGTGTATGTATATATATAGACCTTTTATTATGCTTGTAGAAAACAGCTTCTAATTTTCAGGCTCTATTATGCACTCTTGACTCCATAGGAAATCAGCGCTGAATTAATCAAATCAATTAGAATAGAGGCACAGAGTGCACTCTCGCAATAAAAAGAGAGAGAAAGAGAGAGAACTGGCTCATAACCATGTGAGCAGATGCTCCACTGTTGTTTACAGATGTCTTGTTTATTCCTGCGTTGAGCTTTCCAGTCTGTGTCATCTGTCTTGCTGAAATATCGCACAAATTTTAGCCATCTTTGCATATTTCGGCTTTCCGTGCATCACACCGCTAATCGCCCCGACACTGAGGCGCTGAATGACAGCCTGACAATGGCTGTTCAGAATCCAACAACATCCTGTTGTTGTGCTTCCACACATAATCACCACTTATTGTTTGCAACATTCAGGTCTACGGTGGAGTCACTTTCAATTAAATGAGGTGAAAATGTAAATAAAAAAAACTGCCAATTTTCCACAGATTTATTTCAGCTTATCTCACAACAGTTGGGCAATCTCCTCATGCAGATTTTAGTTTTTTAATGTATTGGAGTTTATGGTAAAATCAACTAATTTGTGTGAAACTAGTTTTTGCAGGGAAAAAACAAAAACAAAAAAACCCCACACACACCCAAAGCTTTCTTCGGCTGACTCCTGCACATATCTTTGCACAATGTCATACTCTAAGTGGGAATGAATGAAATGAGATTCAATGCTTTGTGACTGTGACATGTATTGAGGTTGAATAATAAGGCATGGGAAGTGTAATTAAAAAATATCATTTTGCATACAAAACATTTTGCGGGTTAAAAGTAAACACTGGATGTGTAAAAGTAATCCCAGTACGATATGAAATGGAAAACAGGCTTGAAAACAATGGAAGAGACACACTGAAAGCAGTTACATCTGTTATCTAAACCAAGTGCAGCATCTTTTAGAAAATAGGAATATTTCTTGAAAGGACACTGCGAGAAATAACAAGCTTGGTAAGTGATTCGAAACTGATGGATTTTCTTGGGTTCTGCAATCTAATCTATGCTAGAACATTTTGACTTGAGTCACAAGAAAAAAAAAGGAGCTTGCTAAGCTTGTGTACTTGATGCAGTGATGTTCCAGCATTATGAGGCAGAATTTGACTTACTCTCTTTGAACACGAGGTATTTCTTAAAAAAAATAAAATAAAATATATATTTTTTTAAATGGGAGAGCTCAGGGGACTTGTCTAAATGTGCATGTTGTCTTCTTAGTGTATTTGACTCTTGCCATAAGTGACCACTTCTCAAACCAATCACATACAGTGTGTGCTCTTTAAAAAGGTGCGTTCAAACAGGACAGCCTGCATCAGATATGTAATGTATTGGAAAGATGAACAGCAAATAAAAAAAGGAACGTTTACCTTTTAAAGAAGGTTTGAGAAATGGTCGCCAGCTGTTTCTGAAATCTAATTCTGTCGATATCTACCACTCTTTTTTAGAAAAAAGTAAATGGATACATAAACATGAGCAGATTACAGTTTTCCAGGCAGGGGACTGCCAGTAGTGGAATTTATAAACTGGAGGCTTTTTGTGGATTTTTAAAAATATATCCTTTGGTAGCGACAGTAAAAAGCTTTCAGAAACAGCTGAAAATGGCCAACAATTGAGTGACACCATTACCATCTGTCTCAGTTGTCCACATTGTGAACTTTCCCAACTTTCTGGTGGACAGTCATGTTGTTATGGTAACATAAAAATAAAATAAAAAAATAATAAAGCATGTAGTCATTCCTGCTAACAGGGCGTGAGAAATAAAAATGTGTATATACAAACACACTCTGACCCTGTATTTAATCATATGGTTGTCTTTTTTAAAGATAGATGTATTTTTTCAATAGAACAGCTTTGTTTTTTGAATGACTCATTTGAGACCCAGAAAATTCTCTTTTTTATCCATAATTCAGTTGACAAAAAAAAAAAAAAAGTATAAAGAAAATAACACACACTAGTGCAAAATTTGTGCGATTTATATAAACTTTATATTTTTTTTCTTTTTTGGGGGGCGGGGGGGTCCCCAGCAGCAGCAGTTTGGGAAGTCCCAAGGAGCCACTGGGTTTTTAGAACATATGAGTCTGTTCATCAATATCTTCACTGAAGAAAAATGTCAAAAGAGACAACTCCTTGCCTCTGTTTTCACACCAACATGTCCGTGTCTCTTTCGTTATTATTTTGACTGACAGAGGTGACTAACCGTACGTTTGTTTGTGTCCATTTGTCCAGTTTTTGTCAGTCTCTCAGTCTGCCTGCTAATCTGTTGATCTATTTGTGAACTTGTGGCTGGAGAGTAGACTGTAGAAAAAGAATCAGTCATCTCTTGGCTGGTAGTCCGAACCAGAGTTACAAGAGGACAAATCATTTCCTGGATTTGGGCACAGTTGATTGCAGCAGTTGACATTCCTGACAGCTTTTTGCCTCGAGGCTTCCACTTGTTAAGCCACCAAGCACAGAATTGTGGCTAGTCAGGGGACAAGGATCTTTGATTGTGTTTGACAAGGCTCTGGAAACCAGTCAATAGTTTGCAAATACAGAACAATGCAAATGACTGGTATTGTGGTTCAACACAGTCTGCCTTCTGTTATTATGGAATTCTATATGTGACTGATTAAAGTGTTGAATACCCTTATCCAATGTTTGAAAATGTAAAAGAAAAAAATCCCACAGACATATAACTAACAGATAAACCTTGGTTTGCAATGTTTTAGCCTATTCAGTTGAAATATATTGTGGGTTGACATAAAGGCCAAAACTGTGGCAGAAGGTAATGAAAATTTAAAACAACCTTTAAAAAAATCAATAATTAAATCAAGTTTGTGATTGTCCTGCTACTCACTCAGCTCTTTTATGTGGGCTAAAACATGTCAACCCTATCTGCTACTACTATTTGACATTATTTTATGACTGTAAAAGAAAACCTTGAAAGGATTTGGTGGTGCTGATTTTGTCACTGCATTGACTGCATTTGGTCTTCAACTATGTCTTTAACGGACTAAACAACCAGCATTAGTTTCTACAAAAAACTGAATCTGTAAAATGTCATTGTATCTCAAAATTTAGTCTGGTCAGATCTAAAGTGACGGAAGGCCAGTGGTAGAATTTTGGTCCAGCACCAATGATGCTTTATGTTTACGTTCAGGAACCATCAGTGTCTGGAAGGAACCAAAAACATGGAGTGGTTCTGGAGCTTCCCCAGAGGGAAAAACAACTAAAAACATTATAGCGGTCAGATCTACTGCATGTCTGGTCTGCAGTATAAAGGATTAGTAAACGCGTACCACTGCCTAAACTTGACATGGGATCAGGCCTGAATTAGAAAAAAAAACTACTGTTTTGTTGCAGAAAGTATTAAAGAGCCAAAATAGTTCAAAGCTTTCTTGATGAAAAGCTAGTGTCAATTTGTTTTAGATGTTGCCCAAATCTCAACTGGTTGTGTTGTTTTTCTAGTTGATGGATCAGTGCTCAAGAATAACTCCAGTCTAAGTATCAAAGTCCTAAAAAGAGTGTTGTTTGATCAGATCATTGGCTACTCCTTAGTTAATTGGTTTCACCTTATCTCTTCTGTTTTTTTCCCCTCAAAAATGAGGTGAATAATACCATTGTTTTGGAAGGATGTGGAGAAGAGCTGTGAAGAGTATGCTGACAGGAGACCAGCATGTTACACAAAGGCTGCTCATGGTGAAAAGTCCAAATCTTACGTCTGCTTGCTCGCTTTTGCTTGGTTCCGCCACACTGCAGGACTGCAACATGGTAGCTGAACCATTTTACAGGTAGTGGCAGGTTTGCTGCACTACACCACAGTGCAGACTGTGTTCAGCGTTGTATCAAATCGAACTGCTTTAGCCTCCGTGGGCTTCATGTTGGTGTCATACATCGGATTTTCAAATGACGCCTGACCATTGGAGCTCTCATGGCCGACGTAGCCATTGAACTGGACCTTTGGGCGTGTCCTAAAAATAAAGAGAGGCAATATTGTATGAATGTCACAATTACAGGATATACAGTTCTACAAACTTTGTTTTAATATTTAGAAATGATCAAAACATGTGCACTGCCAAATGCAATGCATGGTTTATCATTTTATACTTTAGTCAATGCTATGTATTTCATTTATTTTTTACAAACTTTTCTGCTATTTTTAATATTGTATAATCTGAACTAATTTTTAACAAAGTAAAATAAATAATGAAATAAAAAAATACATTAAGGTATTATACATAATGTAATTATTTATTTGTTTAACAAGAGATAAAGAGAAAGTTAGAGAGGGAGGAAGGAAAAAGGAGCAGCAAGGATGACTGACAAGCAGAATAACTGATTTGATTAAAAATAACCATGAAATATAAAATGGTCAAAGCTCTGAGCATCATTTAAAATCTGCAGGTATCTCTTATAAAAGTAGTATGTGCATCATGTTGAAAAATTCCTTTAGAACTAGGATCATTTGGCAGGAGGCATGGGGGGAAATAAACACACAAAAAAAAGTAAAACTTCCTACAAATTTCATTAAACGCTCCCTACAAAACATTTACAAACTCATATTATTTACTAACTTACTGAACTTGATCGTTTAAAAACAAAAAAAAAAAAAAGGAAAAATATGTTGACATAAATTATTACTGGCTAAAACTTTGAGGAAATCAAGTTACATTTTAATCAGACCTATGCATAATATTGTGTCCTAACTTGCACGGCAGGTTTTCCTGAGCACCACTGATTTTGCAGTTACATTTAATTATGTAAAATAATTTAGGAGTTATTAGGCAAAATCATCTATGGGTCAATAACCAATCATGCCTAAGAAAATTAATCACAAATATTTGATTTATTGAATTAACTGTACAGCATAATCCGGCTGAAATAGTGTTGTCATTTTTAAAAAATGTTTTGATGAACACATTATTTGTAACATGATTAATATGAAAAATAAAGATAAATATTCGGATCTTGTTTAGCGCTTTATAAAGTCCCTACGAACAAACGTTCACCCATTCAAACACATATTCACACACTGATGGTGGTAAGCTACAATGTAGCCACAGCTGCCTTAAAGCAAACTGACTAACACATTCTCACTCCCAACTCGTCTCATATTGACGCTTGTCCAGGTTCCTCCTGCGTACGGCTTTGACGTGTCAGGTCAGTTATTGACGCACCACATAGGGTCTTTGGGTTGGGGTCCGTGGTTAATATTAGGGATCAGAGCTACTGGTTAATTTTATGTAGTAAGGTCAAGAATAGGATGTCTAAAGCCCTAATCTGACGGGATTAGTTTTACCTAGGGACCCCATGTGATTTGTAATAATTACAGAGGTTGTCTGTGTTCTTAATCCCG
>JAUBOC010000043.1:11093138-11106151 GCA_032275365.1 Anablepsoides cearensis
TGTTCAACATATTTCAGTAAAATAACATTTGAACATTGAAGTTGTATTGTGATTTTTATAATATCTGACAGTGTCAGCTATTTAAAAAATTGGTATTGGCCAAAATCGGAATCAGCAGGTCAGACTTTTTAAAGATCGGAGATCGGCAAGAAAACTGGAATCGGTGCACCCCTATTAATAACACTTTTGATTTTATGACAGCATATGTAAAACATTAACAGTGTGTACACACACTTGAAATGGATTTCATGCACAATTATATATGTGCAGATAACTTCATAACAGGATGAATGTTTGTGTGTGTGCATGTAACTGACTCCTTAATGATAACCATCTGCATGGCCTCAAACATCTCATAACGCGAGTGTAATTTTTGTCTAAGTAGCAGACAGATGGTGTCACGCTCCATTCACACTGCTGTGATGAGACAGTGCACACATGCACACACACAAAAAAAATAGTGACAAACAGACACAAGCTTTTCTTTTGGGGATTATGATGACATTCAAAACCAAAATTAGTAATATGATGATCATTTTATAGGCTGCTGCGGTAGCCTTAAAAAAAAACTGAGGACATTTCCAATCAATTCAGCAAATATATGTGTTTTAGTAATAACTGTGGTTTCAAGGCAACAGCAGCAACCTGAAGCAAGTTAATCAGCCCATTAATTCTGGCTCTGTATGTCACCTGCATCCTTAAGAAACCTTGCATGTCCCCAAAGTCATGCCCGCAAAAAAAAGCTCATCTCTTCATATAACTCATTCTTCACTCTACAATGCTTTGTGCTTATTGTTAGTCCCACATAAAAATCCCCACACCTGCACACAAGTTATTGCCACTTTTGTAAAGCATGCAGTTCATCATTTTATTGCTTTGTGACTTCGGGAACAATAGCTTGGGTTGGCCAGAAGCTAACGGGGATTCAAATTAATCACTGTATGAGTGTTTTCTTCTCCATAAAAACAACTTTGTTATTATCGAACCAACTCCAGCTGTCTAAAAATGGAAGAAAACACTCTTATTGACTTCAGCACTTAATATTCAAGACCAGTGTTTCTGTTCTGTGATGCTTGAAGAACACTTGTGGTTGCAACTGAAGATTTTTAAACTGTTTTATTTCTTTCCACGTCTCCATGCTGATTTTCCCCTTGCATGCTGGTCACTTGTCTCCTTTCTGTTTCCATATATTATTAAAACCTACTGAACCTGCTAATCCTTCTGTCCAATGGTTTCCTCCGTTTCATGCCCTTCGCTCTGCTCTTTTGGTCTTCTCACGCCATTTTGGACAATTCCACCCTGCTTTTGTCTTTTAGGCATAATTCAGCCAGCCAACACATTTTATGAGTCTAATTCCTTTTTCTCACGGTGTGTTTACAGGTTTGGGGGCAGGTATTGATTTGCCTCTCTTGATCTTTCCCATCACTCACTTCCTCTCTCACCTGTTTCACTTTTGCATTCTTCTTCTCACCACACTGAAGGCTCATTACGTTTCCTTCTTTTCCTTTTGCGTTCACTTGCTTTAATCACTACTTTTTCCCCAAACCATTTTTTCCTCTTAATCTCCACAGTACTGTGTATTTTTTTCCCTCCCATATTACACTGTTTTATCTCTTGAGTCTTTCTTCATCTCGCTTTCTTTAACATTTTAAGGTTTTTCTTTTTATCCAAAAAGCTCTCACCTATTACTGTTGCTTTAATTACTACATTCATTTTTCTAACGTCATTAATAAGAACTTAGAATTACAACACTGATCTTGTGTATTAATTTGAGTTTTGTGAACATGGGAAAAGGAGGACAATAGAGAAAAAGAAGGAAACTAAAGAAAGCATGCAAAATAACAAAACTGGGGACTAAAGTTGGGAAATGATTGACTAAAAAGGAAAAACAAAATGGAAAAGACCTTAAAGCCATTTCCTTCACATGCTTTATTATTCTTCTCTTAAACCTATATCTTCCATTTTAGTTTCTTGTTTCCAAGTCATTTTCTATTACTCAAAGTAAGTTTTACTTCTGCATCTTTCTTCAGCTCCTTCCAGTTCAATCCATCCTTGTTTACTGTATTTTCTTTTCATCTCAGTTTCAAGTCCCTGCAACAGAGAGAGCCAGCAGGAATTTTTTTGTTTGTTTGTGGGAAGTGGCAGCAGGGAGGAGGAATTGTTCCATTTTTACTGTTGTTGAGAATCATAAGTCTAAACTAGGTTTTTGTACAGTACAACACATTTCATTAAATGTATTTTTTCACTTTTTTGGTTGCACTTGTGCAGGAAACGAGGACTTTCAGTGAACAAACCATGACTCATCATTGTTACTCTGAGGAGTAAGGTTAATCTCTGTGTGTCCCGAAGTTCTTGCTTTAACCCACAGTTCAAGATTGTGATTTCAGTAACAGCTATCAACTAACCTTGAAATATGTTTTTTTTTAAATCACTTAAATTTGACCTTGTTTCCTTTTATCAGCAGCAACTGCAGAGCTATCATAACAACATTTACAAGGTTTTTAAACACAGTTAAACATTGTAAAGTTTTATGAAAACATGGCAAAGGTTCCCACAGGATTTAAGAAACAAGTTTATTCACTGCTCATTTGCTAAAATGGCTCAAACTGACACTAGGTCTAAATAGCAACCAGATGTTAACAGTGCTTCCCACAGGGATGATGTTTGATACCTTTGCAGCTGGGTTTGGTTTGGTTCCAGGTTCCATCTTTAGTGCAGCGCAGGACACTGTGTCCAGGCCCAGGCAGTTCCATCAAATAGCCAGGGTTACAGCGGTAGGCGATTGTGTGGTTGAAGGTAAACTCACTTCCAAAATAGATGCCGTTGGCTACCGGGCCAGGGTCTCCACAACCGATCACTACAGAAAGTAACATGAAAAACTTTGTTGGTGAAGTAAATACATCAATCAGATGATGTTTCAGCTGTGGGAGAACACATGGGACCTGTTTTTTGTATTTGTTCTTTTTACTATAAATAAAGATTTACTTACTGTGCTCTCAATCTTAGTGTGGAAAACATTTTTACATTTCAACATCTCTTCCTCACAGACAGCCTTAACTCCCTTGATATACACCCTAGCTTTATTTTTTCTACCTCCTACATTCTATAGCTCCTTTTCACAAAATGTCTGCCTCTTCTGAACTAAAAAAGTTGGAATTTCAGACACACTCTCACACACAAACACACTAGATTTTGTATTGCAGTGATATCTTATTCACGCTCAGTTCAATCTACTTGAAACGTAACCAAATAAGGAATGAACAAACAGCAATAATGATACTTTACTGCCTCAATAAAGCTAGCCCACCCTTTTCTAATTCATTGTAATAATGACTACACCTCATGCTGCTGAAATGTTAAAAAAATATATCTTTAGTAATTGGGTTAAAGCGGTCCTACCAGTGCAATCTGGGGGCTGACCCGTCCACGTCCCGTTTGTTGTGCAGTGTCTGGTGGTCAGGCCAGACGTTTTGAATCCTTCCCAACATGAGTAAGCCACGGAGCTGCCGAAAGTGATGCCATCGCTGAAGACAATTCTGCCATGTGCCGGGGTTCCAGGGTTACCACAGGACACAGCTGAGAGGGTAGAAAACAAGAGTCACTGTTGATTAAAAGTAGTGATGAGTTTATGTGACAATAAGACAATCTACAGCTGGAAATACTATAAAATATATCCTTTGGTTATCAAGGCAGCTTTATGACTAAATGCTGCTGGAATGACTCCTAACACTTTGTGGCAAGTGGTCAATTTTTAAGTTGTACATTTAAGCTAACATGAAGCAGCTACCAAATGGACAGCATCAATAATATCTGCCAACGAGCTACAATTACAGCATTAAAAACACACCAAGGTTAGCTGTTGCCTTGTTCTTTACGCTGGCAGAGAAAAATAGACTTTGAGTCAGCTAATAGGGTTGGGAGTTTTAATATTTGCAGACAAGACAAACAACAGAAGCAGAACTGGTCATGCATTGGGGCTGCAGAGCTAATTCATCAGTTATCACTTGTGGACAAGTGTCCTTTCTGACTTGTCTTCAGGAGAACAAAGTATTAGCATAGAACATATAGTAAACAGTTTCTGTTAGTTCTCATTTAAGACATTTAATTTTTCTGCACAGGTTTGACACGAACCATTCCTGGAAATGAACTGGACCATAAATTGGGCTTTAATTAAATATTATATTATATATTATTTAATAATATATTATGTATTACAGAAGTAGCAAAAGCATGAAAAGTTTCAAAACAGCATTTGTATGAATTGGTGGAAACTTCTTTTGAGATTGGAGTTGTTTTAATATGACAGGAATACATTTCAATCTTTGCTTTGATCAGGCATGTCCTTAGCTAATCTCCCACCAGTTAAACCTCTGCCTGATATTACAAACTGATTAAAAGCTGAGCAATTCCTGCCTCAAGTAAAATTAGCTATCAATGTCAACTTCATAGAATAACACTTAAAATATTATTATGTGATGATATAGCACCAATTCTCAGCATTTCCACAATGAAACTTGGAGTTTCTGTTTCATAATAATGGACATGTAACCCTCTAGTAAAATGAAAATTTGCTTCTAAAGATTATACAAAGAACACAACCATGGCAGGGTCCTTAAATGAAGACAGGAAATGTCTAAACCTCTGATTTATTAAACTTTAGTTTGCTGGCAAAGCGCATTAACAGAATCTGCAGGAATTAGCAACCAACCACAGCACATTTCACTAATAAGATAATGACAGCTGACAGGCCTGAACAATCAACCACCTATTGATTAGATCCATTTGTTAGGAGCCTTAAAAGCTCAATGCAAGAGTAAATCTTGCTTCTTTTCCATCTAACATTGCTGGGGTGTGTGTTGTGGCAGCAGTATGCAGATGTGTTTTGGTTTGTGTGTGTGGAAGTGTGTATGGATTTCTTTGTGTTTGTGTCTCAGTGATAGATGTCTGACCCTTTCAGAATCAACTTTTACCCACTATTAGTCTAATGAAAAACAACTGTAGACAGACCTAAATAATTAGCCTTACATAAACATAGACACTGGCACGGGCAAGCAAACACACATCTTAGAGGTGTGTGTGGGGGTGTATATATTTTCTTTTTTATTATTATTTCTCAGAAATTACAAGACCAGAGGGCTAGGTTTTCATGTTGTTTTTTTCTGCATGTAAACAAACCACAACTCAGAATGGTAAAAATAAATTTAGAGCTTGTCTATAATAATAATATTAATAATAAAAAAGTCAAAACTACATTTTATAGTGTGTGCTTCAAAAGAATGTCTTCTTATATTTAATCATGTTTGTAGCTCTGGTTTTTTTTTTTTTTTTTTTACTTTATTGGCAAATTAACTTTAATGAATGGAAATATATCAAACTTAAGATGCCAGGAAACAACTGTCAATACATGTTTAATCATATTTATATTCACACATTTTATTTAAATTTCTTGATCTTTTTTTCTGTATCAGTGATGCTGTGAATCACAGCCATTCATTCAGCCACTCATTGATACTCAGGTGTACATTGAAACTGTATGACTCACTCTTCCAATAACAACCCATCAAACTAACTGATTCAAAAACCTGAATAACAACACCCCAGAGTTCTTTATTCAGCTGAATTTCTTAGGAGGGGAAAGGTAGGTAACAGACAGCAGCAATGGTATTCCAGTATTTCTACAGTTGTGTGGAGACCCACTTTAATTTCCCCTAAATTCCCGCGGGCCTAAAGAGTTTCTTTGAAAACTGCTGCTACTCAGAATGCACTTTATTAGCACAGAACCATAGATGAGCCACTTCATTCAGTTAGGAGCAAGACACTTCAATACTGCACTTTGTATCTGGGCCACATTACACATGCACAAACAAGTTTGCAACTTATGTTTTTTATTATTTTTTGTAGAAATGACTAATTTTAGGAACCTCTTCCGTGATGTTAATTTTTCTGCTGTGTTATAAATATTCATTTAGGGAAAAACAATGAAACACCATGTGCATAGCTCTATAAATGTTTCATATTTGTTTTACAGTTTTGTGAGTTTTACCCTGTTGTGTAAGAGTCATACTAGCTGCAAGTTGATGTATTCAAAACTTTGTAGGAAACAACCTGAAATGCTCATTAATTTAGGTTAGTAATAGTGTCATAGCCAGTAGCAATCGGGTAAAGTTATTTAGTCTGTAGAGCAAGACAGCTTTTTTGACTGTGAACCAAGTTGAGCACAAAAATAAAAAAAGGCTCTTGCAACTTTTCTTTTAAGTAAACTTTGCTAACAAAGTAACTGCCTTCTGAAATTTCCATTTTGTGATGATTGGTACAACTTTGTATATTGTTAAGGTATTACAGAACACAGACATAGAACATCAGAGAAGTTCAGGTGAACACATTTAGAGTTTATTTCTACTTTAATTTATGAATATTTAAGTCTAAGCTGGCACATATAGGCAATTAGCAAGCATCTCCTATATGTGTGCTGTAAAATATACAGCATAACATCCCTTGCTTGATAATGGCTCAGTTGCTTATTGTAAGTAGTCTGCCAAGAAAACAGATGCTTCTGTATGCTTCTAATAACAGGCTTCACTTGTCGTATTCTGAAGCTCAGCTAAATTATATTTGTACACTAAATGCTGAAAAATTCACGTCACTCAAACACACTAAGAATGTATGCAGAAGGTGAACTAACTCATTTTATATCATTGTTACTTTTTGCTGCAATGTGTTAAGGAAACTGGGTTGGGACCCATAGGGAATGAGCTAGGAATAACTTACTAACAAAATGTTTGACCAAGATAAACAGCTCTCGATATGATTTGTTGTCACATCACAGTCCCTTGCATAAATAAAGCAGCAGTGTTTTTTTCCCAATAAAATAAGGTCAATAAAAGAGATTGTATAAATAAAAAACTGTTTACAGCAGCACATTTTTTTATTTTGCTCAGCAGAACAATCACTTCTTTGATTCTCAATAGTGCAAAGCCAAGTGGCGTGACAAAGAAATGCAGGTATTTTGTCAACAGTCCAAGTTTCTAATAACTTTTCAGTGATTTTTTTTCCCCAAAGTTAGATCATCAAATATCAAAGCCAGCGAGCCACATGACTGGACATTTCCACACTTCCTACCTTGACACACAGGCTGTGTGCCACTCCAGCTGCCATTGTGAAGGCATGTCCTCTCAGCGGAGCCAATCAGATTGTATCCTGCCTCGCAGCTAAAACGCAGAAGGCTCTTGGTCTTAAATTCTTCTCCTCCCAATCGGGCACCATGGGGAGGGATCCCTGGGTCTCCACAAATTCCAGCAACAGCACCTTTAGTGAAAGAGGAAACATTAGGTTAATGTACCAATGAAAAAAACAAACACCCCTATGTAATTCAGGACTGATAGAGCTGTAAACATAGATGCCAAACTAAAGTATATCTATTTGCTCAGGAAATATAGTTAAACCAAATACTGTTAATGGGAAGGACAAACTACATTAAGCTGGTTTCTGTACAACCTTTATGGGTTTGTCAAATCTATCTTGAAATCTGTGAGAGTAAATGTTCCTGACTAGGATAATTAAGCCAAATATGGCCACATGATTATATTCAGAATATTAGTTTAAAAGTTGTTCTGCAAGAGTAGCATCAACCCAAATTCTTCCACTCCATACTGTGAATGCCTTGGAAGCATGCATAAACCCCAACGTGCAAACTTTGTAAATCTGTCTCATTTAACATATGGAACTTGTTGCAACTTAGACAGCAAAATATAATTTGGAGGGATTTGTGAGTTTAACTGGGTACAGCTTCAAATACAGAGTCTTGCATCTCAATGAGGTCTTTAGCTGTAGGTTGGATTCTGCCCTGCTGAGTGTTCTGTTTTGAGGCCAGCAGTGTAAGCTTATTGCATTTCAGCTATTGAGACGGTAGACGCTGAGTTTGGAAATGATCGGTTTTACTGTTGTGGGGTCTGTGTAAGCCTACTGCCAAGCAATACTTACAACCTGTTCATTGAACAAAGGTTCTCCCTCCTCCTTATTCTTGGTTGTTTTTTACACAGGCAGAACGAGCCAAGTAACTTAGTAAACAAAAGAATATCAGTTACTTAGCTTGTAAAACAGACGACTCTGAAAGCTCATGCTACGTTTGCTCTGACAGAATGCATTTGCCTCTCTTGTGGTTCAAAACAGGCCGATCTCACCCAGGACATTATAATTCCAGCTTTTTATCCAATATCTGCTTTGAGTTTGATAAAACTCTTCAGGCAGTGTCAATGAGCCTGGTGCTCAGTGCTGTTGTATCCTCTCTGACAGGTTTTAGGCTCCTACTACTACCAACCAGGGATATTTTAGTCAACTAAAAAATAAACAAAAGTTAAAACTAATTAAAACTTGTGCAATTGTCAAGCTATGTAAATCTATACAGCATTAAGTTTAATGTGGTACTTTAGGACCATTTCTCTGTTTTGGAATTTAACTACTTTGATAATATTTATAATATATATGCCATTTTGTCAAGAGACAGAATAATGTTTTAAAAGGTCTTAAAAATGTTGATACATTTTTACCTGTGGCTGTGTTATTTTACAATATGGAGTGAAAAAAAAGTAAACAGGGCAGTATGGTCATGGAGTGGTTTGTTTTTGATAAGCCAGAGGTAGGTAATTATAATCAAGAATATAAACAGCTTGCTGCAGTTTTTCAGTTATTAAAATGATTAACTGATTTCAAATTATGATGTCTCCTCAGGTGTGTTATTTATGCCTCAGATGTGGAAAATTTTAAATCTCCTCTTGGAACACACTCGTGCAGTAAGAGATACACCCCTCTATTAAACCATGACAACTATAACAGAAGGAAGACCAACTTTTAGCCACAACACTCAGTGAACTAGATGACATTCCTTTAGTGTCATAAGTTACTGTGTGAATTTCTCTCTATACTTATTTTACATTTTTGGATTTTGTAGGTTAGGGACATACACAGGAATTTTCTTGATTCATACTTTTAGTAGCAAGGTCACATGTGGTAGAACTTTTCTTTTTTTTCATTGGGCACACTGCACAAGTAATGTTCACAATAAAAAAGACAGCTTGGACTGCAATAATAGGCTATTATATTTTAAAAGCCATGGATTCATGCGCTGCCTGCCAATGATATATTTGGTCAATCTGATGGACTCTCATTGCCCTTAAACCCTGCATTCAGTTTAAATATCAGTCACTGCAATATTCAACAGTAATAGTACAACTGATTGTTTTTTTTGTCAGGTTTTATAATCCACAATAAAAAGTATTTTTGTAAAAAACAACAAAGTTAAGTTTTAGTTTTCCAGTTGACAATCTGATGGTTTCAAATTTCTCAATTTGTCAGTTCTAACTCGTACAAGAATAGATAATAACATCTGATAACTCATCATTTCAACTCAATAAATTATCATTAAATTTATATAAGACTAATTATATGATATTTAGTAATAGAAATAAAACTGTCAATGTTCCATTTAGAGTCGATGGTATTGAGATCTGTAGAGTCAGTGAGGTGAAAGTTTTGGGTGTCTTCATTGTTGAGAAGCTGACATGGAGACCTCATATAAATCATTTAAGAACAAAAATAACAAAGTACAAAGTAAAGGAACTATTTAATGATAAAGCTCTGTTTATGTTATATAATGCAATAATTGTTCCACACTTAATCTACCGTATTGATGTTTGGGGAAAAGCATGTAAAACAATTACAAACCCTATTTTTATTTTACTGAAAAGAGCAGTAAGAATCATTCATCATCATCAGAAATCATTACTATCACCCATCAAATACATTGTTCCATCAGTTGGAGTTATTGAAATTCTATGATTTGGTCGATTATGGTATTTTATCAGTTATGTATCATAAAAACACTTAACCTTCAAACATCCAATTTACACTTTGTTAAAAGAGAGAGTTGTTATAATCTCAAAAGGGACAGAAATGTTTGTGAGAACTAAAGTTAGAACCAGTTTAAAGGAATGGAGTACTTCAGGGAATAAGATTATGGAATAATTTGGAAGATGACATTAAAAATGCCAGATCAATATGTATATTTAAGAGAATGATAAAGGGTAACTTGCTGGAGAAGTATGTAAATGTATGAATTGTTGTTCAAGTAGTTATATTTTATTCTTTTTTTCTTTATTCTTTTGTTTTTTGTAAACTAAAGATTATTTTTGATTGAATTTATTTATTTGAGAAAAAGGGGCAGATATAGTACGTATATATAGTATATATAGTATACATAGTACGATTCTTTTCTTCTTCTGCTACCTTTCATTTAATTTATGACTTGTATTTTTGTTGTTTGTTGAATTATGCTGTTGTTTATAAAGAAATGAATAAACTTAACTTAACTAAACTAAAATAATAGTATAATTCAGACCTAATAATGTATTTTTACCAGTGCAGTAAGGTGGAGCCCCACTCCATGTGCCTTCCTCCTGACAGTGGCGAGTAGAGTTGCCAACAAGGACCCCACCAGGCAGACAGGAGTACTGGAGAACTGATCCAAAAGTCCAACTGTGAGTTCCAGATACCGCTGCGTTAGGTGGCACACCGGGGTCACCGCAGGAAATGGCTGCAGACACGGTGAGAGATTGAAAAAAACAAAAGATGGTGGGGTTGGTGTGTGATTGCATCCAGCAATAGATTTCAGATACATAACTGTGTTAGATAGTGCAGCTGGGTTGTTGCAGACAACAGCTAAAGGTAGAGGGTGACAACACAGGAAAGTCAGACATTATCTCAAGTGTTTGTGGATATTGTGTTTGTGTGCAGCAAAACAGGGCTACCAGAGAAAATAAGGATAAAGATTACTTTTGGGATAAAGGATGTTTTGCACAAATTTTCTGAATGGGAACAAACATTTGAATATGAATATGATATGTGGCTCAACAACTAGGTGTCTAGTGATTAAAAGCCTGCTTTTTTATTTTATAAAATAAATTTTCTCAGAATGATTGAAAGCCATGAATTTCTAATTAAACTCTCACTTTTGCTAGTACTCTTTGAATTTTCTCTATTTAGCTGTATTTTCTTCAAAGTTCTGGAAAAAAACTGACCACCACCCCTATGTCCCAAAAAATGAAATAAAGTGTATATTTTAGAACACATATATATATATAGATATAAAAAACAAACTCATTTGTTTCTGGTATATTACATGTCACATAGTATCTCCCTTTAGCCCCAACTAGTATTACTCCTTCCCTTCTTTGCCATCACTTTAGCTATCAGCCTTCTACCTCCAATTTTTTGATAAGACCTTGTTTCTCAAATGTAATGCTCTATGGACAGACATATGTATGTCACCAGAGTCTGCCCTCTTCTTCCTTTTCTGTCTGATGCACCATCTCTACTTCTCTGTTGCTGTGTTCTCCTCTTGCTCTTTTTTTCACCTCTTTGTGTTTCTCCATTCATCTGTGAATCAGCCTCCTTCCATCACTCTCTAGTTTAATCTCTATGTTTCTATCTGCCATGGTGGATTCCTAACAAGAACATCTATTGCCTTAAAAGACACATGCTCACTCACACAGGCATGCACGCTTATACACACAGCAACACAAAAACCTTTAAGCCTTTTTCTTTCATACTCCTGCCCTTTGTTATGATTACTTCCCTTTCTTTCTTGAACCCTCTTTTCTTTCAGTTTCTCATTCACTCCTCACAGACATCTTGGTGGCTCTTCAAGCGATTTCACTCCTCATATTGCTTTTCTTGTTGAAAATAAGAAAAAGATACATAGTAATCTATCTGCCCGTGATTATATTTCTGCAGGCATTTTTCCCCCCACCGAAATTCAGAAATTTTTTTTTTCATATGTATCAGTGTAACTGGCATAAAATTGTCTAAAACACCATGTAACACTTATGAATATCATGAGTCACCTCATACCACAAGATTAAAGGTGGAATAATGATTTAAAACGGTTTTGTAATCACAGAACATGAACATGTAGTGGATAATCAGTCAACCAAAATATGTTTACATGAGTTGTTTTAGTCACTGTCAAGCTTTATACATAAAAATCACTAACGTTAACCTTGACTAATAACAGTAACATGTTTATGGTTATTTTTTCCTGTGCCTAGGCTATTGAATCGAACAACTGTTTTGTATCTGAATTATGATATTTGATTTAAAAAGCAGTAAATAAAATTTAACCTATGATATTGGGTTATACCTAAGCAGCGAGGAATTGGTCGGTCCCACAGTCCGTTATGTTGACACATGAGGACAGCAGAACCCAAAAGATAAAAGCCTCGTTTGCAGTGGATTGCCACAGTCACACCGTAGCTGAAGATTTCTGGATAACGTAGACCAGACTGGCGCACACCATTCTCCACATGGCCAGGGTCAGAACAGTTCACCACTGCATAGGAGAACAGAATACTGAATTAGTGCAAGTTGTGTGAAAAACAATGTGTCCTTACTTTTATAATCATTGAATCAAACACATGGATATCTCAGGAGATTCCACAAGCATGTTTATAATACCAGTGCTAATAAATACAGAAGTACAGTTCAGTTCATCATTTAGAACAAACAGAAGATGAATTGAAATAAAGCAATATTGGACACTCACTGTAGAAAGGAAGAAGTGTATATTGTTTTAAAATGGTACAGTAAAGTTCCTAAATGTAATATGCATATTTTAACTTTAGTATATAAAGTGACATAGAGAAATGTTGAAGTCTGGGGTAAGGCATGTAAAACATTTACAAATTCTATTATTATTTTGCAAAAAAGAGCCATAAGAATTATAGCCAGAAAATAATATAATCACCCTTCGAATATACTATTTCATCAATTGAAGTTATAAAAATTTTATGAGTTGGTTGATTATAGAATTTTGTTGTTTATGTATAAGGCTCATAAAAACACATTACCATTGAATACTCAATCTAATTTCATTAAGAAGGAAAGTATAATCTTAAGGGATTTGAAATGTTTGTCAAACCTAAAATTCGAATTAATTTGAAAGAGAGATGTACTTCAGTTCA
>JAUBOC010000043.1:11106680-11116980 GCA_032275365.1 Anablepsoides cearensis
TATAGCAATTGTTCATAAAAACAATAGGTTCATAAAAACACAATTTGGTAACATGAACCCTCGTAACAGGTTGTTCAAAAATCTATCAAAGGTTATGATTTAGGTGATTCTTGCTCAGACTCTTGAAATTCATAACACCCTAATAACTCTGCTGAACTGTAGCGTAAGCATTTTGAAGTGTTTCCTGTATTTTTCTAAAGTGTCAGGATCTGAATCTTGACAAATCTGAAGTGTTACAATTTAAGATTGTCCTTGTTGCTCTTTCCTAGTGTTTTCTAAACCTCTCTTTTGTCACACTCTGATCATTTTTCTGGAGTTATTTTTTCTCTCTAACTCTCTCTTTCTGGGTGGATGACAGTCCAACAGGAGAAGAGCACGATTTTCCACATGCCACAGGAGACACTGACATTCTCTCACATTCATGTCTATGGGGGGGATGACTGTGTGAGTGAGTGAGTGAGTGAGTGTGTGTGTGTATGTGTGTTTGGCACCCTATGGGAATGGAGAAAGTTTCAGTCTTATAATTGACAGCTGCTGCTGCGAGAAAGAAAAGAAGGGAGGGAGGTATGAGGGGGATAAGAGAGAAAAATCAGGGAACATGAAGAAAGTAAGCCAGGATGAATCCCTTCGATGGAAAATCCATGTTAGCAGCTATGTGATATCAACCATTTAAAATGTGCGTGTCAGTGGGTGGGTGTTGGTAATTAGAACTGGTACATTACTAGTGGTCTAAAGGGGTTGATGGTGTAGCACAAACAGGCATGGTTAGTCGAGGATAAAACCATGTCTTTGGACATTTATCCAGCTGTGTGTAAGCACGTAAAAGTGCACTGGTTTATTTAAAAATATACAAACACACACACAGAGCTGTGTCCAGCTATACATATGGGGACATTCTTTTGACTTCCATTAATTTCCACAGCCTAACTCTGACCCCTTATCCTAAAACTAATCTCGAAGGGACATACCTGACCCTAAACCTAACCTAAACTCAATTCACACCTTGGTCCTAAACCTAACCCCCATCCCACTAATGGCATTTAAACCAAACAGGGACTCGGCTTAGGTCTCCATATGTACCAGTTGCCCCACATGTAGGTGTTTTATCTTAAAATAGTCCTCATATGTCACAAAATACCCATACATACACACAAGTTTGTTTTTCTACTTCTGATTTACTGGCCATTTTTATAACCCCAACCCCTGACCATAAACCGAGCCTAGTCCTAACCCAAACCCCTGTATTTCCCCTGATGAAGACCAGGTTTTTTTCCCCATAAGGAACAGTGGGTCCTTGCAAGGCTGCATGTACCTGGAAAATAGTCAAAACATTTCCCCAACAGGTAACAAAAACATGCACACACACACATCTGATTGACTCACAAATTACCTACATGAACACTATTTGTTTATGATTCTTGTTGTTCTAACAGCTGCATGTTTTGCTTATATCAACAGTTAGAAACACTGATTTATCTTATCTCCTCAGAGAATACCTGTTTAAAAAAAAAAAAAAGGTTTTAAGATCTGCATGCAAATAACTTTGTGTAACAGATGTGATTGTGACCTTTGCAAACAGGTAAAGGGCTGCTCCACTGTCCGTTGAGCCTGCACTGAGCACGAGCATTTCCACTCAGGACATAACCTTTATTGCAGGTGAAGTTGACTACATCGTTCAGGTTGAACTCGCTGCCGTTGGTTCGCCCATTGGCTGGGTTTCCTGGGTGACCACAAGTGATGGCTAAGGAAGTCAAGAAATACAAGAGAAAATGGATGCAAAGTTTGATATGTACAGTACAGTGTATTTTTCAACAGTTTAAGATAAAGTATGGTAATAAAAAGGTAACAAGAAAACAAGGACAATAAAGTAGCCCTGCAAACATTGATCCCATGAGTACTTACGGACGCAGACAGGTGTTATTCCAGACCACCGATGGTCCTGCTGACAGATTCTGACAGATGTGCCAATTAGTCTGTATCCCAACATGCACTGGTATACAACTGTGTCACGATAACTAGATCCATCTCCGCTAATGTGGCCATTGACTATAGGATCCGGAGAGTCACAGTGACCAGCTGAAAGAGACAAAATAACACATTAATATGGCACAAAGACTTTACGTTTGCTCATTGCTCCTCAAGGCATGATTGTACAAATGGGTGTATAGTGAAGGTTTGCAGAGTCCTTCACAGTTGTCAAACCCAAGTATCATTTAGGCTCACTAAATTAACTTTTAAGGAACCGTGAATGCAGCAAGATGGGACACAAAGCTCACAGTGGTAAAAACTTTTAGCAGAAAGAGAAATAGAAATTCCTGATTATAAACCAACTATAAAAATGTTGAATATTTGCATAATTCAAGGTATATCTCATTAAATCTGTAGATTGTCTTTTACACAGAAATGCAAAATAATAAAATAAACTATTCCTGAGATTATTTATGAATAGCAAAAAGGTCAAAGTTAACATATGCCGATAGTGTTTGTATAAATCAAACATTCAGTTCACACAGGATGTTTTCGCTGCTGGTCAGATTGCTCATTTTTATGCCACGATGACAGCATACAGACATCCATATAATATGGATTCCTATTTTATAGAGCTTACCTAAACATCTTGTTTCTGCACCACTCCACAGCCCATCCGCTCCACATTCTCGAACATGCGACCCCACCAAAGTGTAGCCATGATTACACATAAAAATTGCAGTTGCTCCAAATGTAGTCAGTGTCCCAAGTTTGGTACCAAAGGGTGTGGAAGGAAGTTCTCCACAGGAGATCACTACACAATAAAATGTAAATATTGTTAAAAAAAATATACATAGTTGATAATATTAAAAAAATATTTATAGCATAATACTGTGATACACCTACTATGATTATATAAGAAGCTAACATAACAAATAGTCTCTATTATCCAGTTTCTCTGAGCTTTTCCTATTCTTAGTTGGTCAGCTTAGATAAAGAATTTATTAAACAAGCTAGATAAATAATCACAAATACAGGTTTGAAATACATACATTTTTACACTTATTCAAATGCACACATTTCACGTTATTTTTGAAATTTTAAATCTAACATATATTGCAATACAAAGAAAAAAAAATCCACATTATAATTCAGAAGCACACTGTTCTCTTATAAAATAAGCAGCACAGGCACATTGCAGAGTATCACTGTCTTTTGTGAAAAGGCAGTCTTTGACTACCCCCGACAAGTACTCCACATTCAGGAAGTATGGGCTGGATTCTGCATAAAACAGTTGTCAAAGTCCCAAGATAATCTGCAGTGGGTATTATCCTAAGGCGTTTAGAAACATATACACAGTATACCCCAGGTAACTCATATAAAAGGAAGATTAGTGAAGTAAAAAGAAAAATGTATGCTGATGTACATGGTAATACAAAAAGCATCTGTACCTTTCAGAATATCTTTGATTTTTAAGTACGAGGCTTGTACCATGTTTTTATAATACCAAAAAGAAAAAAAAAAGCTCAGACCTAATTAAAACAACAAGCTACCAAACAAAGTAACTGACTCTAATTTTTCCATCTGCTGTGCTTGTGGGTATGTTATTTTTATAACTAATGCATGACAGGTTGTAGAAGTAATTGCAGAAAATTTGTATTTATGGTTTTCCTTTTTGTGTCCCGTATGTTGCCTGCTTTTACTGTTGGATCATTGAATAAGGCATCTTTTTCATCTCTTGTTTTATAGGGTTACTCATCTGTACCATGAAAGTTAGGATTATTAAAATAGCTGTATTTTTGCAGCACAGATAGGAAGTGATCAAAAAGAGTTTCAATCATATGTATGCATCTAAAATACATTTTTCAAAACCAAGCCACAAGACAGTGGCACCAAGTTTTGGTGGTAATGCATGCAATAAAACTTACTCTTGCAAGTAGCTGGATCATCTGACCCCTCCCATGTACCATTGGCAAGACAGTGAAGAGTCCGATGCCCAACACTCAAATAGTACCCCGTTGAACACTCTAGCATCACTACAGACCCAAAGTCTCCCAGCCTACCAGAAAGTAGGCGGTAGGTCATATGATCTGATAAGGTACCTTCAATGTTGGAACAATGCACAGCTGTAAATAAATGGTATTTTTAGTGAACATCAAGACACCAGTAAAAATAAATGAACAGCCCACTCATACACAGACGAGTCTTAGTTAAAAACACTTACGCAGGCATCTGGGTATTGAACCAGCATTACTCCAGTTTCCATCCTCCAAACACACAGCAGTTGTTGGAACACTGGGGTCAAGATGGTAGCCAAAGTTACACTGGTATGTAACTTGACTTCCAACTGTATAGTGCGGAGCATGGAAACTGCCATTGCCCGGTGACAAAGGTATTCCACATGAAACAGCTGTAGTATCATAAACAGAGATTGTGGTTGAGAGAATTTTTAACTTTTTTTTTAATCGTATAACTACAAAGATGATTAAAAATGTATTGAAAACCTTACGCTGACAAAAAGGTGCTGGTGCATCCCACTGGTAAAGCCCGTTGGAATCAAGCCTACAAGTGCCATTGCTGGAGCCTACCAGGCGGTAACCGCGGTTGCAAAAGAACTGAAGTCTGCTACCTGGACGAAGTTTGGTCCGGTTGACCACACCACCATTCAGGAGAGGATCATTGATGCTACAGTAAGCAGCTGGAAACAGGAAAGAAAGGGAACAAATGGAGGGAACAAAATGTGCACATTAGTTTCCAGGAAACTCAACTAATTTCTAATCTAAAACTAAACATAATTGTTTAGAGAGGCACTCCTGCTAATACTATAAAGGATTTTGAGTAAGAGGCATTACAGCACATCTATGCACCCACTGACATTACAGTGCTGGTGAGTTAGGTCCATCTACTGTGATTCACAATCTGTGACGCAAAGAGCATAATAAGGTGACTATTTTGGAACCTCTCCAAGTAATAATATGGTTTGTTGTCCTCTCAGAACAAAGTGCATGACTGTCGGAGCACGGACACAATTAAAAAAGAACACCATGGTCACCCAATCTTTTTTTACTTTATATAATGTGTTTTACTGTTACTCTTACAATTTCACTTCACTTTGGCAGAATGGGTTTCCTAATGCAGCATGGAAAACAGAATGAACTTGACATTTCCAAAAGTCTATCTTTTCTAGAACAATTTAATGTCTAACCTATACAAGTATACTACTTGTCCAGTTTTAAAATCAGTCTATTACTATTTTGTACTTCACTGTTCTACTTCAAACATTATTACTCTGCTGACCTATTTCCACCACATGAAGTGTCTGAACTAAACACAAGAGCATCAGAACTTGGCTGCCAACCAATGAAAGAAGATGGCCCAATTTGATGAATGGATGGCTAGGCCAATGAATGTTGTTCACATGGGGGGAGAATGGCACCAGAAAACTCAATGTGAAGACAGCCTGCCACTCAAGTGAAATGAGATGCTTTGGATAGTTTTCTGATGGAAAATCTTGGGTCTTGCTATTCATGTGGAAGATACTTTGATGTAAAATATTTACCTAAATATTGTTACTGACCAAGTACACTTCTTTGGAAACAGTCACAAAACCCTTTCAAGCCAGGCTTGAGATGCCTTCATCCTGGCTTTCTTAATGTATTAATGAAAGAACCAAGCGGTTGAAGTCAACCCACCACCATTATGTGCAATACAAACAGGTTGGTTGTCTGAATGTTCTCTATAAGCAATATAATGTAGCTGTGAAACAATGTATAATCATCACTGCTTCATTTCAATGCATGTTTCCTATCAGTGTCCTGAGTCTTTCCTGACACACTTTGGCATAGATCGCGGTGTTACCACTCAGTGCTTATAGAACTCCATGGAGTTTTTTTTTTCAGGAATGAAGAATAGATATTAAAGTGCCTGTGACGTCATATTTTTGTAATACATATGAATGCATTTTTAGAAAGAGGACATTGATAAAA
Source organism: Anablepsoides cearensis (assembly GCA_032275365.1). Taxonomy (NCBI): domain Eukaryota; kingdom Metazoa; phylum Chordata; class Actinopteri; order Cyprinodontiformes; family Rivulidae; genus Anablepsoides; species Anablepsoides cearensis. Next base: position 11,112,635 of record JAUBOC010000043.1, read on the forward strand.
TATTGCAAAAGAAATTTTATGTCGCTGAGACAAACAGTTGTTGAAATGTTTTCCTGTGAAGTAACAGGAAGTGATGTCAAAGGGGAATGTCTGCATGTGAACAGAGCGTTGCTACAACAGCCAAAAACCCAGACTGCAGAGAAGAATCTGATGTTTCTTAAGATTATTTTGAGTCACTATCAGAGAGAGATGACAAAGAGTCAGAGTTCAAATAATATTGTTTCAATAAACAAAGACCAGAGAGTTTTCTTTGGTAAAGAGTTCCCCTTTGATGTCACTTCCTGTTTCACTTTGGCTGAGTCAAGTTCAAAAGAAAATATGCCAGGTATGGAACAAAATGGGTGAAATTGTATGAATTACTCCAACTTTCTTAAATATAAAGATGTTTTCTTTGACTTTTTGTATTTGAAGAATATGCATGTCACAGGCACTTTAAGTATTGAGATAAATTCTACCCATTTCATACTTTTACAGCCTGGTCATAGAGGTCAGAAGCACTGTGGCCACAATAACAAAAACAAGCTTGGTTGATCAAAAAGACAAAAATAAATAAAACAATGTTAAAGTACAAAAAATAATAAAAAAAATAAATCCATCACAGTATTTAAACAATATTAATTGATGGAAATATAGTTTTACTTTTAAGAGCAATACAATCAAGGCTATCACCCAAATTACCTAGAATGTCAAAAATGCTAGAAAAAAAGCAGCACATCATTACAGTTCAAAATAAACCCTTACAAAAGTGATCAGCATACAATGCAGTATTTACTGAAGTTTGTTTCCTCAGCACACCAAACCATTAATAATGTATAGATAGAGAACAAGCCCAACCATCATTTTCTGTTTTGTGTATAGCTATTGTAGTCAGTCTATTACAACACCATAGGGAACAAACAATTCTATTACTTGAGGCCATTGAGCTGACATAACCTACAGAGTAAAATACATAATTTTTCGTTTGTTTGTTTGTTTTTTCTTTTTGAAAATAGAAAGCTAAAATACTGACCTTGTTACTGGCTCCTGTCAAGCTCAAACAGGATCAGTATAAGAGTAAATTGAATTTTTAAACTGAGACGAGTAGCCTTCCTAAACAAGCTCTCAAAACAACAACAAAACAGTTTTAAACAGTACTGTATAGGTCAGTCAATATAACACAAATGAACAATTGAATCTACTGATGCTGTTTTTTTATGTGTTAGTAGCCTGATGCATTTAAAATGTGTTTTTGAAATGATCATTGCTCAGTCACACATTGATGCATTATTCTAAAAAAAACAAAAGGCTTTAGGGATCATTATTCATGTTAGTGGGGAAAAAAGAATTAGTCAGCTTTTCAACAATGTGGAGCGCATAAATTTCCAGGCATTCTGTGGAAACAGAGATAGGGCAGAGGAGACAGTTGTCAATCACTCTGATGTGATAGAAACCTTTATCTTGAAAACTCACCTGACGTGCCTCCTTTGTGACATGAGAGTAATGCACAGTGACATTTCATTTTAATGAAGTCATTAAATCTATCATCCTAAGCACACAAAGAATGAAACTGACAGGCATAGAAATAAACTATTATCCAGAGCTATATGACAGGTTCTACATGCTGTCCTCTAGACTCAAAACAGAGAAATGGTTCAAACATGATTGTATTGACTTTGCCTGACAGGAAAAAATAAAGACACATAAACGGTTATTGAATGTACCTGAGTAACGTATCTTGAATCCTCTCTTGTTTGTTGCATGGTCAGTGGACCACCGTAGATAGAGCTGATTTGTTTTAGATGTAAAATTCAGCTGAGATGAGTGGTTGCCACTCAGAGCAACAAGCAAAGGGCTTTGTCCTGAAGATCCTGGTAAAACAAAAGCACACATGATCAGATCTGAATACACACATTCATAAACACAATTTAATTTTTTTTTATTTGCTATACCCCTTGTAGGAAAACTTAGTCATAAGGATAAATCCAACCAGAGTCTTTTATTCATATTTAAAGCTCTTTTTACAGGATGAAGAGAAAAAACAAAAAGCTGACTCATTAGTGTTTTACTTTTGCTTTGACTCTGTCTTGTGTGTATGATGGTGACTATCAGATGTTAGCTTTCATTATCATACTTTCTATACATCTATTTCAAATTGCATTTCAGTTTGTGCAATATTACAACTGGAGCAAGAAACACACACATTCACTTGCAAAATAACAGCAGATGTCCAGCCAAATTGCTAGTTTTGGTTCATTTATTTACACCAGGTTTATCTATTTTGTCATTCAGGTTGTACAATTATAGGGGACATGTCATGCAAAATCCACCTTTTTAGCCATTAAATGCCTTTTGTTGCATACTTTGAGTCACTAGGAGGGCAGCCAATTTAAATTAGCCTCTCTCTCTATGCTGCATATTCTGTTTGGGTTAAATATGTTTTAATATGTTCAGTTTTCTATACTTTCTATGATTTTTTTTTGGAACTACTACTAACCAACTGCAATTTTATCATCTTCGTTCTCCTCTGGCTCTTGATCAAACTCTGGCTCCAACATGTAAGGGTGGATGGACAAGTCTTTCCTTGCTGAGTTCTTTTAATTAATTTGTAAATAAAACTTTTCTGTCATTAACCCTTCTATCAAACTAGAATGGACCGCTCTGGAGCTGGAGGGGGCGATGTGTGAAGCACCTGGTTTGGACTTAAAGAGACAGCCTCAAAATGAGTCGATCTGAGACACGCTCCAGAAGAGCGGTGAAAAAGGGGATTGTTGAGTTACAATAAGGAGGAGTTCAGACCAAAGTATTGCAGTCCCACTTTATATAGACCCCAACTAAATGATTTAAATGTGAAAAGTGCCACAAATCCAAATTTGTTGGCTGGAAATAAATGGTGTCAGGGCTCTCCCTTAGAGATAGGGTGAGAAGCTCAGTCATCTGGGAGGGAGTAGAGTCGCTGTTACTCCACATCAAGAGGAGCCCGTAGATGTGGCTCTGGTATCTGGTTAGGATGCTGCTGGACGCCTGTCTGGTGAGGTGTTTAGGACTGAAAGGAGACCCAGAGGAAGACCCAGGACACGCTGGAGGGAATATGTTTCTCAGCTGGCCCCAGAGGAGCTGGCCCAAGTGGCTGGGGAGAGGGAAGTCTGGTTCTCTCTGCTTAGTATGTTGCCCCCACAACCTGACCCCGGATACATGTTGATACATCAAACATGAGGTAAACTTGAGTGAAAGTTTAGGTTCTAATATGTCTAAATTATGTTAAGTAAAAACAAAAAATAAAGAAAACATTTTTTTTTTACCATCAAAAATTTCCAGTTCATCAAACTGCTTCTCACTGTGGAACAGCTCCACATAGATATTGATTGTGTAACCTGTTAAAAACAATTAGATTAGTCATTGTTAATGGATACCCCAAAATGTATAAATGCAAATAAATGAATATTAGGTTTCACTCATTACAGATGGATTAAAAAAATAAACATTTACATGCCTTTTAATAATGTTTAAACCAAAATACTTATGTATAATGAGGAAAACTATAAATGATGCACATGTAAACACAGTGGAACTCTGTACCTGGAATCATATGTAGCAGCCAAGAACATGTTTGACTGTTTGGATAGTTGCCAGGAAACCCGGGACTTAGTATGACTCCTGATGACAGAAAACGCTCCTCATTGGCCGGGCACTGGGCTGCAAATTAAAGAAAGAAAAAAAAAAGGTGAGGTTTGTTTTTGCACAGAAGTCCTGGTACTTTTTTAATGTAATTGTAAATCAAAAAATTGGAATAAGCCTTACCTTGACATTTTGGAGGAGGGGCTTCAAATAGTAAGTGGGAATTAAGTTTACACATGAGCTCTGCTTTTCCAACCAATGTAAACCCAGGTAAACAGCTGTACTTCACAATGTCACCTAAAAAATAAAAATAAAAACATTTTTAGGTCATCACTATACATTTAAAAACCAACATAAAACACTACATAAAAACCAAAATTATCTAGCCAATAAATCATCAAGCCAAACAAGAATACGTTCAGAATTTTTAAGTTAGTGTTTTAGACACACACATACACACCCATATTTTTTTACTGAAATACCTGACATATTAGGAAAGCACCAGGCAAAAAATGGACACATCAGACTGTATCAAAGCACAATATGTAAAATATGTCAAATACACAATCCTATCCAAACCATGAACTCATTGGTTTATCTCTTCTAATAAAATAACTAGAAGCACTCAGAGAGTGCATACCTCCGTCACCTATTACTACCCGAGTTCATGCGCAAAAGGAGAGGAAAAAAAAGTCAGAGAGTCGTTATGACCTGACGTTATTCATCCACAACATGGTCCCGAATTTAGCTCC
>JAUBOC010000043.1:11119572-11130376 GCA_032275365.1 Anablepsoides cearensis
TGTGTGTGTGTGTGTGTGTGTGTGTGTGTGTGTGTGTGTGTGTGTGTGTGTGTGTGTGTGTGTGTGTGTACAAGAAACATATTCATTGTAACTAAGTATCATTACCTATAAGAAAATCTTCATCTTCATGGATCAGCTCTGCGTTTTCCACAACAGGAGGAGCAGGACACCTTTTCAGACGGTAAGCTGGAGACACAAGAAAAATTACTTAAACTGTATGTAGTTAGTTTTAGATTTCAAAATGTCAAAAATAGTTTTCCCCTTTATACTTATATCTCAGTATTTTTTGGCAAAACGAAGGGAAACATTGCAATATATTTACAGATTTTACAGTTTTATTTATTTAAATCTGTGATATTTCACGTCAGTGTCTGGAATGTTGACTGACTGTAGTTTAAAGCGCTTTGGGGTCCCCATGGAGCTTGATCAAGCACTATATAAGTTTAGTTCATTTACCATATTTATACAGATTTAGTATAAATATATATATAACATTACTTCACTTATTTTTCTTAAATGACACATACAGCTTAATCAAAAATGTTGAAAATATTCTTTAAAGTTATTTGAAGAAAAAAAAATAAACCATCAACAGATCTAGACAGTTCTTTAAGTGCAGTCATGCTTGTATTAAGGTGTTATTGGGAAAATGACTTTGACAAGAGATTATGTGTCCCAGCTGCATCGCAGTGTAAAAGCTGGTTTCTGTTCACTGAAGCAGCATCAGAGCTTTAAATTTATTATTACATTTTGAACAGAGTGTGTGCCAGGTCTATGGATAAATATTACACACCTGTACCCAAGACAGTTTGACACATAAAAGAATGAAAGTAAGTAAATACTATTACTACTACTAGAAGAACAATGTAATATTTATTTAGCTAAAAACAAAAGCAGAAGATTTGCACTTCTGCAATTTTAAAGCTTCACCTTAAAGTGCAGCTTTTCTTAAAGATACATAAAGATAAAAAAAAGATAAAATCTTGTTGAGAGGAAGACATGAGGAGAATTCAGGTTGTTTATTTCAAAATATTAAAAAGTAAAAAAGGCATTAATTAAAACAATACAACTAGAAGCTCAATGGTTTCTGGTTTAATCAAAAACAGAAAATAACATTGAATCAGTAACTACTAATGTAAATTAGGTTACCATGAAAGTTGAGAATAAAGAACCCTCCGGTTGAGAAGTCAGAGTGAAATCGGATCAGGACCTGTGGGCTGGTACTGTACGCTGACTCTAATGCTGTGTTTCCACTGAAGACTCCCAGCTGTGGGCTTGAAGTATCAGCACCATCCCTAATGAGGGAAAACAAAAATGCCAGAGTGATCATACGTCTTCTAAACATGGAACATAAAGAATAGACTGTTGCACAGTATCTTACACAGTTATTTAATAAAACACAAAATGGCAAGTAAAGTACAATAGATATAAATTCCTAAAATATACAGTACCATGAACAATATCTGTTACCTAACAAGACCTGCTTTGGGTAATATGAGCAAATAGACAAATAGAGAATACCTTAACCTTATCTTCCTATAAAAATATGATTATGGTCTAATAATTTCAGTTATGGGAGATGAAAGACAAATATCATTATTACTGAATATGTAAACTCTTTTGTTTAATCTGTCCTGGAAAAAGATATATATATTTTTTTGATATATGCTTTTTTAATATCAAAATGATATCAGCCATGATAAGTGCATAGTGTTGAAAAAACAATATAATTACATGAGCAAGACACATTTTTTGATTAAATAACATAAAACTCTAACAGTTTTATATAAATTTAATTTCAAACATGAAATTATCTTTTCTTCAACAAGTTTCTCTTTAGCTCACTTGACAGATCTTAAGTGTTCTAGTTTCTTCACCATTTCTTTATATCTTATGTAGCTTCTTGTATTGTGTAAGAATCTTGTTTGTTACTGTTTTTTTATTATTTTTTTTATTTTATATGTATGTTTTTATTATTGCCTCCTCATGTCAGACATCGGCTCTTGTCTGGCTGTATAAAGTTTTGACTTATTTATGGATTTTTCTCCATGTCTCTTGAGTTCAACATAACCTTGTCTGACTCCAACTTACTCAAAATAAATCTTAACATTTTGAAATTGTACCTGTCTGTGCTTAGTGGGTGGTTTCTGTTATGCTGCAACCATCAACCTTTTTCTTTTAATTTGTGAGTCTCCTAATCCCCTCTGTGTGTAAAGTTATATTTTATTTGTTTGTGCGCGTTTATAAACCGATGATTCTTTTTTCCACATTCACAATTAAAGTGCCTCTGATTATTCCACCAAACCGAAACTTAAATTTAGAAGTAATTTGGTCTAAAACCCAAAATGAGAATCCAACAAAACGCTGAGTGATGTCTGTATGGGTTTATTCCTGCCAAATGATGGCAAAGAATAGAGATCACTGTGAACTTCTTATCATTAGCTTGATACAGTTAAATTTGGCAGATGGATTTAATTAGTACGGGAGAGCTACACTGAAAGCAGCCAGTGTTAACAAAATAAAACAGATGGAAAACCCACATGCTAGTTAACTGAAGGAGTAGCATAAATTTTACAGCTTTATTTTTATTTTTATTTTTTGTTTTAATTCCTTTTCCAAACAGGTGCATTGACAAAGCCCTAATATTAAAAATCTAACTTTACTCCTTTAATACTGAATATTGCTGAACAGGTTACACTTCCTCATGTTCTTAAATGACCAGTTTTAGGTTTTTAATGAACACGCCATTGGATTAAACACAAGATTTAAAAATTTAATTCATGGGAGCACCTGAGATCTCTTTGCTCCTCAATAATTCAACATATTCTGAAGGTGTGGGAGCTCATATCAAGTAATGAAACTGCAATATTTGGGTCACTGAAATTCAAACTGCAAAGCAATTCTGCAACTTTATTTTACCCACTGAAATGAGCTCAAGTCCAAAAAGCCAAATCTGCCTTTTTTTTTAAATTAGTCAATTCAGGAGCTCCACACATATGTTATTGATGCTGACCTTTTTGCACAACAAAGTTTGTAGTTAAAACCGTTTATGAAGTCAATAAAATCAAGTGTTGAGTCCAGTTTTTAGGTAGTGAATAAATACATTAAATAATTAATACATAAATCTGATGTTTTAATGAATAATCCACCTGCAACACCATAGAAAACAAGATCTGAAACAGTATTTGAGCAATGTTCCTGCACATTATTTTAGAAAGGAAGATGAAAAATATGTTTTTGCACTTTTTTACCAATGATTACCCCCTTTAGCTGACTGACAAAATGGATTTGTGACCAGAAAAATACATTTTAATAGAGGACTGCTATCAAATTCCTCCGAAAAAACAAATATTCATGCTTTTTTACCCCATTTTAAAAAGGAAAGTGTAATCTTTAAAAGTCACAAATTTGAATATTTGATTTTTGACTGTGTCTAATTACTTTGATTAGCTATATTTGTTTTAAATTTGCTTTAGAAATAAAGTTGTGTAAAAGATTTTCAAATACCTTAAAGACTTTAAAGTTCAATTTCATTATGCTTAAAGGAAATCATTTTTTATCACTTTTTACTCACCTATAAATATCTATTTATTTTTCAAGGTTCACATACATCAATAGTAAAAAAGTTAAATTAATGCTGCTCATGACTGGAAAGTGTTCGGCATTATAAACATCCCTACAGAATACGTCTGCTGTTAGATCTATTGCCTGATGTTAGCAGTGGTTCATTGGTATTAGGCAAGAAGCCAAACTCAACTGGTGGAAAACCACAGGGACAGTTTGGCTTCAGTTCCTGACATCTGGATGCAGCTGCTGTCACATAAACCCTCAAGACAGTCAAGGCAGCTACAAGCAGACACGCATCACTGTGGTGTGTGCATGACATGTTAAATTACATCCAAAATAAATCTTTTACACGTCTGCATTGAGAACTTTAACACATGAGCAGACTGATGAAGAAAGGGAGCAGCAGAAGCTCAATGAGCAGCCAGGATCTACAGCGTAATTGATTAGGAAAACTGGAGTGTAAACTTCCGTTTAGTTGAATGTATGCAGATAGTAATTATTTGGCATTTTTAACTAATTTAAAAATCATTCAAACAAACCTTGATTTTAGCTAAAAGTGCATTGATTATTAATAAACAATAATGCTTCTCCTTGTTTGACATATTTTTAATCCAATGCCCTAAAGATAACTAACAAATGCTTAATATCTAACTTAAACTAAGCTCCTTTTCTAATTCTTGAAATCTCAGCAGCTCATACATGACACACCTGGTCCTGCCCCACTTTATGCAAATCGGAACTTGGAAATTCATGCAGCCAAAAGATCAAATCATGACAAAGTCAGTGGCCCTAATCTCATAGTCTTGGATAATGTCATTTATTCCGTTTTATTAAACATTTACTGCCATTGCGTTTAATTAATTATTCCCATTACAGATCCCATCATTAAAAAGTGCTCGCAATCTAAATGGGGTGTCAGACGTAATTGCGATGTAAAATTATTGTGCTTGATTTTCTGCCTTCTACTTCAAAAAAGCCAATTTATTTCTATCTGAGTGGATCAAGTAAACCACACACTAAAAGTTTAAAAAGAAATGATTGCAGTACCTTTAGCAGGGGAATCTGTTTACATGGAAATAATGCGGTTGCAGTGGACCTTTGGATCAGCCACTCTAAATCTGTCTAAGACCCCGGAAGGTAGATGATATCCCACTAGGTCTACAAAAAGCATTTCTTGCTTCAGTGTCAGCCTCCAACCTCTTCCAAATATATTCATGAGATACGGCAAGACTGAGCCATCATGTATGTACTAGTTTCACATTATCAAATCCTTCTGGTGCCTTACAATATATAGATGCAATTTCATAATTTTGCTCCTGATGAAATGTACCAAAAGACACATCAATCACCAAAAATCAATTTGCAAAAGCAAAATAGCTCCCATACAGGGCCTCTCTGTGGCTAAATTGAAGGTTTTTCTAGCTGGCCAGATTGAAAACCAGAAGTCACTGACTGTGAATGCATTGCTTTCCTACTGCCTGCAGCTGCTCTCCTGAACCTGAAAATTAAAACTTAACTCTAAATGTGTCAAACCTGCGACAGATCGGGGCAAGACTCAAACCCTAATTGATCCTGAAAAAAAACCCAAAAAACTGCTTGTTATGTTTTTTTTTTTTGATAGGATGCATCTTGCACGGCAAAACTGCTTTGTGGGAAATTTCTTTTAGACTAACTCAAACTCATCAGATCCAGCTGAGCCATGTAAGATGTGCGATCCCTGCTCTGCCACTCTTTTCATTACATTTCCCACTCCCCACTGACTCTCATCATTACTTCCAGAGTTTCCAAATCCTCTCTGGGCCTGCATTTGGCCATGGGACTGACTTAGATTGAATTGGTCAGTGTTCCCTATTGTAAATGCATTACTCTCACACTCCCTGTATTATACTTTAACCTCCACACTGAATCCCATTATTATTGCTGAGGAGACGATGTACTTTTAGAACAGAGCTTGTGTGAGTGTAGGTGTTATTGGTTTAAGGAGAGGTGTGGCCTCTGTGCATAAGTATCCCAACTTGTACAAGTTTTTATTTATCCATTTGTACCATAAAGTGAGTTGTATGCTGTCATCAAACAGGAAGGGAGTTGATAAACCTCAAAAACAACCTGTCAAGGATGCAGTTATTGCCACCATGTATTAAATAAATCTGCACATTTCTGTCTAAATTCGTACATAAACATCATGAGTGAGTGAGAATGTATGCAGACTTACCAGACAGCAATATAATCTGTGACAGGCTCTGTCTGCAGTAAAGTAAAGTTGATGTAAACCCCGTGTCCATGGGGAACAGTGATGAGCCAGCTACAGTCTTGTGAGTTGGGATATTCATTGGGGTACTGAGGTGAATAGATGGTCCCATTTTCAGCAGTGACATTATATCCACAAGGAGCTGTAAAAAGCACAGATATGAGCCTGTCAATCTGAAAAATTTCAATCCTCTGAAACATGGCAAACTTGGAGAACTCGTGAGACAGGAGTCACTGTTGAGCTGCAGAAGTTGAGGAAATATGATTATTGTCAGATTTGTTATAGAGGTGAACACTAAATAACCTTAAGGAGCTCTTGAATTAAGGTTTTCACAATCACCTTATACCATGAATAAACCTAGTGATCTTGAATTAACTTTCTAACTAATTAGAGGTAGTTATCCTGTTAGCAAAAAAAAGTTTAAATAAAACCATGATAATTCATTTGAATTATGTACCTAACAACGGATTACACAATGCAAATGTATTTATTTATTTATTTATTTATTTATTTATTTATTTATTTATTTATGTTCATAGCCACACAAACACACACAAGGCTAAATGATTATTCACCTGATTGTGGTATATTAGTGTATCCTGAATATTCATGGTATATTAAATCCACTTACTTCACCAAAACAGATATATAAATAAACTAGAGGATGATGACTGCTCTTACCCTCACAGCGAGGAAATGGGTGATTCCACTTGCGATTTGTTCCATGTAAGCATGATAGCACTGTGTGCCCAACCAAAACATAACCAGGATAGCACTGAAACGTCACTGATTGGCCAGGACTGTAGTCACTTTTGATGATGTCACCATTGGGAAAAGGAGCAGGATCATGGCAGTTTTGAAGCTGATAAGCTAAAGACAAAAGACAAAGAAAATGAGTAATGGAATGGTAATTATTTAAAATGATCTTAGCAATCAATTAATACAGTGGGCATGTAGTTGTATACCATCTTTGCCGCTGTGTTTTTTTTTTTTTTGATCAAACTTAAAGTGCCTGTGACATGCACATTCTTCAAATGCAAAAAGTCAAAGAAAACATCTTTATATTAAAGAAAGTTGGAATAATATGCACAATTTAACCCATTTTGTCCCATAACTGGCATATTTTTTTTTGAACTTGGCTCAGCTTAAGTGAAACAGGAAGTGACATCAAAGGGGAACTCTTTGTTTACTGAAACAATATTATTTGAACTCTGACTCTTATTCATCTCTCTCTGATAGAGACTCAAAGTAATCTTAAGAAACATCAGATTCTTCTCCACAGTATGTGTTATCAGCTGTTGTAGCAACGCTCTGTTCACATGCAGACATTCCCCTTTGACATCACTTCCTGTTACTTGACAGGCAAATATCTTAACAACTGTTCATCTCAGTGACATAAAATTTATTTTGCAATATTTTATCATTGTCCTCTTTCTAAAAATGCATTCACATGTAGTACAAAAATTTGACGTCACAGGCACTTTAAGACTTTCCTTTAGACATTAAAAAATTAGACAAAAAAGGGCAACACACATGCTGCCCAATCCCTTTTCTTGCGCACATCCATTAGTCTTAAAGAACCATTGGAAAATCTTTAACCGACAGAGAACAAAACATCAACATCAAAAACCTTTTGTCCTCCTACACAGTTATGCACACATGTATAGATGACATGTCAGCGCTTGCTTGAGGAAATATCAGCACCACAGGTCTATTAAGGGCACATCTCACTCGGGACGAGTGTCACGGCAAGTTAAGCCCCTCCATTTAACGCGGCTTTCACAGTGAACAGAGGTGGCTGACATCGGATTCCCTGCTACCACAAAAGACAACAAAAAAGGCAGCACCTAACAGCACTTGAAAAGAACTCAGCGCAAGGTCAACGCAAACACTATGCAGTACTAGACAGCAGCCACAGAGTGCACTGTGCAAAGATGAGTCAGTGAGACTGAGCTGGATGCAGTGGCATCCAAGCAGTTAGTTAGAACAGATTCCCTCTTCAAAATGTGTAAAAAAAAAATTGAACCACAAAATAATTGTACCAATATGTGTGTTTTAATGGCCAACTTTGCAACATGATATTCAAAATAAATAGCAAATGAAGAAATCGGGGTGCATGCTCTTAGCATAGTGTGAGGCAGCCAATAAGCATTTAGGTTTTAAGCATCCTCTTTGCCGTTTTTTTGTTTTTGTGTGCAAGTTCTTCAAAATGCAGCTTATTATTCTGCTCAACTTTGTTTAAGGTCTACTTGTGTTGCACCAACAAAGTCCCCCTGCTATGAAAGGCACCCTAATCACAGGGAGTGCTGTTTGTTGATAAAAGGGTGAAGTGTCACATGTAACAACACTGTACTGCCTAATGAATGTTCCCACCTGGTAATCAACTTAGTACGCCAATCTCAATTAAATCATCAATCATAATTAACTGACTTGACCGTGTAACTAGTAAGAAAAAAAAAAAACAATGTGAGTGTGAGGGATGTTGCAAAAAATAGAACAGAAACAAAAGTGATGATGATAGATGTAGAGGTCCCGAGTGAAAGAAACGTCAGTTGTAGGTTATTACAGTGGGTATAAGAAAAAGAAACTGCGGGAAAAAGTTGAGATGTATGTAGGCCAGAAGAAGTGCTCGTGGTCGCAGATGTACCCACAGTTGTAAAACTCCAGCCAAGTGTTTGGCTCCAACTAACGCCAGGAACAACTTTTCAAAATCTCCGTGTGTAGATGTGCACCTAGAGGCACTGCAAAGTCAGATGCCAAAGCCTAAAACTGGAATCAGAACTCACTTTAGCTTTTATGAGTAACGCTTGGGTGCAAATGTTAGTAAGCGGCTTCTTTCCCCAGAATATTAGCAGTCATTTTTTTTTTTTTTTGGCTTGAGCACTTATCCAGCTTGAGTCATACTGGTGTGCACACAATTACAGAGTCTCCTGAGTGGCAAACTCTCCAAGACCTATGCACAAAATTGCACGTGATGCAGAATGGTGCTGGAATGAAAGTATGAACCCAGGCTGGAGGTAGAATCATGAATTTCTGTGTGCTCTGCGTCCTGCCAAACAAACAAAAAAAAACTTCAGGTGTCACAGAGTGCTACAAATTGTAACAAAGCTTGCTGGCATTCCCGAAATGCAAAAGTCATCGGAGGGTCACAGGTACTGCTAGAGGAGTTAACATATAAAAAACGAAAAACTAGTATGTGTGCAGAAATGAGGGTTCTCTTACATGTAAGTAAGTAAGCCCTGTTCTAGTTATGCTGCCATAAAATACCACAGAACATCTATTCTGTCTTTGAAGTGAAACACTTCGGGGTGCAAGAAAAAACTCCTGGACAAGATGTCAGTCTCTCACTGGGGCTCACTGGCAATCCATCTCTTTTAATGATGAAAGAAAAGCCATAAGGTTTTTTTTAAAAAGTCTTTAGCATTACTCATCTATGGTTCAAAGCACAAAGCCTCATAGCAATATGTTTTTCTTTTCCATTTTTGTTTTGTTTTTTTATCTTATAAATCCCTGGTGGTGTTGGTAGGGCTTTGTTCGGCCACAAGGATGGGGATGCTAATTTATTCTGAGCTTTGTAGAGACCATTTCCTAATCATTTGAGAAACCACTGGGTTCTCTTTCTTTAGACCCAGAAAAAAATGTTTATCATGAATTCAGATATTTTTTTCTCACTGGCACATTTTTTCTTGAAAAAACCTGTAGAAATTTTTTATTATTATTATTTGAACTTATAATAAAATGTGATAATTTTGGGACTTGCCTTGGTAAGTCAGTTTGAATCCTGGTCTGTTCTCAGAGTGGTCGCTGTAGAAGTGGAGGGTGGTCAAGTGGGTAGTGCTCATCAAGGGAGGTGGAATCTGTGAGCCGCTGAACTGACCAATTAAAGCAGAGCTGTGCTGTGGTCCAGCTCTGACTTCTAAAAAATCGTGGTTGTCCTCCGACGAGAAGTTTTGGAACTGAATATGAGCTCCTGGAACACAGATAAGAGCACACGAAATGAATTATTATAATAAAGCACACACTGATAAAATGCAGAAGTGAAATCAGAAATTACTTCAACACCAAACAGTCCACAACAAACTGAGAATTTAGTTAGTTTCACTATATGCATGCAGCACTGAGATGCACTGAAAACAAGTAAAATTGAATTGTAAAAACACTATTGTAAATATTTTTCATTTTATGTGTTTATTTGTACGTTTTCATATAACTCAACTAAACTAAAGATACACTGGCCTCTTTTTTTATTACTTTCTAGAGCTAAAGGGCATAAGGTTTAATAAATATTATAGTAGTTATATACAGTTACTTCTGTAAAGTACTTAAAATGTTACTTGTTCTGTTCATAAGTCAGCCTTTTAGTGAACTCATGCTGAATCTGCTGTTAATTTTGTGCAAAAACTGTTTGTTTCCCAATTATGTCAACTGATGTACTTAAAGCTACATTTTCTTAAGGAATTCTCCTACCTCCCATAATAAGAGACTTACCATATCCAGCTGGCAGGGTGATTTGCCAGGTGCAGTCCAGGTTACCGGGGTAGTTTCCAGGGAAACCTGGACTAAGGATGACACCGCTCATCTTAGACAGGACCCCTCCACAGCGTGCTGACAACACACCCACAGAAAGCACAGTGTTAGCAGATGAACTGAATACACACTCGCTGCTCCTAACGTTCAACATGAATGGACTGAAGCAATATTCACTAACTGAATCATAGAACGTCTACAAAGGCTTCAACACTTAGTTCAAATAGTCTTGACTTATAGTCTTGTCTTAGAAGAAAGTGTTGATCAAGGATTAAACCTAATAACTTGAAAAGCAAACATAAATGGTATTAAAGTGCCTGTGACACGCCTATCCTTCAAATATAAAAAGTCAAAGAAAACATCTTTATACTTAAGAAAATTGGCTTAGTACACATGATTTTACCTATTTTGTCACATAACTGGCCTATTTTCTTTTAAATTTGGCTCAGCCAAAGTGAAACA
>JAUBOC010000043.1:11295372-11305639 GCA_032275365.1 Anablepsoides cearensis
ATCCGCTAGTCCGCAATCAACATATTTAGGTCCGCTAATAGCGGA
This sequence comes from Anablepsoides cearensis, assembly GCA_032275365.1. Taxonomy (NCBI): domain Eukaryota; kingdom Metazoa; phylum Chordata; class Actinopteri; order Cyprinodontiformes; family Rivulidae; genus Anablepsoides; species Anablepsoides cearensis. The sequence goes on from JAUBOC010000043.1 coordinate 11,295,418, forward strand.
TAAGCGGATTTGCGGACTTGTGCCCACCACTGGATACTGGTGTATGTGCCATCTACAAATCCCCCTCCCTCCTCACTGTTCTGCAAGAGACTGAGATCTGTCTGTGGTGCAAACAACATTGGGGGTCAATAATTTATAAACATGTGCCTCTTTGTGCATTTATGATCATCTTTATGAGAGTTGTGGTCATATTTTCTCTGTCTAAAACTTTTACAACACCAAGTAGAAGAAACAAAATGTCTTAAACAAAAATGCCTTGAGATTTTGTATACTTTTAGAATTTTGTTGGGAGTTGTTCTTTTTTGTTTTCTCCAAAAAAATCCCTTTAACATAAGGAGACTGAGTTCATTCCTTCTTTTATCATAGAAAAACACAGAAGCTCATGTAAACTGTATATAACAGTGGCCTGGTTCAAACCTTTAAATATAACAACATGATCCAAATTCCAAACTTAACTATCCCTTCCTCTTTTCTGAAAGTACCATATTTGACAATCTTGTTGCCATCCCTCTCAGTCCTGCCTTTAGTGGCTCTCTCTTTTCTCCATGCCTGTCTCTTTTACACACTTACATTCTCCCCTCTCACACACACATGGTTTTTGAAATGTCTTTCAGCTTAAGCAGAGATTGTTGTGAAGTCACGCAAAGTTTCAACTAAAGAACGTCAACCATGCACGTCAGATTACACAATCCTGGCTCCACCAGATAGAGCACTTGCATACCCACCCAACCAAGCAGACACACATTAAAAAAAACTGGAGACTCATGTACACTACCACATCAAACACACGTCCTTATTCTTACACTTTGATTTTCAAAGTTTTTGACTGATACACCAGACCAAAGTGAACAACAAATACAGTCAAAGACAGGAAGAAAGTAAGAAGATTTGAGATCTGGACATTAGAATGAAATGTTGGAGTAACATGAAGGTATTTTTTGAGAAACTTAACTGTGACTATTTTACTTAATTAATTAATAAAGCTCTACTTTTTCAGATATAGGTAAATAAAAATTTTAGCCATGTACAATGTGAAATCCAGACTTAAGTTAAGGCTTCATTCAAAAAAAAAAAAGTATTATTTCTGAAACAAGAATATGTCTGCAATAGTATGATGAAGGCTTCTGAAACAATTTATAGTTAAACTTTTGTGGCCATTCTCATGTCCAAGTATGAAGATTTGGCACTTTAAATGTTTTGTATTGGGAAAAAAAATCAGACATCCCTTGGCTGGTAATATACTTAGTTTTCCAGGATGAAAAGCAGATCAAAGATCAGTTGTAGTTCCACTAATACAGCTAAAGTTCAACCTAGTTTAGGCTAAAGTACTGAGCAAACACCCATCCAAAAACGACTAGACACAAATTATTCATATTTTGACATTGGAGCCAAACAAGCTACATTTAATTTAATTCCACCAATATTGTAATTGATTTTCCTCTGAAAATATTTTAATTAGGTGCTCCTGTTTAAAATGAATAACTTGCACATTCTATTAGCAGCATAGATGACTATCTATCACGCAAAATGGAGAAATGTCCCCAGTTTAGTAGCTGTGATGATGGGCTGATGTAAAATACAATACATTCTGCATCTGCCATTAAGTCCTACATAGAATATGATGCAACTCTGTAGCACTTGACCTCCGTCACCCTCAACTGTCCATCTTTCACTCTATGAATATTAAAAAGCTGACAGCAATGTGGTCATTAATATTAACACTCCCCCGGAATATGTGATAATATTTTGTGATCAAAAATTCAGCTTTTTTTTCCCTCTGAAAAGACTTGATGAATAGTTAAAATACACACAAGATATTGAAAAAGAAACAACTTTGTTCATATTAAATAAATATTAAATTACTTTTTAATTGCATATTTAGTAAATGACACAGAAAATTATTTAGGACAATAAAGAAAAAAAGATACAAATTTAAACTCACTCTCAAAACAAACTACAAGTGTACCAGAGCTGACGAACTCTTAAAACTGGCCTTGACACAAACAAATTATAAAAAAATAAACCAACCCATGGTCAGACTATTTCAACATCATCATTGGCTGTTGCAGAACAACCACAGGCTGATCAGATATATACTACCTGATCAGGATCAACAAACATGCATTGCCCAGCTAAAAAAAAAATCAGAAGAGTCAATAAACCTCTAAAGGAACATTGAATATCCTCAAGTTGTTTGCTTTTCCTGGTGTTTTTCAAGGCTTAGAATACACCAGCATGACAGAACTGGGTCAGCTGCACTCAGATTGACAGCAAGAAGAACAGGGGATCCATCCCAGATCATACCGCAACCAAAATCATCTCTCAAAAGAAGATAATGTTGGTCCAAGATGGCATTGGGAGCAAGAAAAGACATTTTGTTGCACAAATCTAATCTTACAATTAAATTAAGAGTTGGAAAACAAGATGCAGAAACGTTGAACGCAACAAACTTTACTGCCGACTTATTTTAGGAGAAGAATGGAAGGAAATTCAGCTTCACTTATGATGTACTTCCATCCCCAAAAAAACTAAACTGGAGGGATTTTGAACATCCGGTTAAACCATTTAAACTCAGTCATAATCTCACTGACTGCTAAACAGCTATTGTCCCAAAGCTGCTATACTGGCACAAGCAGGTCCTTGAGCAGCTTTGAAGCATCTGTTGAAAAACTAGATCAGCACCAATCTCCCAATATCCCGTATAATAAAACTGTAATCTTTGTATCAGTAGGACAGCTTTAAAAGTGAGCAGCTGAGAAAACAGATTCACACCTACTGGACACAGCCTAAGACTGGAAATGAATTTTGAGATAGGGAGGCTGAGATAGATCCAAAGCTCTCCTTTCCACTTAAAGAGAGGAACACTCAATCTCTGGTCAAATATAAGGACCAGCCTTCAAGAAGCACTTATATACCATAAAAATGATTGTTAAAAATAATAAAGAGAAGCCACCGAGTTTAAGTCTTTTTTTTTTTTTTTCAATTTAGAGGCTTTGATAGCAAATGCTCTGAAACCTTGGTTTTTTTAAGCCATGCCAGTGGAAAAGGTAAAAGTTATGCTCGGGGATTGAAGTCTACCAGTAGGATCACACAGAGTTAAAATGCCAGATAAATAAAAAGTGGAGAGGTCATGATAGGACATAAAACTCAATACTAAGAGCTTGAAAATAAATTCTAGAATATACTGGGAGTTAGTGCTAAGGTATAAATATTGTGCTCTTTTCATTTGATACTTGTTAAATGTAGGAAAGTTGTGGTCTATACAAATTGGTAGATAGATTTTTGAGGAGACAGATTAAAAAGGCTGTAGCTGCTGTCAACGAATGAGAAAGTAAAATGTGTAAATAATTCATTTTTCTTTAAATCGCAAAAATGGATCATAGTTTTGAAAGAGCTGATTAAAGCTCAGCTGTAGAAGTTTTGTTGTTTAGTGCTCAAACTTTGGGCTGTAATCAATGAGGTTCTTTGTAACTGCATTGAGGGTTTTTTTGCAGAAAGCCAGCAGACAGAAAGATATTTACCCATATAATGGAAACCAACTATCTTAGTGTTGTCGTTAAAATTTTAATCCAATTGGCATTTATTGAAAAGTGTATTAGCTAAAAAAAAGGGACCAAAAGTTCAAACATCTGATTATCATTATAATAACAGTGAAACAACTTGATGACCTCAAAATGTGTTTAGAAAGAGAGCTGGTAAAATAAATTACATTAAATTTGCAGAAACATACCGAACCAAACTACAACCACAATAAAAAGTTGTCAGTGAAAAAAACTTTTCATTGTACATCCCATTTTTTCCATCTCAGCTGCGTTGCCTCAGACATGTTTAATAACCTAATGTTTACACTCAGATATAAAATGGTCTGAAAATTTTTTAAGCCTCCAAGTGTTTATTTCTATAGCCAAAAATAAATAAAAGCTACTCACAAAAATTGTATTTTGGCCCCGATGGCTCTGAAGTCAGAGCTCTTTTTAGATAGACATCTTAGGTTTGCTGACTGGCTGTAAATGGATTTGTTGCATGAGCAGGCAGAAAACAAGCAACCAACTGCTAGCAATCTGTTGGTCTGGTTGCTACAAGTATAGATGCACAAACACACACACACACACACACATTGCACACACCAAAGACACAGAAAAAGCCTTAACTGAAGTCAGTTCTAAAAATGAAAGCTGTCAACACGGGCCACTTCTCTACAATCTAACCAGCAGAACAGTGCAAGTGAATTCTGTGTATGTGTGTGTGTGTGTGTGTGTGTGTGGTTGGGAGGTTGTTGTGGTTTGCGATTTTGTTGCACTTCAGTTGCAGAGAAAATGTGACTGCTGAGATGCTCATTGCAGCCCAGGGCAAAGCAAGTGTGTCAGTCTATGTGTTGGAATGTCTGTGTGTTTGTGACTTATTGGCGGTGAGAGAAAGCAACATTTGGGTAAGCAGGAATTGACCTGTTTTTTTCTGACAAGGGGGGGGCAACACAACCGGTGACCACAGACAATCTGACAGTTTGCTTGCTTCTCGTATCACAACTTGTTTCAGCGGGGCCATTCTTAGATGGGTGGACCGTAAAATGAGTCTAGTGGACAAATGAAAGGAGGAGAAAGAGTTAATGAGGTCCAGTTGTAGGATGTGAGTTTATTTTTGAAGGAATACGCAGTGATTTGTGTGACTGTCAGGTGATTTAGTCATCAACAAGGATATGTATGCAGTCTGACTGCAGGGAAAGATAAATCTGATTATAAGAGGCATGTACAGATGCCACGGTTGAAAGGTGACCTGTTTTGCAGTCTGCTTAAATAGCTATACAGCTGGGGGAAAAAAAGCCTGCTAGTCTTTTCTGAGATGTTTAACTCGAACACCTCTTGTGCACACAAATTGTAAATATGAACAAAAACAAGTGAGTTGAAAGAAATCATCCACATCCTTTAGCCATCACCTTAGGCTGTTTAGATATGCATGTCCCCTGATGATGTTGTCAATAATGCCTGCTTAAGCTAACAGAAAGTGGCAGACTAACAGAGATATGAGTAAAGAGGGTTGTGGACAAGGACTCGGGCATATCTTCCTAATGTGTTTACACGTGTGTGAGTGTGTTTTTATTAGTGTGCGAGGCGTCCATTCAGTCAGCCTTGGCGTGTCTAGCTAAGGAATGGCCCTCAAGGCAGAAGGAAGGACAGATGCATTAAAAAAGTAAAAAAAAAAAAACTTAAACTTGTTACTTCGTCATTTTAGAATTGTTTTTTCCCTCTTCAAACTGTAAACCTAAATTACTCAGACAACTGGCCTGTGTCTGACCCTGAACAGACACTTCAGTGTTGTTTAACATTGAAAAGTCCAACTATGTAAACACTGATGAAATATCTTGACATTTTTTTGGACATTAAATCAAAATAGTGCTTTTATTCAACCACTAAGTAGCATTTGATCTATTAATACACAAAAGAAAAATTACAATAAGTTAATGCAACTTTTAATCCATATTAAAGACATTAAGAGTTTGTACTTGTTGCATTCACTTGAAATTACAAAACTTAAACAACCCATTGTGACAAAGTGGTTCAGTTTGTGTTCACCACTCTTTTATTTTTGTTTCTGATTTATTTATTATTTTTATAGTTAGTCATAATGTTTTAATTTAAACATTACTGTTGCAACTTTGCTTCACTCACTATCCCAGTGGTAGCATTATGTTGAAGTTTACATCTGTTACAGTTAAAGCTGACACTTTTCTTTTCTCTTTCTTTTACTCACTATTGTTGTTCCTTGAAGATGCAGCAACCTGAGCAGGTATGGGAGGGGCCGGCCCAGCATTTCTTGCTTAAATGGCTGAATGATGTCATTCATGGCATCACTGAGTTCTACTAAATGGAGGGGTTTTCTTATTTTTGTATTGTAATGTTTGTTTTTCTTTGGAGTGACCTTTTGAGTAGCCTTGAATTGTTTTATTTTGCAGACTATTTAGTTTGTGGATGAGATTGTAAGTTAGAATAATAATCTGATTTGTTTCTTGTTTAGATGCTATTGTTTGGTTTGAGCTGTTCTCTTATGGTTTGGTCTAATGAAGTGCAGGTGTGCTGCCAATGTCATATGAAACTCACAAATAATTACTTTGTAGGACAAAGTAATGGATAAAAATAGCAGTTTAGAAAACAATCGCTTATACCAAACTGTTTAAGGAAGTTTTATCTTTCACCACAGTAATATTGTGTGATGATGGGAAAACAACTGTACATAGGATGTTTAAAATAAAGTTATTACAATAGGTACCTGATTGATAGATGTTCATCAATCAGGATTGTCCAAATTATATTATTTTAAATAGACATTATGTGGTAATATATAATGTGAAAATCTATATATATATATTATTCCTCGCAAAAAAAAACAACAATACAAAAAAGAAACTGAAGAGTATATTAGAAACATTATTTCTTATATAAAAATAGAAATAATAAATAATAAACTCTTTTGGAGGCTTTTGGAGGCATATGAAAAGTGTCCTAGATGCAGAAGCTGCAATGATGATAATGCGTATGGCTTCATAACCGTGTGCAGAGAGATTTGGCACTGGAGACGCTAATACTACTTATATAGGTATTTGAGCCAAAAATATTAGCAATTGCTTGATGTCCAACTCCGTCTGGAGCTGTCTGCTTTTGCCAGATCCATCAGTGTTGTGGCTCCTGCTCTGATTGGGAAATGACAATACAGAGTGAGAGCTGGATGTGACTCCTGGCTGACAGGCTGACAGAATGTCCAAAGCTGCTTTAAATAAGACTGCCTAAGTGTAGCTAAAAGATGGTGGGAGGGGGAGCTTATTTATCCTTTAGGGGGGAAAGCAGGAGAAATAAACTTGTGAGCAAATATTCTACACATTTTAATGTGTGATACTGAAAATGTCAAAAAATTGTCTTTAGAAGGTGTATGTATGACCCAAGTATTGGAAAGGCTCAGAGGCAGGTGGATGGTGGACAAATAAAATGTTGTAGGCTGTGATTTCATTTTTTTTTACATTTATCATCTTAATATGACTTTTCACCTGTTTTCTGTTGTTGCATTTTGTCAGCCAGTTTTGTTTTGATAGTCCTGGTACCTGCATGTTGCATCCTGCTTTACCTCCCCTGCTGGTCTACCCCTGTAATTGTCATGATTGATTTAACCTGTGTCCTGTCATCCCCAGTGTATTTATTGTCCCAGTCTCCCTTTCTCTTTTTGTGTCAATTTACTTTATATTCTGGAGATCGGCCTTGATTTCCACACATTTTTCCCCTTAAACACTGCAAGCACACTGCTGTTTGTGAAATTTGTACAAGGACCCAGCAATGTGTTTAAATCCTTTGGATACATCTTAATAGTTTGGTATCAATAAATCATTATTTTCTCATTTTGGACTTACCAACTCAAACATTTTACACGTTGGCTGACTTTTATTGTTATTTTTATTATTATTATTATTATCCACTTTACTTTGTCATCATTTAATCCTCTCCATCTGTAGATGCATGCAGTTCATTTGGAAATGTTCCACAATAGGACTCCGTTTGAATTGACAGGTTACAGTCCACCAAACTGCTAGAGGGCTTTTATTATGAAGCAATTACAAGTAGTGCTGAGATTAGTATTAAAAGTATCATGCAGTTTGTTTATTTATTTATTTTTGCAAGTGAATGCAAGCTTGCATCAACCAAATTTTAAAACAGTGAGAAAGTAATTACAAATGATAGTTATGTTTTTGTTTTCCTTTTCAATGAAAGGGGAACCAATTTCAGAGCCATAAATTACACACACTGGCAAACCACCATAACAAGGTGGCACATAAATATGTTAGCTGGCATTTAGCAGTACCAATTTGTAATCATAGTGGAAACATTACAATATAGGAAACCAGAATGTTTAACACATTTAGTCACAATTTACATCAAATTTGGTCCGGCATCTAAAAAGAGCAGGCGTGCCACAACTGTTCTTACTCTGTACCAGCAAAGTGACCAGCTAACCTTCTTCCTGCATTTACACTGTTCATGCAGTTCATGTGTTATGATCTGTGAAAACAAATAGCCCCTGGACTGACATCACAAAGACAGACTGGTCATAAAGAAAGCCAGTTTACTTCACATCAAGAGCCTTGTGGGGAAAAAAAGAGTAAAAGAAAAAAAAAGTGAGAGAGGGAATAGCATGGACAAAAAGAGAGAAAGACACTATAGAGAAGATGCAGTAGGAGGATGATGAGGTACTTCTAGAACATAAAAAAATATGATGGCTGCAGGCAAATCGAAGTGGACTCTTTGCTCTATATCCTTTTTCTTCACTTTTATCATTTCAATCATGACAACTAAGTGACGATGAACCATCTTTGTGCATCAAAGAACATAGATGATATTCTGTATGACCTGCAAAAGCCTCACAAGCTAGGAAAATGTATGAAACACATAGCCAACTCATTTGTGAATAAAACTAATATTTTAAAAGGTAATACATTATATGTATTTATAATTTACAAAGATTTAAAATAAATATATATATGTATTGTATTTCCTGATAGAAACAAAAGTAGAAGACAGCACAACTTAAATTGGAAAAAAAGTTGTTGTTTTTTTGTTGTAAGTTTAGTGGTTTTACAAATAAAAAAAAAATTAAATAGCAAAAGTGCTGTGTCAAAAATGTGATCTCAATGGTTTCAAGGAGAAGGGATATTGCCAGCAACAAGCTAATGACAAAAATTGAGAGAACAAGATGGCACTAAAGAGAATCAACGACAGCCTTGATTAAAAAATGTGTTGCCCTAACCACTGTGATTGTGCTGTGATTACTGCAAAAATGCAAGTAAAGCATGGCCCTTGTAAATGTCATGCAGTGATTACACAGCAAAAAACCCTGTCCTCCTTCGGCGTAAACACAGTTATGTTGAGATATCATGTTAGAAATAAACAGGTGACATTTGATGAACTTTATATACGCTAATAAAACATGTTAGCTTTAAACTGGATGACAGCTCATATGTTCCTCTTCATTAAGAAGCAAATAACTCCGCTAATGTAAAAGCGTGAAATTACCTAAATTAATTATATTTCTTTATTACCATTAAAAACAGTAAAAATCGTTTTAAGAGTGACCATGACGTGCTTGTTGAAATTTCTGTACCCCTGCTGATTTATATTTATGGGTCTAAAGTTGCTGGTATCACAGCCTTCCATCATTTTGATTCATTTTCTGCCTTTTCTTTTTTTTTACTTCTCCATAAGAAGGTTAAAGTAGAGGCGGTCACCTAATGCGAGACAACATGTAGTCTTCAGTCAGGACATGGGTGTCTGCAGTGTATATGTCTCAGTGCATGACAGTGAGCACACCCCAGGGAGCTGTATAGGTCTCTGAATGTGTGCTTGTGTGTGTTCTATTTTTAGGCACCTTTCAAACAGAATGCATCTTGGGAAAAGGTAAAAGTTCAGCCGAGCGAACAGGATTCCTACAGTCAGATTACTTCCCCCCCTCCCAAGTCTTTTACTATCCCTTTTCATTACTTATTTTCCCACCTTTTAAATATTTTTATAGCATCTTTCTCTTTCCTTCTACTTTGCCTTTTAGAACTTTTTTCACTAAAATGTGATCAAATTGAATATTGTAATTAAAACAACCAATGAAACATTCACAAGATGTAGGCACCACTATGTAATTTTAAGTAAAAATGTGCGTGTGTGTGTGTGTGTGTGTGTTTCCTCAGCTACTTGCCAAGACTTTGGACTTAATGTGAAAATAGTTTGTAAAGCCTCTTACCATTTTTTTCTCTCTCTCTTTGGTATTCTGGAGATGTTTTCCATCTTTCCCTGCAACACTTCCTCTTCTTCTCCATTTTTTTTTCTTTTTCCCCCTCCAGCAGTGAAATGTTTGGTATTCCAGGATTTCTCTGCTCCATCCTCTCCACTCTACTTTCTTGCTTCTCTTTATTTTTTTCCTTCTTGATAAACCTTTCATTGTAACTTAAATTTAACCAATCCACATGTTTCCATGTTATCTACTGTACTGGCTGTTTCCCTTATACATAGGTTTAGGGAGCCCAACACAAAATATCCAATTCCACCCTAAATAAAGTACTTTAATGCTAAGGCTTTAGAACACATTAGTAAACAAAATAGATTAACTTTTCAACTCTCCACCTCTTTGCTTCAAAGATGATCCAAAAAGTATTTCTGTAGCAAATAAAACTTGCATTTACAGATTTTTTTTAAGG
>JAUBOC010000043.1:11308743-11322832 GCA_032275365.1 Anablepsoides cearensis
TATATATATAACTAATATCAATTCTGAGATAGCTGTGCAATCAGAGCAGAATAACAAAACTTATCTGACACAATTGTTTTGTTCAGTGTTTATATTGGAACATGTCTCTGGCCAGCTTTATTTATGGAACAGGTGTGATGTGCTAAAACCAAAATATAGATCTAGTGACTTCAGTATCTATACCATCTCAAACCGATCTTACTACCATAAATTTCTGTGAATTTTCTGTCATCCAGGACATGGAAAATAAATGACCAAAGATAAAGCAACTAGACCTCTGTTCTGTAGCTGAAGACATGTGGAGCTACAAGATTTAAACTGCATGAGGTCGGTATCAATATTCTAAATATTTGGATCGATGTGCTTACTCCACCTCACTGATGTAAAAGCTTGATGAAATTCAACATGAGCATTCAGACTGCAGTCGCCTTTGAAAAACATCAGATATATGTCCAATTTAGAACAACATACTGAAAAAGCCTGTCTCAGATATGAAAAAAATGAATTTTTTCGCATTCAGACAGTCATGAAAAAAATCCTATATGGGTTGTATAGAGGCTAAAAAATCTGATTTGGCTTGCCTGCAGTGTCAGTGTAGCCTCTGATTACAAATTTTAGTTTTTCATATTATGTGTAAATATGATACTGATTATTTTTTTAAACTTTTCACATTTACTGCAAATCAAGTTCACCATAAATGTACCAGACTTATCAAGTAAACAAAATGAGATAAACACATATCTTGACCATTGAAGGTAAAGTTAAAATCTGAAAACTTTTCCATATTGATATTATTCTGTATCATTCCACCAAATAATTTGGGGACCTAAATATACCCTAAAATGCCTGTATTGAATAAATAAAAAAACAAGCCTTAATTATTTGGTGCATTCAAGTTGTGACCCTTTTCAAAACCTAATGAAATATGTTAATTAACAGCTTTTAAAAAATGGTTAGTCACAAGATAAGTAGGTTATATACATAACAGCTGCAATAACAACAGCTTCCTAACATGCAAGCAACAACAAACGGTTCAGTCACTGTTGAGGAGAAGAAAAGTAAGGCCACTCTTTTTCATTTCACAGGTAGAAGCACTTAACAAACACTCAAGGGAAGTGCTTGTAGAGGTTCTTGTTACTAAGCTACAATTGCAAACTCATTTGAGGCAATGCAGGCTTTCACTTAAATTTGAAATATTTATAACTTTTAGCATTTGGTATCTAGGGTGCTAAACATTTGTTAAGATCCCATTTCCATAAAGGAAAGTGCACAAAGACTTTTCTTTTTTTTTACATGGAACAAAAAATATGGGAACTGTGAAAGGGTCCTAGAGGACAAAGAACCAAAACCCTAATTCACTTTGTTTCAAGCAAATCTATAAACTTGCCTGTGGGTATAACCACTAATTAAACAGGTGAGCAGGTTTATAAATATTTCTGATGATAGTAATACTTTATGTTTCTTGTTGCAGAGGAAACAGATCTAGATGGAAAGTGTAATTGTCACCAAAAAAAAAAATGTTTTCAGAGCGCCAACATCATCAGCAGCTTAAGTGATGAGGTTGTGATTTCTGCTCTATTTAAAGGATGTTTGTCCCTTTTAATAACACTGTGACTTTAACAATCCATAAGTTAAATATCTCATTTTCAGCTTTCTATCTCCACTATCTTCTTACTTATCTCTTCCCAAACCTTATTAAAGTTCTCGCCTTACACCCCTGTCTTTGTTTCTGTCCCTCTCTCTGTCTGCTTCAGGGGATATTAATTGATGATTATCTTGTCTTACTTAGTAAGTTTTCAAACTTTTTTTTTTATTTGACACTCTCAATTCCCCTATCTCTTTTTCATTCTAAGGCCATCCTTTTCTCTCAGGCACTGGGAGTCTTATCAGTTAGATATGTGTTCAGACCTATAGTTCAATTTGATTTCTTGTATTAAAGGGACAGAATAGAGAAAAGATTTGTTACAGAATTGGCTATGTTAAAAGACAGGCACAAAGACAGGAAGCCTGGCTCTTAAGAAGCAATAAAGAGATGAAGCCAAATGGATTCTTTGTTAGTGTGGATCAGCTAAACTGAACAATGCTAAAAAAAAAGTATGTGAATGGATGATGGTGAAAAGGTGAAATAGAGAAGAGTTGAGAGGAAGGCAAAATTTTTAGTTCTTAATGTGTGTTTCTAACACATTCAGTTTATACTTCCTGGCAACTAACAAAGGTGTGAATTAAATGCAATACTGTGTTTTATGAGTAAACTGTATTTGTGAACTGAACCCTCTTAAATAATTCTGATAAATTTAAAATGATGTATCTCTGTTGGGTTTAGTTTTATTATATCGTCACCTTCTTAAAATAATTGCCTAAGTCATTTTTTTTTTTCAAAAATGATTTTTTTTTGCCTAAATCATTTCTTCTTGATGCTGGCCACCTCTGGTAAAATTGTCTACATCCTCAATTAAGCAGATCATGCCATTCTACCCCATTTGTATAATTGCCTATGTCAACAGTGTGACTTAGGCAGTTTTATTTTTGCTTAAGTCACCGGACAAATTCACTTAGGCAATTTTAGAAGTTTTTCAAGATGGCAGATGAGTCAAGGCATCAGACCAGGATCAGCATCAGACCAGGCAAAAAAGTTGGAGACCCGACTGTGCATGACATGCGGGGTCTTCAGTTTAGCAGTGACGGCAAGGTCCATTTCAAGCTGTCCTTTTCAGAAGACTCTGTGTGTGAAGAACTGCCACAAAGAGTGCAGGTGCCAAATGGGCCAATGGCATGGATAAGTTTGTTTCCATGTGCTCTGCCACTCAAAGAGAGAAAGTTCCAGGACCTCTAGTCAATGAAACCCATCATGCCTGTCGAGTGTCATCACTTCTTTAACAATTTGCCACACTAATAGGCATCAGACAAGAACCCAGCAAAGAAGAGCTGGAAGGAGAAGTGGAAAAAATGCACATGCCTCCTCAGCATTATGTTTTGTTAGTTTGTGCTGTAAAATTGTTCAAAAATTTGCCTAAGTCATTTAAATCTGTCATTTAAATCTGTCATGTTCCATGACTAACTGACCTTGCTGTTTGTATGTCAAAAGACATCTGTTGTTACAACTTTTTTGATTAAAATTGTTCGTAAATATCATTTATTCAACAAATTCTTCAGTTTTTTGTGTCTCCTGAAAAATTGCCAAAAATGACTTAGGCAATTATTTTAAGAAGGTGACGATATATAGTTATTTGACTGCTTGTTCTTTACAATAATGGAGAAGAAATTGAATCATTGTCCAGGCTGAGAGATCACCAATCCACCACGTCAGTCGTGGTTCTACGTTTTGTCCAAGTTGGATAGTTATCTTTAGAGCAGGGGTCACCAGTACGGTGCCTTCCTGAGTCACCCGCAGGACACCTTCTAAAAATAGCACTGATCGACTGACCGTCATATAAGCAGCGCACTAAATGCTAAACAATGGAACCAAAAGTCACCTGTGTGCTCTTTGGAGCTTTTATTGACAAAACACTTTAAAAAGAATGTGAACAAGAGCTGAAGTTAAAGCCACCTCTCCCGTTAAAAACACAACAAACTCTCAACAAATTCTCTCTTCCCTGTGAGTCCCTCTCTGTCCTGAGGCGTTCAGCGCAGCTCACAGACACACGGTTAACTCCACCCCCAACCCCCACCCTTCGGAAAATTAACCCTTAGAGCACTGATATTCAGTTTGTTTACCTCTGAGTAGAGGGGAAATGAAAGGAGCATTTAAACATAGGAAAACAAATTATTTTCACAGTGATTAGGATATTTTTTTTTCTGTACTTGTTTTTTATATTACATAACTGCTATTTTGTATCTACAAGAGTTATGAGGAATGATGAGCACAGAGGGCATGAGTTCATTGGTTTACTGCTAAAAGTTTCTTTTAATAAATGGAAAACAAGTTACAATTTTCTTAGGAAAATAAACTACACCTTTTTTTTTAAACAGGTGTGTTTTTAATGTTGCATGTTTGAAAAAACCTGTGTTTTCACATGTTTTGGTCACATAAATCATTTGAGTTAACAGTTAAAATTTCTAAAATGTTTGAAACAAAATTACTACTTTTATACCTTTCTGAATATGAAAACCTGAAAAACTGAATCTTCAGACATGTTTGGTCTCAGACAATAAAACATTTTTTTTAACATTTTTTGAAAATCTATATTTTCATTTTAAGCTTACAAAAGGTAATTTTTTTGATTAATCGTGATTAATTACAGCCCTAGTGTGTGATTAATTTGATTACATTTTTAATTGGTTGACAGCCCTAAATAAATGTTACAAATGTGTACAATGTAGAAATGTACAAGCTGTCAAATATTTTTATCATTTTATTTTTTACATTTACACAAAATTATAAATGTTATTAATAGAGATTAAATAAAACTGTTTTATGTTTAAATATGTGGTTTTTTGCTTCAAAAATCCATCCATTCTGTCCTCCTTGTTTCTAATCAGGGTCAGGGTAGGAGCTGGAGCCTTTCTCAGGTCTCAGACCATCACAGGGACACAGACAGAAACACAAACAACTGTTCACACTTTGGTCACAATGAAGACCTCCAAAAGGGTTTCAAACTGGGAACTCTAGAATCAGATGTCCCTGCTGCTGCACAGTGTTTAAATTACTTATTATTATTATTAATAATAATTTATCATATCTACCACAGTAATTTATGATTACTATGAGGAGTCTTTAACATTGAGATATAATCAGGTAGTCAAATATTTACAGGTATACATTTATTATAAGGTGAGCCGTGCAAATTTATGTTTGTATTAAGTAGCCCTTCGTGATACTCGGTACCCCTGAAGTAGCTCCTAGTCTCGAAAAGTGTGGTGACCCCTGCTTTAGAGTGTGTCTCTTTGCAGATTACATTTTAATAATAACACAAACTTAAAAGTATTGTTATTAGGAAAGTCTTAAAGACATGAGATTAAATAAAAATAATTGGAGCTTTCAAATGTTTTCATTCAAATGTAAAGCTGAAAGTAAATCTATTTGAGATGAAAAAAAGCAAAATAAAACATTTGTTATTCAGTTTCATCACACTTGCAGTTAACTTCATGATACATATTCACATCTTATAAAAACTGTGCAGTAGATAAGAATAAGGATGTGGTTTGTGGTAATTTATACAAGTTAATCTGACTAATCTGGCACCACAATTGTTATGTTTTAAGTAGAAAATTCCTAAAACACCCACCAACGTTTAACTTCGATATCAGCTATAAGGTTGCAGATAAAATTTATTTAATAGACTCAACCTGTATTACAGTATAATAATGGCACTTTTGTCATCACTGTTATCTCTTTGAGGTAATATTAATATGATCAAATTTAAGTGTATGGGCAGTAAATGAAGCTAAGCTGGGTTAAATGCCAAAGTCTCTGTCAGGAAGGATCCCATCACCTAATTTAACCCTTTCGGTCACATGCACATGATCACATCACGTGACCTGAAAGACATACAAAAACTACATATTTATGAATGCCAAGACCGGATGCATGCGTGTCATTTGCTTTTCGCACAAACACACAGAATTAAAATTTCATGTTGATGATGATATTGATGCATTAAAAAATGTTGATTTGAGTTGTCAGTTATGCAATCTACTCATTCAGTACATGCATCCAGAGATGCATCCATCAATCATCTTTGTATCACACCAGATACAAATGCAGCACAACATAAAAACACTGACTGAATGAGTGAAACAGGGACACACACACACACTTAGGGGACTTAGTGTGTATGGTTTTGTTGTTACTTGAATTTGTCTTTGATATTTAGAGTTCATGATTCATAAATGAACTGTTACACAAGCATAACAGAAGACTTTTGTGGATGTGTGTGTGTGTTTTTTCTTAAAAGGTCAGATGTTTGTGTTTGCAACCAAACATGTAACAGTGCCTAACATGTAAAATACAGCCAGAAAAAAAATATTGGATATAAAAAATGTACCTATGTAAAAAAAAAAAGAAACATATAGAGGAGACATCAGTACAGTGTACGCCTGTGGTAGATGTGCAATACAGTATTCAAAACTGCTGAAGGCAGCACCTCTGAGCTGTGAGCCAAGTCTCACTCACACAAAAGATTTTACATGAACTGTAAGTCTCATCAGTCACGAGAAGAGCTCTGTCTTTCAGCTTCACCTGTAGCTCAGAGAAATGTGTGAGATGTATATCAGTGTTTCATCAGCAGGAGTGTTCACTCGCCTGAGTGCTCGGGACTGAACAGAGACACACATGGCCGAGTCCAATAAAAATCTACTTCCTTCTGATTCCGTGTTGCAAAGGCTCATCATAAACAGTGACACATAGTTGGGTTAAAGATTATTATCTTCAAAATCATCAGCTAATGAGACGTCAATCAATTAAAAAAAGAAAAGAAAAAAAAAAGCAATTATCTTGTTTTTGGATGCTTTCTCAGAAATCTTTTCTAGCCAACCGGTAATGGAAACAATGATTCTGTTTGTGGATCATTCTGGAATGTGTTCACTAAATTACTTTGTGTTTTCACATCAAACATGTTCTTACCTTCATATACAGCTTTGAAGCCTTGTGCGCTCACTGCAAAGTCTGTTGTAAACCACAAGGCTAATATGGATCCACTGCTGACTATAGGTGAGGGCAGCATGAACCCAGACAACCTGTAAAACAAACATACAGAATGAAATGTGATTACAGGAGGATTGATACAAATATATACTTAAAATATGAACATGATTTATTTCAGTAAAACTACATTCTGTGCAGTGTTAATTGATATTTTTGCCAAGACTACTTAAATATTCAGGGTGGTCTCAAGTTAGATATTCAAGCTCATCATTTTTGTCAAAAAAGGTAAAATCAAATGTTTTGGTGACTCACAGAGTTTGTTTTTTTCAAACTACATGAAGACCACATGAATAAATGGGTGATTAATAGGCTTCTGCAGAACATGAAGAGGTAATCCAATCACTGAATCAGTTGTGTTGGAGCATGGAAACAACTAAAGCATGCAGGATAGGGGCCCTTGAGGACCATGGTAGGACACTGAGCTATACAGCTTGATCTGAAAGCCTGAATCATCCCCATAGAGGTAACGCTGACATGTTTGTCTTTAGAGATGGATCAGTCAACTGGACGGACAATAAAACTATAAAACTGCGACTCCACAATCATACATCACATAAGTGAAAAAAAGTACCATACTAGACAGTCAAACGTGGGATATTAAGATTTAGATAGCAATGAAATGCAAAGTTAAGTAGCTCTTCAGGGCAAGTGGTGATATAATAGGTTCATACTGTGCAACAGTGTGCAGCAGAGACTGGTGGGAGAAGAGAGTGATGGAAGACGGTGGAATGAAGGTACTGATGAAGATGAGAAAGTGAAAGAAAATTAACATCTCAAAAAATGAACCACAGTCCAGAGGTGCATTAGTTCTGAATGTCTGGACTCATAGTCCTGAATGTTTCATGAGTAGCAGTGGATACCAAGAATGGAAATAAATAAATAAATGAGAAATTCTTCAGTGAACATGAGAAAAAATATGTCTCTGTTCAGTCAAATGTTTTTTTTTCCTCTTTGTTATAAAAACAGCATCTGTTTGGCACTACCTGTAGTCAAGGAGCTCTAGCTGAGGAATTACAAAAAATAAACATGACAAACTAAAAAGTAAAAAAAAAAAATGATGAAGAATAATTTAACAGGATAAAGTTTTTGTTCATTTCGCAAAGCTAAACAGATGCTGAGCTGCTAAAAAATGAAAGAGTAAATAAGAATAAAATCCAAGCTAAACCGATTTTATCTATCAAGGCTAAAACTCTAAAATGCTCATTTCTGAGTGATCCATTTAAAAGCTGACAATATGCTGTTGTTGGATTTTCATCTCTTGATCTTCTCTGCTGAATCCAGGCCTCATGTTACTGCATCATTTTTTTTTTACACAGGGCCTAATATGCAACTGAGAAATATTGTTCTGGTGGCTCAGGTGGCTATAATTTAAACATGGCAACTAAATAAGTGACTAGATATCTAGACCTGAAAGCACAAAGACCAGCTCTCCTTGTCTGTAGCGATTCTCTTTATTTCTGCTCAGCAGTTGTTGTGAATACTTTCCTTGAAAGCAAATGCTTAAAAAAATGTTTGTGGAGACGGTTTACTTTTGTTGACTAGCCCACAGCTTTTGCACAATAAACTCCAAGCGCTGTAAATGTGGCTGCACAGACAGGATTTTTTTCCCCTCTTTTTGTTGATGAAAGAAAACAGGACCTTTATACATGATTTTACCTATGATCCATCTCTGATTTACAAATGAAGCACTGAGTAAGAATAAACTATAAATAAATAAATGCTGGGCTTTGCCACATTGCTTTTAAACATGATCCATGGTAAAAACACCAAACTTATAGTATTTCCTTTTTTCTCCAACAGCCAGCTTAGAGGATAAATTTAGTGTTGCCATGAGACATATTGGAACAACAGCAATGAACAACAATAAATTACAGCTCAAGCAATAGGGTAAGGATAAGAATTGGAAAGTGGCAATAAACATTGTGAGAGTTGGAAAGTGTAGAGGAGAGAACAACAGTTTTAGAAGTGTCATTAGGACTTTTTTTTATTCTGAGTACTCATAGTTCTCGAGACAAAATAAATACATGAAAGGACTGATCTATTTAAAGTGTGCATTAGCATACTTCTTATCACCTTTACAACATCTATACCTGGCACGGAAATATGCTCCGCACCAAAGTGAGAAGAAGAAGAAAAAAAAAAAAAAAGAGCGTGCACTCGGCAGATAATTATTGGCATCAAGCGGCGGTTTGGCTGTGCTGCAAGTATTAGAGGAGTTTTCTGAGGCAAGACGATACAGATGAGGCAGGAGGAGGTGAATAAGCTGTTGCCTCTTGTTGCAGCAGCAGAGAAATAATGCTTCCCTTCCCAAATGAGTTTAGAGAAAAAGAAGGCATGTTTAGGTAGCTCGTTTGTTTCAGAAACATTTTTGAAAAACGGTATTCCGTAAAAAAAATAATAATAATTTTAAAGAATCCTACTAACGGTGATCATCGTGTAAAGAAAATTGTGTGCTGCAAACAAATACAAAACAGACAACAGCTAATGACAGAAAATCTTGACATTTTCAACATCTATAATGATTCTCAAAATAATAAAATAAATGAATACGAAGGATAAGATGAAAGCTGTCAATTTGTGAAGTTTGAAAAGAAATGCTACTGGCACAATTGTCTACAACCACATGGTCTTAAGTCCAGTTGTAGGTGTGTGTGTGTGTGTGTTTGGTTTTATTCTGCTACTAGAAAATAAAGGGCAAAAATTACATCTAGGACTTCTGTACAGTTTGATCTAGTAAAAAAATAAGTATGACAAAATGTTAACGACTTATCAGAGTCATTTTATGTCCAGCCATGAGAGCTAAGCCATTTAGAACCGTGAGCAACACGGGGGAGAGCATAAAACAGGCACTGGGTAAAAAAAAATAACTTTAATTCTCTGGCCTCGCAGCAATGACACAAAGGACAGACGAGAAGGGATGAAAGACGCATACAAAACACAGCAGACAGAGTGAGATGGAAGTAAAAAAAAAGGTTTGAGCAAAAACAGAAGGAATACAGAAGCAAAAAAAAAAGACCAGTGTTGGTTCCTCCTTTTTTATTCCACACTTCACATGCTTTTTTTTTTTTTTTTGTGACTCTGCTTTCACCCCCCTGCAGCTCAAGCTAATTACTTGTTGTACATTCTTCACACCAGTAGAGGGTAGAGGACATGCAACTGTTTTACTTTTGCCATTTATGATTTAACTAAAAACAGAATGTTGAGCTTCTGAGGCCTTCTGATAATAGATTTAATATGTTTATTCAAGATCTTTTCACATTGCCTTAGTTTTTAGCTGACTGGATGAAATCAAATTTGCCACTTAGTTCATTTTGTCACAATGAAAGTCTGTTTTTTCCTAAAGTCTAATTGATTTGTTGTAAAAGGAGGAAAAAGTAGCAGTGTAATGCTTGTTCACACACTACTAAACCATGGATAATTCTTGCCAAGTTACTTTTTATATGTTCTGCTATTAGGTGCTTTATGTTGTTTTACGATTTCAGCTTGATTGCTTTTAGGTGAGCCCTCATTTTTCCATCTTTTTTTGTAATTACTATATTTTACACACATCTCTCCAGTGAGTGTGGAGTGTGAACTCTACTGTTCAATTCTGCATATGCATATGCATTTTTTTTTTTTTTTTTTTTTTTTGCATTCACTGCTCCTCTACTCTCCTCTCTGCTACAATAAATCACCTCGGGGGCTCACAGGGGACAGCAGTTGCATTATCACAGAAATATTTCACCACTCAACATCTGAGATGTGAACAAAGTGAAATTAATTGTTAGAAGCAGGCTTGACCCCTTTGTTATTAATTTCATGGGCATGTGAACTTTGAAGGGCATTTTGCTCGAGGCCAAGGTTGATTTTTTTATAACTGGTCAGGGAAAGTGAAGAAGCTGGCCACGTATTTTTCTATTGATCAAAGGGGCAGGAGCTACATTATAGGACTACCACAGCTGATAACCGCGGAGGTAGAAATGTTTGTGATGGGATTTCAGCAAGCTCTGGTGCTGAGCAGAATAAAAAAATGCTTAAACAGGTTTAATAATAAATTGTTTATTGATTGGGAATGTAAGTGATCCTGTGATACAAATAAAATACATATGAAAGACAATTTAATTTAAGATAAGCACTTAAAGGCAAAATGTATATCATTATGCATGTTTTTTTTCTTTCTTACAAACTTTCTGCTGTTCTGCCCATCTATGTCTGGTTTAATCTCTTTATTTTTCACAGCGTATTCCGTATTGATATACTCCCCCAATGCTACAATCACTAATTTGAATAGATTGTAATGTTGTAATAAATCATGTCACGGTATTGGAAATAGTATAAGGACTTTCATTACCACCCACATGAAGACACGCAGACTAAAAACTATGAAAAATGTGCTGTCCTCCTGAACTACATGATGCTGTTTTTCTTTAGGCTGCTCTTTTTATTTAAGGATCACAGGCAGCTAACTCACATGAAAGATTCTGCAATTGTTTTAGACCCTTCCTGACGCAACCTGGGCTCGAACCTACAGCCTTAGGATTACACATCCACAACAATGATAGTAGCTGACTTACTGAGCTGCACCAAGTAAATCAGCTTAAAGCTTGTTGTAAAGTCTTAATTTACCAGCTTGGACTACAGGTCAAAAGTTATACTGCTACTTAAAATTGAATGTCCTCTTGACTGTTTTAAAATAAAGGCTTCTGGCTCAGGGTTTTAAATTGTCAAGCCTAATGTTTTTTCGCAAGATGATGTTTTGTAAAGCAATACTGCACAACTTTGCAAGGATTTTTTTATTTTTGCCACAGCTACTCAGTTTGACAAAAAAAATATCATAATAAAACAAAAAAAAAGTAGATAAAAACTTTTATTTAAAGACTCCCTGTTAGTATTGCGGTGGAAAGAGGTTGTTTTGCTAAGAATTATGTAGCCAAACAAACCATTCCCATGACTAAGAAGCATATTGTTCTCTAAATCAACACCACCCTTCTATCACTAAACTGCCAAGCACAAAACAGTGATTTATAATTGAAAACAGCAGTTAATCTTAGAAAGGATCTTTCTGCTGATGCACAAAATGAAGTTGGATATTCTGGATAATGCAAATGTGCCAGTAGAATAAAGCCAAGTCATTCATTTCTATTTACCGAGATTATCATTGGCATATTTATTGTTATATGCAATTATTTTCTTTCCTAAACTCTGCATCTAGCTTTATTTTTTAAAGTGACTTAATTTATTTATGTGCAAATTTATTTCAGCATCAAAGCATCGTGACCTTTAGCGTGTCCTTGCAGTCCCCTACGTTTGGCTCACAAAGCAGAAAATTTCAGTAACTTTTAAGCTCTCAGAGTTGGTTCAAACAGCTTTCTGAAGCTCTCTGTATTTCAGTCAGCCAGCTCATGTGGAATAGATTATATTTGAATGTAGAAAATGCACAGCATTGATGTTTGGCGTCTAGGCTCTGACCTCTTCAGTCCCCACAAGGAACCACCAAGCAGGGAGTAGGCCTTTCAAATGTTACATGAGTCACATGAGGGAAGTGGCTGTGAGGCATGCAGCAGCAAAAGGCTGAGCAGACCAGTGAAGGCTTAAGTATGCCATAGTAAAAAGATTTGGGTGAATATATGTTTCGGTAAGAAAAATATAAGCGATGCTTGAAAGAGACTTGTTGTCTGAACTGTGTCAGAAGCTTCATTTGATTTTAGGCAAATAGAAACACTAAAGACCAAATGTATTTATTCATAGGTTGAATATACTCAATAATTTAATACTTTAAAAGAAGAACATTCCCTGTTGTAGGATTTGTAACTTAAACATCCATGAACAAGGGCTGAAAGACAGAACTTTTCATGGTGTCTGATGTCCATTTTTTATTTGTTTACTTTTTGTCTCTTAACAATAAAAAATATAATGATGACTTAATTCGGTATTTGTTTTGTATCCTCATTTCATGTTTTTTTTGTAATTCCCTTTACTACCCTTTATAGATTTGCATATACAATATCTGTTTAGTGAGTTTCTGTCTTCAGAGAGTTTTAATATCGTATTATTTTCTTTTATCTACCTGTGTGCACAATGTGTGTTCTTCATGTCCATTTCACATCCTTAATTCTGCACAAAAAATATATCCACTTCTGAAAAGCACAGCCCTGAGCTAGATGCAGATGCTGCTACATATTTTTTTTTTCTTGCTGGTCTCATTTGTTTGAAAGCAAGGACTGGTTTCTGATTTCAAGGTTAAATGTGGTTATTAAAATAAATAACTCAATCAGTCATGGTTTAAAAAGCTTCAAACATTTTATAATAAGTCATTCTAAATGTCCTGTTACCCTATGTCAGTTTAGACAACGTATGCAAACTTATGAAATATTTTAAGACATCTACGTCGAAGATAAAATAAAAAAAATCAACTGGAAGCTTCGTTTGGGCACATACATTCTAACAAATTGATCTAATATACAACTTTTACTAGCACATTAGACATAAAAAATGCTTCACAAATTGGCATACGTTGTCTAGTGAGACAGGGCCTTAAATTTTATTTCAGCTGTCAGTCAGCTGAGTGTGATGGCTGGAGAAAAACAAAACACCTTAATGTTTCCTCTTAGAATCAGGCTTTTTATCGTCATCATTAAATTAACAACAAAAGGACAATGAGCAACCAACTGTTTTTACATTTATGAATGAAGCGTGACTGTGACATGGACTATATGAGTTATTGTGCTCAGCATCATAGGTGTGGAGGTGGTGTTAGTGGGGAGCGTTTGTTCAGCAGCCTGGGGTTAGAGGCTTTGGGCCAGCCTGGTGGTTCTAGCTTGTGTTGATCTAAAATTCCTACCTGAGGGAAGCAGCTGGAAAAGAGGGGTTTCTGGGTGTGCTGGGTCATGCAGAATGTTGTGCACTGTTCTCAGGCAGTGGCTGATGTAAATTGTGCTGATCTGTGGGTGGTTAGTCCAGATGATCTCACTCAATGCTTTCACCACTCTCCGGGCATTTATTCATTAATTGAAGGCAGAAACTAAAAAATAAAAATGCAGTTGTGGCTTGGCTACCTGTGATGTGCTACTTATCTTTGTTTTCCCTAAACTAACAGTTTTGAAACTAACTTTTGAAACAAGCCATGAGATTTAGGCTATCTATCCCTCTAATAAACAAGTTCCTGTAGGTTTGTTACCAGAACATATGGCTAACTAGCTGTTACTAATGTATTAATGTGGATTATTATGAACACTTACCCTTTATTATTTTATATATAAACTTTGTAGTTCAGTTTAATTTTGATGCTGAACTTTTTCCTTTTCTCTTCATATAACTGTAGATACTGACAGCACTAAATAAGGATTTTTGAACCGTTATTTCTAATAATAGCACTGACAATCTGTATCAATCACATCTCGCCAAAGCCAGCTCAAGTAATGTTGGCAGCATGGAAACTGCAGATGGTTAGACTTTTATTATTTTTTT
>JAUBOC010000043.1:11324861-11335353 GCA_032275365.1 Anablepsoides cearensis
TATTTAAACACAAAAACAACATTTTAATAACAACTAAAGGGGACATAGATACTTTATTATGGTATAGTATTTAAATAAATGCCTGAGAAACACATAATATAACCCCTTTAAAACCCATGGAGAAAAATTGAGCATATGACTTATGAATCGATATCCCCAAATTAGAATGAAAATCGATCCAGATCAATGAATCAATTTTTTAAACCCAGCAGTAGTATAAGTCAAATATAGCACTTTGATGATGTGGATATTGATATTTGAAGATTTACTCAATACATCTCTGATATTTTGAAAATATATATTTAAAAAAAGAAAATTACCTTAGTAAAAATGGCATTTTTTTTTCTTTGTAGGTTTTATGGATATTGACATTATGCACAGTGCTACAGTTCTTTTAAAATCTTTGTGACTTTAGAAAATAATCCCTACTGGGTGACATTTTAAAGAAGAATAACCAACAAACTAAAAGGGAAATTGGCAGGTGGGGCTATTTATTTTAACTTTAGCAGTATCAATTTGAAAAACAAATTAATGCAGTAAATATTTAAGTTGTATTTATAGATAATTAGTTCTATAACTTCAGTGTAGACCCCTGGCTACCAAAGACATGTTCTTTTCACCTAAAGCAAAGTATAAAAACTGGTTTTAAATCTTCATGAGAAACTTAATACCACTGAGCCTTTACCTCAGACAGAACAGAGGAGAAATGTTAGATTTAGTTTTTTCTCTTTTTTTAAGTCTTTATTGTTAGTCTGAAGAGGAATTACAGTTGTTTTGCCTCTGGGAGTGTAAGTTACCCGCTAAGATACATAAACCTATTCACACACATACACAAAGGGGATAGAGACAGCAAGCGAAAAACACACAATATGACCCAAATCTTTGTCACAGCGCTGCTGCATTGCTGTGAGGTATTATTAAGTGCCTTGCTGAGGTGCACTGTGGCAGTGGGCGGTACTTCTCACAAACCATAAATGTGTAAGAACCCTGCTGATTCTTTCGTAGCCTTAAGCATCACCTTCATGTACAATCCTCGTTTTTTAAACCAGAACCTCCACACAATCCTAACATTATCTGTCAAATGATCTGTCTACCAGAGGGGGATTTTCTCTGGGGGTCTGTGTGTGTTTTATGGGTGTAAGCCCACCACATACTGGTATGTTAATAAAGATTTAGCAACATAAAACGTTGGGAAATTTCTTACTTTTTTTTTCAACAGCCTACGAGTGAGAAAACCCATAAACAGACTCCAATCAGTTGCCTGTTTGTGAAATCAGAGTTTTTCACTCATTTTCATCCTCAACTCAGAATTGAAGAATGGTATAGGATGGTATAAACTCTAGTGTAAAAAATGTACAAAAACAACCTAAAGACTGAAAACATTTATCCAAACAAGAGTAAAAAAACTCATTAGGAAAAAACAAAATTATTAGTAGCATTTTACATTCTAGTCTATTTTGTTTGGATTTAACTATACATTAAATGTACCCTTCATTAACAAAAACAAGCATGCTACAATAACATATCAAGTGTATAACTCTAATATCAGAATGTATTTCTGTATTTGTTGCACTGACACTGGGTTTCATTTTGCCTATCAAGAGAGGAGCCAAAGACAGGGCTTTATTATGTTTTTTTGATTAAACTCTTCCTCTCATAAAATTTAAAAGTTGAACATTTGAGTATCTCCAGAGGGTTTTTGTGATTTGCAGCATAAGAATGATCAGAGTAAAGGAATAAGTATGAGTCATTCTCTTGACACTTTATTACACACCAAGTCTAAATAACATTCCTGTTGTTTTAAATAACTACTGCCTTGACATGCTTCTTTTTTTAGCTGACTTGCAATTATCACCAAGTGTTGCGAAAAGATATTGAAATGTTAATTGATTTATCACTTTAGGGGAAAGTCACCATAATTTTATATCCAAATAAGTCTAAAAAAGCACAATAAAATCCCAGAGGGACCAATTTGTCTGAGCTATGATAGGGAACAGGAGTGAGGAGTAGGAAGGTGACAAATCTCACTGGGTTGTAAGGCCGGTGCTTTTTCTAATCGTAGTTCTGCTTTTAAGACAGGTCATTGTTTGAAGCCAACATGTGCTTGGAAACTGGTTTTTCAAACAATTCAGGGGTGAATAATTTAACACTAAGCACAACCTGGTGTTAGGATGAGAGAAAACATTACGTTTTAAAGACAATGAAAACATCTTTCTTTGTTTTGTTTCAGTTTGCTTTTTGTGTAAAACGTTGCCTCCTAACAGCAGACCAAAATTTTTATTATTTTTTTTTTGCAAATTGCTGATTTATAAACACATCCTTAAACATTTTTGTAATTAAAATTTTAATCAGCAAAGGACATTTGATGCCTTTCATTCCAAATTTAATAGGAAATCTCTTAAAACCACAAAGCAATACAACACATGTAGAGGTTGGAAAAAAAGTGACTTGAGTGCTTGTTCTGTCTAGTAGCAGTATCAGCAAACTATATATGGAACAAGGAATCGAACTGGCAACCCACTGTTTATAGGACGACAACCCGCACTCTGTAAGATGTATTTATTTGTCCTTGCATTTATTTCATTTTTGCAGTATAATTTTTCGCTGTTATTAGACAAAACATGATCGTGTAAGCTGTTTAAAATAATATGCAAAATTGTTCCCATTTTAGGAAAAAAAAAGGAGAAATTAGGTTAGCTGAACACCTAAAATATACATTTTTTTCCTGCATAAACAAGCACTTTTATTAGTGTGGTTTGGGGACTTTGGGATTTAATTTGCTGAAGGAGTCAGTGCAGTGGCAAGTTTTTAAATCAATTTTTTTATGTTTAATTTCCATCTTTTCAAATATTTCCTCTCAGTCACACAACATATGTAATGTGATCTGATAACCATTTTTTGTATTAGTTGGACACATTATATCTAGCAACTCTAAGTCTAAGTTTAACTTAGAGTCAGTGCCTGCATTATTACTTGTGCAAAAAGTGACAGTGATGGAAAACTAAAATGAAGCCTGGCTCGAAGCCTGACATCAGCTTTTCTCCATTGCTAATGTAAAACACTTGGAAATAACACAAATAGCTAAAAAAGTGAATGTGTATAAAGTATCAGTGCCAAAAATTGTAACGCTTCACAATTTAGTTTGTTCACAAGAACAACAAAAAACTAAAACAAATATTAAGTTCTGAACTCGTGATCAAGAGTTGTTGATTGTGCAGCTCTTAACAGCTGGTGATGAATATATATAAATCTTTGAGCCACATCGGCTTCTTCCTGCAGAGGGTCTCAGAGGGCTGACGTCTTCCCCAGCTGACATTGAGCCAGAGACAAAGCAAACTCTGGACTGTACAGCGATAACACAAAGAGGCAATGTATGCGCAAACTCACGCCAACAACCAATTTAAAATGTCTTTTTAGGCATACATCTCTTTGGGTCTTGAAACTGGAGCATCTGAAGGAAACCCATGTACAGGGCAAACACGTAAAGGCCACAAAAAAACTTTAAAGAAGGTCCAAAGCCCAAACTTTCCTGCTTTAAGGCAACACTTTCATTGCTTTATTGACTGTTCTACCCTGTTGCCTGTTCCTCTATTTTATAAAGCAAAGATTCCACTACAGGATGGTCTACTAATATACCTGAAACAAAGCCATCAAAAGCAGACTATTTGAGTCCTGTTTGCTCCACCTCTCTCCCATGCCTGACTGGATCAAGAATTAGAGAATTTGGAAGCAAATTTAACACCTTATGTTTGCTTCGCTCCCTTAACTATTTTTAAAGCTTTTTTTTTTTGCCACACATTAGGAAAATCTTGTGTGAAAGGATTACTTATTTACCGTATTTATTCAAGTATAATTCGTAAAATTTTATCAATATAATCATCCATAAAGTTGGGGGGGTAGTGCTATACTCGGATTAATATTTTTACTAATGTATTTTAACTGAAATATTGACCTTGTTCATAAAATGCCTGAGTCTGGAAATGAAACCACGTCGTAAAAAGCAGTAGCAGCGAGCTTACCTCTGACTAGAGATGAGATAAATGGCTTTTTGAAGGGATCCGGATCTTGGGGAGCCGTTTTTGTCATAGAGCCGTTCAAAAGAGCCGTTCGATTTTGTACGTATTGCGTCATCACATAGGGAAATTAGGGAAATTTTTGACGTCATCACGTACGGCTACGTGATGACGTCATCCCATCACGTAGGTAGAACAATGTGTTTGTCAAGCGGAATCCCCCCTCCCCCTTTCATCGTGAGCTTCTGTACTCCACAACTCCACCTGTTTTCCGTGAAAAAAAAGCAGGAGAGATTTAAGTATGAAAAAATAAAGAAGAAAGAAATAAAACTACAAATGACTCGTTACTGCGCGCGATTCGGCTCCTATCGTTCATTGTAAAGAGCCGTTCAAAAGACTCGGATCATTCGAGAACGTCACATCTCTACCTCTGACACTCCTTCGTGCCTCGAGCAAGATAGTAACAGATCCAAACAGGCAACATGATGTGAAAAAAAAAGAAAAAAAGGCAGTCCTGCAGCTCAGTAATAGTAACGAACTATAGGCATTAATGTGCGACCGGGTCGCTGCTGGAACAACAACAAACACATGGTCGGCTGTAATGGCTGCCGTCTACCGGTGTTGAAAAAAGTTTCCCCACCAGAGGGGGCGCTCAGGAGACACAGAGGATGAGATTGTTGTTGAATAGGATTCTATTACAGTGGAGGAACACCAGAAACTTTTTGGTGATACAGATGACGGTGATTTTGAAGGCTTTTCGTTCAGCTTAATTCACACTTGTTAGAGCCTCATATGTGTGTTCTATCACACCAGTTAACAAATGAACATTGATATTTTGTTTTGTAGTTATATACATTTGTTGCTGTGTACCTTTTAGTACATATGTTGTTAAAATATTAAAAAATTAAAAACTGATACAACAGTCAAATGATAATTTTACTGATATATATAAAGACTGCAAAGGCTGAAAAATCCTATAGTCCATATGAAATTAGAGGTAGTAATAGAATTACATTTTGTATGCTTTTTAAGATAAAAATAGGGGGGGGGGGGGGGGTCATATTATACATGAGATCATATTATACACGAATAAATATGGTACCTATTATATTTATGTGGATGTCAAAGTTGCAGCTTGGGTTGGTGTCCAAAATGCAAAGAATGGCCAGAACAAAGGTTTTTAAGCATAATGCTAACATTTTTACAAGTTTATGTTTTTCCTATCAGTTGTCATAACAGAGTTCATAATGTCATGGCTGAGTAGTGTCTAAAAATAAATTAGCATATGAAAAATACTGTTTATTTTGCTGATTGCAGAATAAAACACTAAATCATGTTTTTTGCATCAACACAAAAGGAGTTTTCATTAACCCAGTCAACCCGAATCAGTGCATGAACTCTTTTTCTCATGTAGAAATATGTGTGCACTGAATAACAGACATGTTTTGCAAACAGTTTCTAATAATCCAACTAAAAAGTCAAAATCTTTCAACAGAACAGTTTTTGTCACTGTCAACGGCTTGAGCCACTGAAAATAAAACTAAAAACATGACCCACAAAGACAAAAAAAAACACTAAATAAACGCATAAAGTGAACTTTTACCCTTTGCGTCAATTGCTTATCTCTTCATTTTCCACTCCTTTTGTCTGATTCAGTAAGTCTTTTCTGTTTCTCGGCTTCCATAACACTAATTCAGTCTTTCTTATTCTGTACAGTTGGATATATACGACATATAAGGCACCATCCATCACAAACCTTGCAGGTGAACAAATGTTACACACATACAGCTGCTGCTTTTGAGGTGGATTGCCATATCAATCATTCACACACACACGCACACACACGCACCGTTTTTATAAGGTGTTTCAACCTTGACTCTACACTCACTATTACATCAATTTCACACTCTTAGTCTCACACAGATTGTTCATAACTACCCTTTAGAGACAAATGGACAACACACAGTCACGGGCGCACACATAAACGCTCAGAGTCATACAAAAGTAAGCAAAGCCACACAAAAGGAGTCATTGACGACTCGGTTCATTGAGTGTGTAAATACAAGTATTGACATGAGAAATCGCTGTTCCAGATAAAGTATATGACATAAAAAAAAACATGCACCATACCCTGACATTTTTCAGATTAGTCAGGGAAACGTGTCACAATAAACAGGATACTAACTGTACATACTTAACCAATATGGACAGCCTAAAGCAAATGTTTTAATACTCCTAAGGGTAAGTGTTTAACATATTGCTTGAGTGATGTAAGCAGCGAGTCGCTCTTTGAACAGATATTGGTGTCAACTTCCGTTTTTGCCATCTTTATCTAAATGACTACAGTAAATAACTAAATATCTTTACCATTTCCTCTATGTGTGTGTTTGTGCGCGTTGTATCGCTATAGCATTGTCTTGAAAATGCATGTGCAAAGTGCGTGTGTGTTTTGTTCTGTGAGTGTGAGTGTGTGTGCTTGACCACATTGAAAAGCATATAATCCGACGCCATGGGCAATATCAACAGTGAAAACCACTCTTCAAAAAGTAGGCCAAGCTTCCCTTTTAGAATACACACACACATTTAGGTCTAGATGTGTGCACAGCTAACACAAATACCACTTCATCATTCCACTGTGGGGGAGAAAAGCATTATTTGGCAAACCATTAAAACTGATTCTCTATGGCTCTGGGAGACAGTGAAAGGAAGAGAAGGCGAGGAAAGCAGAGAGGGAACAGATTAGAGAGAGGAAACAAGAATTAGGAGACCCCACACCCCCTCACCCTTTACTCCATTACCTTCTTCACACTGTCTCTCTCACTATCTCTCTCTTGGCGCTCTTATCTCTGTCAGGGTTGTTTAGAGACCCATGACATGTGTCCTCCGCATGCCTGTAAGAGTGAGCATTAACTGAAAGATTCCTGACAAGGTGTGAACATTAAAAGCTTCCACAGTCACATCAATGAACAAGCCTGTGGGAAGGACACCTTTATGCACTCAACAGGGCATGTGCACATTCAAACAATTTACATATAATACATGAACAAAAACCATATAGTGTACAGCTGCTTACAGACAACCACACAGGTGGATCAAAGGATCAAGTCAAACACCCATCGAACAGAGCCTCACCAGTTACAAGCAGACATAGGCTGGTTTATATTTCAAATTCATTACAGTGATTAAAAAAGGTCACAATTAAAAGCCACAAATATAGTTCATTATAAAGTTCCAGTGGTTTTAGCTACATTTCATGACTCATCAAAAGAAAAAAAAAATCTCAGGAATCCCTCACATTAGGAATAATGTTGAATAATGCATCATTCACTTGGGGCAAGCTAACAGCTGTAAATGAGACAAAGGTGGTAAATTCCTTGATTAACATTTTTTCCAGTCAAAAAAATAAAATCTATAATCAATAGGTTACCTGACAGGAGCTTCTATGTTGTATAAAGACAAGTGATTACCTGGTAAATGGAATAACAATCAACATTACATGAATAATTCCTGTATGAACAAATCTTGACTGTTGTTCTTGTGGTGAAAAAAAAGGCAACCTTTTCACAACTGGTCCATCTCTACACGCTGTTCATGACATCTCCAGAACAGTTTCATTAGTAGCTAATGAAGGAGAAAGATGGAAAAATAGACTGAAAAGAGATTTATTATTTTGCTCAGAATGTATACTGAGGCTCCTAATCTTTAACTAGTAAACTGTTTATACTAATATGTAATTACTGCATTTTTGCTTGTTGGGGCAAAGAAAATCTATGTTTCCATTTATAGGAATTGCAGAAGAAAGTCTCAAAAACTGTTTCTGCTTGCAGTCTTGCAGGCTACACGTATTGACCGCACTGACCCGCCCCTGCATGGGTTCTTTGCATGTAGAGTCAGCTGTGTTGCATTCGGATTCAACAATTTATTGTTCTGCCTATACAAACCTGAAAGCTCAATGTAAATAAAGACAGTGGTGATAAAGCAAAAAAGTTAAATTATTAATAGTGAAATAAAACATGCCAATTTATCCTGAACTCACTCCATGAGGTATAAAACATGACTGACAGGAGAGAAATTCCCCTCTACCACACCCTCACTCATCCCGGTTTGATTGATTGCCACCCTTCTGTTGCAGCTGTAATCCTTCACTGAGCTTTCCAAGCCAGACAGAAATGCTGGACGAGCGAGTTTCTCGTGTTGTGAGAGGCTTAAAGTTGAGACTTGAAGCCTCACAATATTTGCATTTTTTTTGTATCAAGTCTACGGTATGAGAACTTATTTCCCCTATAGTTTTTTTTCTGTGTACCTTTTTTTTGTATTTACTGGATAAGTAAAAATAGAGTAGTATATTTGCTGTGTGAATATATTTAGAATATACCTAATATCGTACTTTTAAAATCTTACATTATCTAGATCACCTAAAATTTGGGGAGAATATAATTTGGAAGCACAAGTTATTGTGAGTCATACGTGTTTATGGGCGAGGGCACAGATGGAGTCCTGAAAGCCTGTTAAGAGTTTTGGGCTAAAACAAACAAAAATAAATAAATAAATTGAGCAAATAAATATTTTTAAATGCAGCAGTTTTAGCACATGTCAGATGTCATGTTAAAAGCATGCACACCTATTGCTATTTTAAAGTGTGCAAACAATTTAAGTGCCTAAAACTATTTAAAGATTGATCATAAAAAAAACACTGTTTATCAGGCTGTGACAAAGGCTGCAATGAGAAATTAGCTCTGGTATAGGCCTAGCAACAATTCAACATTAGTCAGTGTTGGCATGATTCAAGCATTCAGACCTTAAGAATGACTCAGTAAGATCCTACGCACAGAGTGTCTAACATGTATCACTGACAGATACCAAAACTAAGACAAAAAGATTATCTATCTACCCATCTAGTCCATTTCCTCTTATTCCTCCTAGTCCAAGTCCTCTTATCTTCTCAAATAATCTGCACTTCCTTCTCCCTAAATCAGCTTCACGCCTTCTCATTTCCTCTTAGTTTGCCTCAGCCCTACAATCTTTCCTATCCCTTCATCATTTTGTCTCTATTATTTTTGGCCTGCCGTCTTCAGCAGCTCTATCCTGATATTTTCTTTTGTCATCTCCCACTTTTCTGGTATCGCATCCTTTTTCGTCTGAATACATAGTAAGCAAGGGGACAGGTTGAGGCAAGATGATAAAGAGATAGCGAATGTGAGAAGCAGCAAAGCAGACAAATGAACTGACTGTCACCCCCAACAAGGGATGGAACATGGAATATTCACAAACACATTTCTGTAGTGGAGTGCAGGGAGAAATAGAAAACTTTCAGCCTTTTGCTGTAAATGAGCACATACTCTAATTAGAATGCATTGCTTTATTCTCAACTTGGACTGCACATCGGGTCATGTGGCTTATGCAAATTTGACTCCATGTGTTTGTAGAAAGGGTTTTTTTGGGTGTGTTTAAAATGATTAAATATAGCTAATTCAGAAAATGTTTTGAATTGCGTGCTGTCTAAACAGTGAGAATAAGTAATATACGGCTGTCCTCTTAGGGGAGGAATTATGGAAAAAAAATATTTTTTTGAGCTTTATAAGTCCGCTGATCTGCTCAGGAGTGGACCTGTAAACACATGAATGAGTGTTACAGGGCTGGCCAGCTGTGGAGAACAGAAAAACTTGTCCCATAAAGCTCAGCCTAAAAAAAACACAAATCAGCTCTGTGGTGCCTATTAATAACTCAGCAGTCACGAATCAGAAAACTACTGTCCCTAGCCGTGCCAAATAAACTGAATCTCTGTTTGTCTCTTGCATCCAACAAAGAGATGTGTGGTGCTGAGGCTTTAGCTCGTCATGGTATTCCTCCGTGGAACATCACTTGTCAATCACCAGGAGCTCCACAAGTGGGGGTGGCCTGTGGGGGAAATTCCCCTCTTCCACCCATAAAAAAACTTGTTGACCCCACCTGTTTTATCATCTTGAGTCCTAGACTTTTGCATTGTGCTCATTTTTAATTTCACCAGCTATTTAGGCTAAGCTAACTGGCTAATGCTTTGTTTTGCTTTCACATTTCTTGCCATTAAATTAACACATACATAAATAGTTTTTCTATATGTATTAAATATTTATATATTAGAAAGCTCACTTGTAGCTATCTCCATATGGAATTTAACATGTGCATTTATGTTTTTAGGTTTGTGACACCATTTTGAGCCATTCACAAAACATCTGATCAGTGCTACACTGCTGCAGGCAGACAGGTTCCTGCAGAACCACAGCCAGTTCTCTGAAGCAGCACTCTATGGAGGCTCAACCAATGCTGAGACCAGGCTAAAGATTGAACAGGCTCTTATGAGTTCAGGAGCTGCAGTGGTGCTGCGGCTCTGAACCACTTCTTCATGGAGAACTAGAAGCACTTAGAGAGTGCATACCTCCGCCACCTATTACATCCCGAGTTCATGCGCAAAAGGAGAGGAAAAAAAAGTCAGAGACTCG
>JAUBOC010000043.1:11389422-11399767 GCA_032275365.1 Anablepsoides cearensis
TTGTGGTTGTAATGTGACAAAATATGGAAAAGTTCAAGGGGTATGAATACTTTTGCAACCCACTGTATATATATATACGTATATTCATTTTCCAAACTAGACATCTGAACTTTATCTATGATTTGTTTAAAACACAACCTTATTTCTTAATACTAGGTGGGTTTCTTATTGCTGAATGTTGTAAATGCACTCTAGTTTTTAGAGAAATTACATTGTTTTAGGAAGCAGCGTTGGCTTCGTCACTCATCATTTGACAAACATACAGTTTACAACACATCAATCACGGGTAATTTGCTATACTCTGTGAAAAGGTGCAACAATAACTAGAGGGAGAGATAAAACTTCACAAATCTTAAGTGTTTTGAACATCCTCCTGTCACAGTGCTGTGGAGCCACAATACATTCACATCAGCCACAAAGAAAAAAATCTGAGACTTTGACTAAGAGCTCTAAATCAAAGCAGAGATTGAAAAAGAGCGGTGTGTGTGGCACTCTGCTGATGGAAAACTAACAAAAGATTCTGGAGTGGAGAACAGTTCATTCAGGTTTATTATTGTTCGTTCATTGATTGCTATCTAGCACGCTAACACCTGGAGCACTTCATCTTGTTACTGTTTAAGATAATTGCTTCGTAAAAGTAAATAACACTGATCATCACAACAGCACATTACACATTACAATTACAAAACAGAGATTTTAAACTCACAGTTGGCACCTCTGCTGATTCGGTTCAGTGCTGTGTGTCTTATAAAAACTGGATACCTTTTGTTGCGTGTCAGCTTTCAAAAATGCCATTCAGCTATTATTTTTATGGAAAAGAACTTTACTGTAGATGTAACAAAATGCTTTTATACTTTTATACCTTCACTGATTTAAAAAAAAATGAGTATTTGGATGGAACTGTTTCTGAGCATAAAAACTCACAATCCGTGTTCAAACTTTGTGATTTAACATGTTCAAATGTGTCTTCATACAGCACGGTACTGATTACTGACAGTGAACAAAGTGTTTCTGCCTGGAGTGTTTCTTATTGTGCCACTAAAAAATGAGACTCTGCAGAGTAATTTAAAAGTCTTAGGTAATCTGCACATAATCCTCTTTGTAATTTATTACTATTAAATGTGTTACTTTAAAACCACCCATTTACCAGTGTGATTGACGAATAATCCCAAACGGTTTACAAACAGTACCAACACAAAACAGGTTGATAAAATTGACTGGAAGTTGCCATATTGTGAGCAAGATATAAAAAGATGGTGGGACCACAAAAAGAAAAAGTGAAATGACAATAAAAAACATATTTTTTCATCTAATACAGTGAATCCCTGATTTTCACGGGGGTATAATTAGCAGCTACACACCACACGGTACTTTTATGCCAGTAAATACTGCACTCTGGGCAGAGCATGGGCACAGGACATGCGTCACGTACTGTACTGTACTGTACTGTACTGTATTGTACTGTACTGTACTGGGTTTTTTGTTTTTTTTTGTTTTGTTTTTTTCTTTAATTGGACTGTTATAAAATTATTATTCATGTCACAGAATTTGTAAATTATGTGTTTAATTAGGGATGCAAGTTATCAATTAATGAATTAATCTAAAGTTGATAGATCTTATCGATCGACTAACGATTAATTGATAAGCGGCAATTTTCCTAAAAACCTGACATTTCTCTTGAATCAAGTGTCTTTGTATGACATGAAGGGATAATTTTTTACACACAAAATAAAAAGTACAGTAATATTTTAACAACTCATTGTATCAGCTGTGTGAGTAAACACTGACTGAATGAACTGAGAAATGTAGATTTATCTCACATTATTAAACTTGGACTGAAAGCAAATGAAAAAGCACAATAAAAAATTGACATTTCTTACAGTACTGTATTTACTGTTTCCAAGATGCCACGATTACTGCAAATCACTAGTAGCTTCTATGAAAAAAATCATCTGTGATGGACTGAGTTCACAAACTGTGAAACACAACTTTGCCTAGGTTCACTGTAAGTTGATGTAATACTGTTAACTGTAAGCTGTCTTTGTTGAGCTCACCAATCAAGCTGAAAACAGAGTCATTTTCTCTTATATTTTTCTCCGTGCAGACTGATTTCTTCAGGGACACACTTTCCCTGTTGGTGTTTGAGTGAATGAATGAACAAGAATGCAGGTTCAAGGCATTCAGGCATTAGCTTAATTTCTCAAGTGGGAGGTTAAGTTGATCTTTTAAATTCAGTCTATAAGAATCCAGAGAGGCATATCTAACTGCACTGAAATACCCCCTGTAATTTGTGTACGCCAGCCCCCTATGGTTATGTTTGTCACAGGAATGAATAAGCAGTCATCCCTCTGAAATTGCCAGTACTCCATCATGAAATACACCTAGCTCCTTTATAAAAATTGCAAGTACATATCACCCACTGACAGTTCCCTATACTTTACGGTCCATCATCTGTTACCTCTTGCTGCTGCACTATGTTGCATTTTCCTGATGTGTGCTGGTCTGCAGCCCCAACACCTCTGTGTTTTCACTGAAAAGTCCTTACAGTAACAACAGTCACTCAGGCAGAGTTTATTAAATCAGCAAGACTCTAATAAAGTTGTTTTACAGGGAATAAAACTTTTGGAAATTTGCTCACCGTGTGAGACGGAGTGGGTACCTGATCACACAGATGTCCAACGCATGCGCGCATACAAAGACACAGCCACGCGCACTCAGCTAAACATCTGTTTCCAAGTACTGAAGTGGCGAAAGATGCTCATTGACAAAGTGATTGATGCCGCTGCTGTCATCCTCTGACTCTTCTTATCCGCTTCTTCCTCTTTCTGTTCCACCTTTCAAAGCAGAAGCCTTAGCAATAATGAACGCCGCTCCAGATGCCCAGTAAACTTCACAGCAGTTGTCCTGTCAATCCACAGGCACGAGCACACATGAGTGCACACAATTTTAGTGTACATGCATAACTAAATATTGTATATATCGCAAGACAACAACAATTACTTGCAAAAGCTGCTGGGCAATGAAAAGAAAGTTTATGTTGATAATAGCTAAATTAAGTTTAAAGTTTCTCTTAAAAGCTCATTTTACAAAAGGTTTATATGTATTTTTTCCTATGCTGAACGTTCCTTTCTTTATGGTATTTACTACAGTTTGTTGTACTCTGCAGAAATTAACTCTGATCCCATAAATGCAAAACAATCAAG
Organism: Anablepsoides cearensis; assembly: GCA_032275365.1. Classification (NCBI taxonomy): domain Eukaryota; kingdom Metazoa; phylum Chordata; class Actinopteri; order Cyprinodontiformes; family Rivulidae; genus Anablepsoides; species Anablepsoides cearensis. The sequence goes on from JAUBOC010000043.1 coordinate 11,392,626, forward strand.
TAAAGAATATGTTTGCCTTAATTCTACAATTTGAAACTTTGGTTTTGTGTTGTGCCTTTATTTTAACTTTAATATTTTCAATCAAAACAAAAGCACATTAATTTGTGGGGAAACAAAGTGTTCATCCGGATAGATTGTTTCAAAAATGTTTTGGCGACAGAGGCATCAACACAAACAAGCTATAATTAATAGAGTTTGTATGAAAAATCTCTGATCATCATCAATTTGTTTTTAAAGCTTTGGATTTCTTTCGAAAAAAAAAATATCAATGAAATTTTTCTGTTGAAAAGGATTATATTTTTACAGAAAAAAAGAATGTTTTTGTTTATTGTTATATGTAATTCATGAATTTTAACTCAAGATATTTTGTGTTGTGAGTGCCCAGGCCTTAAATGTAGGTTAATTGGTAACCTAAGTAAATGAGTGTGAGAGTGGTTGTTTATCTCTATGTGTCCATGTGATGGACATGTGACCTGTCCAGGGTGTACCCTACCTCTCCCACTGTGACTGGGTCGCTGGGAGTTTGTGTCCATCACCAGCAGACAGGTGAAAACGTTTAAAAGAAGAGGAATTTTCTTTAGTGCTAAACTAAAATTGAGAAGAAAAACATAACTGTGGGGCTAATTAGTGCTATTAAATGGAATTTGTTTAAAAAATGTACCAATTTATGTCAGCTGGTAGTTATAATCATGATTTCTTGTGTTTTTAACAAGTAATTGCATGATCTGCACGGTTTGAAACATATGATTTGTCACACATTTATTGCAATATATGACAAAAAACCTAATACTAATGCATACATATGTTTGAGAGAATCTACATTTCCCACCTCTACAGAGTAGAATCTTCAATGTGTTGAAAGAATCTAGGTAAATTTTAATGAATGAAATGACAAGGGCACAAGCCAAAACTGTACACCTCAGGCCTCCAGTCCAGTAGGTGGCACTCAATCAGACACTGCAGTACAGGCTTTAACTGTGTCTCAATTCGCGGGTCGCAGCCCACGTAGGCCGCAGCCTGCAGGCTGCATAAACAGCTGTGAAAAGAGCCGGTCTAGTCCACGGATGATGTATGTTTGCGTGACCACATGCCTTCAGTTGTTGTTGTTTCATGGTATAACTTCACTAAATTCAGTATTATTAAAAAAAAAAGTTACACCTAAATAAATAAACATTAATAATTTGGATATAGCTAAGGAGTGTATGTGATGATGTTTAACGGGTTATTTGCTGCTGCTCATCTTAAGACAGGTTGGCAGGACAAATATAACAAAATAACAAATTATTTTATACGTTAGTACATTCAGTGTCTTACTGTCCTAAGTGTTGGGAAAAGAATGACATCATTATAGTCTGGTAAAAAATTACTATCAAGATTATTTAAAAATGTGTTGCAAGCCTGAATGCAGACATACAATTATAATAATTTAAATTAGGTCTACAAGACAAAGCTCAATGTAAATGTAAAAATGTCCTAATCCACACTGTCCCAAAGGATTAGGGAAAGCTGCTTGAAAACATGTAACAGCGTTATGAGAGCAACCCTTTGATGAATAAAGCTGTTGTTGATGGTGATTATTATTAGTGTGGGTTATATTCACAGACTAATGTCATCATCTTATCATTGGTACTATTATGTAGTCTAGTAATTGTAATCTTGTCTTTAATTGAACACTTTCAGCTCATTTGAACACCCGATTTTGCCACTCATTTTGAAAAAAAAAAAACTAAGAGGAAATAAGTTGAGGGATAATCATTTTGTTTGTTTAATTCAACTGTAATGTTGTGTGCCTTTTATCTTCACGGACACCCCAAACTTCACTTTGGAATGAGGGGCTTACAGGTTGACGAGCTGAACGGGCGCCTGAATGGATGGATGGCTGACTTTCTGACTGACTGCCTGACTAGCATAGTGACTTTTCATCTACCCGCCCGCCTCTCCCCCTGTCCCCCTACACTGTGTGTGTCTGTCTGGTTGTCAGGCCCATTAGCTCATTAGAAAGACGGTGTGATTGGAATAAGAACTAAGCTAGCAGTAATCTCTAGCCTGTGACACACGCACACCGAGAAGCTCACCAATCTCATCTTTGTCTCTCTTTGTCTGTGCTTGTCCTTTCTCAGCCTTGCTCCTGCCCATTCTATTCCGTCTTGTTTTCCTTTTACCCTGTTTTCTCTGTGGCTTGTTTCATCCTTTCTTGTTCGTTCGCTGCATGTCTCAGACTCTTTTTTTCTCTTTCACAGTCTCACATTGTGCCTTGCAGTTTCTTTGCTCATAGTGCTAGGAAAATGTCTATGATATAACGCCTTATAATGTTGCACAATTTTATCCATAGCCGCACAGTTGCAGTGGAGGACTGCGTATTCATTACATCGAATGATCACTCTTGTGAATTTACTGTAATTTTCTTTTATGCAAAATTGTCACACAAATAAGCTTGTTGTTCCGACAAGTGGATGCAGCTGGCAACATTTGGAGGCATGGCTTAAATGCTACCCTGCCAAGTATACATCTACACATTATGAACATCAGGCCAATATACACTATGCTTTTTTTAAGCTGCAAATTACTACAAACAGCTGCCAGTAAACATAATGCTGAAAGTTGCACCGAGAAATGTTTCTTTTCTATACTTTCAAACATTAAAAAGTTGCCCTCAGTCATGTCTGTAAGATGCTTAAAAAGTCATTCCGCTGAAAGCATAATTACCATAAATATTGCACTGTGGGTGAACTGCAAAGCCTCACACGGTCTGCAGCGTGGCTAAATGTTTAAATATAAACTAATGTTTGAGCTGGCTATACCTAAATCAACAGAAAGCGCCGGAGTTGCCAATAATTCATAATTCACACCTTCAGTTAAGCAGCCAGCTGTGATTTAGAGGGTTACTGTTCTGTACTCACTGACCAAGCAGGAATCATCTGGAAGCAATGTTATCTTTTGGCTGCCCTTGAGGGAGGAAAAGCAGATTTAGTACAATCTTGCATGAGATTATCACCATAGATGCTCCTGCAGCTCATCAGTTCAAACTTTCACAATTTAAAGCCAGATGACAAAAGTGCAATTTACGATCTGTTGGACTTTGCGGTGCCGTGCGAGGGTAAAGAGTTCACTGTTGTTGCTCTCTGTGCTGTCTCCTCTCTTTCATCCTCCTCCTCCTCCTGTTTTCGCGACATTGGCTGTGATGATTTATTTTCTCTTTCTTCGTCACTTTTTACCGTTGCCGTCTCCGTTTTTCTCCATCTCCAGTTCCCTCTTTGGCTATTGGTTCCTATGGTGACAGGTCTTCGGTGTGTGCTGTTCTGTTGCCATGGTAACCGACCTACAGTTGCGATGCTGATCTCTGATCTCCGTGTCCCGTCATTAACGTATATGTTTGGTGGCCGTGCCTGCTTTTGATATTGTAGCTTGAGGCTAACCGTATATCTGAACTTACAAAGGCTGACGTGATGCCAGACTGAAACTGACATTCAGCAATAGGTTTTTTTTACAATAAGCAGACAGAGGCACAGACAAATGGACAAAGTGTCAAATAATGTTAACTTCAATAAGTCAGCCAGAGCGGAATGATAAAGACTTCTTAAACATCCAACGTTTGCTTTACCAGGAGAGTGCTGAATCATTGTCGTTCCACTTAGGGGCTGCTACACAAGTAAATAAAGATGAAAAGGAGCTAAAATAAATAAAATTAGTAACAAATATGTTATCAATTAAGTTAAAAAAAGCTAATGTGTTAGCAAACCAACCCACTTGTATATCTGAAGGAAATGTTGCATCTATTTAGAGTTGTAGCTTCTTTATGTACTACTTAAAAACGTAAAATTATGTTCTATAAAAATAAACTAATTGCCTGAAAAGCACTAAACGCCCTGCAGAGCAAAGAACAGCTTTGGATTTACTAGCTAGTAGGGCACTTAATGTGTTCTGTTGGTTTTGTCACCTAATAATGGTTAATTTGTTAGCAAACTGAGAAACAGCGAGCAAATTTGGAGGAACATTACTATCTGTTTAGAGTTGTACTTTCTTTACACACCACTTAAAACCCTAAAATAGTTTATAAAGCTAAAGCAATTACCAAAACACGTCCCATGTGGCCTGTGGAGCAAAGGATTACTTCTAATTTTGCAATGAGTTGGGTAATTCACGTGTGCATCGTGTCATAGAGTTAAAATAACTAATATTAGCAGATACATATAGGATAAAAGAATTTAAAAACAACTTGGAAAAAAATAAATATTTTATGTTTATTTTTATGTAGCTAAAACCTTTCAATTATTATTCTGAAATTCACCATTGCCCTGGATAGCAGAGGGTAACTTCTGATTCGTTAGTTAGTTGTTTGTCAGTGATTCTTTTAGCAAAGTCAAAACAATGTTTTGCACAATTTCTGCAACAAATTGTTGGTAACAGAGTGGTAAATGCTTGTAAACTAACCAAAACAAAATGCTTAAAATACAATTGACCATCACTTTTCATAAATTCTTTCTGCAGGGTTTATTGTGTCAATCAGGGCTCCCCTCCTTTCCGTGAGTAGCTTCAGCGCCTTATCCTGCATCCTCCTGTATACATGCTCATATAGAAATCTTCACAGACCATCAGGCTGGCAGCAAAGCAACACCCCTGGAGGAATTTGGAATTCAGTGCCTTGTTCAAGGGCACTTTAGAACAGTTTTGTGAGGAGCCATTTTTTTCCATGGCGGAATACATCATCCTTTTCAAAAACTTTTCTTCACAAGAGATAGAGAAGAGGGTTGACAGGTAGTGAGTGCGATGTCACTTGGACCACTTGTGATTCAGGGCCTCGTTCAAGGGCACATTTTACAGGGAGCCACCAGGCAGTTAGATCAGGGGATTTAACAAGGACCACTGTATCTGGAGAGTTGCTTCTTGTGAGTAATCCACATTTAAACCATAGGGTCACAGTGTAGTACAAACCTTCAGGTTATAGAGCATTTATTATCTTTGGAAAGCTGAGAATGGTGAGCAGTAGTGATAGTCCAGAAAACATTAAGTTTTATTATTTTTTTTAGAGCAGGGTTAAATGTCCTCGAATAGGTTAGAGTGTGTGTGCAGTAAATTTTACATAAAAATTCACCCAAAAACCTTAAAAAAAATTACAGTCTTTTAAATGAACTCTGAATTAGTTATATTTTTGGTTTCATTTTTTTTTTTAAACCTACAAAATGGATTTCAACTTTTAAATCACCATTGAATTAGAGGAGAGTAACCGCATCATTGAGAACAGGAAAGGTTTTTTTTGTTTTTTTACTTTCCTTTATTTATTTATTTATTTAATTTTTGTCTTGCCTTTCAAGTGGACGAACAAAGGTCTGGAATTGCTGCATGAACCAGCAGTTTCTCAGCTGAAAACTTTCAGTTCAACGAGGACAGCGGGAGAACCAACAAAGAGCCAGTCAGCAGAATGGATGAGACTAAAAGCTGTCACTAAACTTTTGTTAAACACTTTCAAGCTGTGCAGCACAACAGGAATATTTTAAACAGGCAGCAGTAGCTTATTTCTGGCCAACCAAAGGTGGGAGATAACATTCTTAATATGCTGCTTCTTCTTCTTTTTTTTTTTTTTTTTTTTTTTTTTTTTTTTTGCTTTGCTCTGCAAAACTGTACTGGTGCAAGCATTGATAGTAAATTTTGCTCCATATGTTTGGTTATAGTAGTGATTAGGGGCAATAAAATTCTCATCCTTAGATTGTTACATTGCATGGAAGTAAGCACAGAAGTTGTGAAAAACAGTTTTTTTTTTATTTGTACATCTGTAAGCATGTATTTGCAATAACACTGACATCTATCTGCAAGTGAAATAAACACTAGAGGTAAGCCCAACTGCTGACAAATTGTAACATCTAGTATTGACTGTGATCACCTGCATTATCAGACATGTTGCTAATGTTAATATGTTTTTAGTTGATATCATGTCATATCATTATAAACATGCATGTTTGTTTAATTTGAGAATCTTTGTCCTCATGTTATTTCATTGATAAGTTTTTCAGATTAAAAATCAGCTATAGTGTTTTGTCCAGTTTTTTGCTATTAAAGCGTTGATGTTTCTGATTTGATGATTTATATAGAAGTTATTAAAGCAGGAAATAAGAATTCTTTAAATGTTCAACAATTCTAAAGTTTCAGTTTATTGCTTGTTGTAGGACAGGTTGGTGTCTGTTAGCAAATGTAATGGCTCCTGGTTTTCTAAACTGAGAAAACAAACGATTCCTATCTCTGTTTGCTGGACATTTTGTCTATAAGATTTTCTTTTTCAACTTGCTTCTGTGAAAAGTTAAGTTAATATTTTTCCTGTAGCTTTGATTCACAGGCAACATGTCTGGGGTGTTCCCAACGTCTAACTTTGAACAAGATGAAACGCCCATCCAAAACTCAATATATTGATGTTTATTGAGTGAGGAAGGTAGACAATGAATTCAATTTTATCACTATTGACTGTTATATCAATGTTCTACTCTGTGGAGTTTAGTTTTCTTTGACTCAGAATGTAATTGGTTAACAAGCGAGAGAGGGTTGTGAAGGCAGGGTTAATGTCTGATATGCTAATTATCACCATAGAAACACAGTCACAGCAGGAAGCAAGAAGGCAGTGACTAATGGCCCACTCATCTGATATCCCATTCAATTTCTCTTTAACTCTCTTTCCCACAAACTCACTCTCTCCCATCATCCTGCTGTCATTCATTGCAGCCCTCTATCTAATTTTGCTTTTCCTTGTGTTTCTCCAAATTCCCTGCTTTGCTTTCTAGATATCCAAGGTTTTCACTCGTAAATTGAGTGTTCACAAAAATAAAGAAAGGGAAAAAAAACAATTAAAGTTTGATAGACAAGAACCATGCTCGAATGTCGAGGAAAATTCCTAACTATTAGAACAAAATGAGGAATAATGTCTAAACAAAATTCACTCAGCAGCCTCTAATCTTTTCCGTCTTTTACTTCAATACTCAATCGCACGATTCATGTGCTCTGACACATTTGCATGTCTTTGTCAACATGAAGTGACAACAGACTCACAGGGGTTCCTTTAAAGTATTATTAAAAACACAGAAGCCTGATTCACAAGACGCGTCGTTCCGGGCCTGATGCGTGATCTGTCCCCCATGGAGCATTCAGAAAAAAGCACG
>JAUBOC010000043.1:11522853-11538954 GCA_032275365.1 Anablepsoides cearensis
CTTTTTAAATGGAATTACTGAAATAAATCTACTTTTTCATGATATTCTAATTTTATGACCAGCACCTGTATGTATTGAGCTAAGGAATAAGAGGATATTAAGATTTTTATTTTAGAACATTAACAGCAATTTTATCATCATTTAACTAAAGCTAGGAATAATGTCCTGTTTCGGTGATGTACTTAATCAGAGACATCTAAAAAAAAAAATAAATAAATAAATCCCCAGACAAACACAAGAACAAGCTTTGCCACACAACCAGGAATCGACACAAAGTGTTGGGCCAAGTTTAATGAAAACACCACAGAGCTGTATGAGGGAGTGGCCGTGTTCCAGTTGTCTATCATTTTGTAATGACCCTTGTACCATCCTATTGCCCTCATAAAACTTGCAGCAATAACATAAAGTTATTTGCCACAGAGAAATTTAATTTTGTTTCCTCCGTGCATGCACATACACACACACACGCCAAATTACAAATCTTATTGGGTGCTGATGATAACCCTGTGATCAATGTGACTTAGATTTTTTATTTTTTTTTTAGATTTTAAACTTTATTCATTTCAAAACAAACAACATAAAACAAGACTATGTACAATAAAAAAAATACAAATAAAATGAAATGAAATGTGGCAGAGAGAAGAAAAAATTGTATAATATCTGCCCCTTTGACTTGCCAATAACTGTCCCCACACATGAACTTCCTGGTCTTCTTATCTTTCATAAACCAAGATAATCAAAGCACACCTGAGAGAGCTGTAACTAGCCTGGTATTAAACCAGACCCTTGTCCTTCACTTTGCTTCGGACGAGGAAGGGAAACTAGAATTGAGCGGAACTGCGTAGGAGGGCAAGGGCCGGGCTAAGATGAAACTGACTGGTTTTTATAAGCCCTTGATAACACAGAGACACAGATGAGCAAAGGACAAAGTGATTCACAGACCAGCAGTTTAACACACACTGACAGGGTTGGATTACAATGTAAGTTCTTACTCCCTGTCTGACTTTGGAAAGGTTTATGGAAGGAAAATCTGAATTTGAACTGAAGACAACCTAAAGAAGACTGAATTGAAGAAAAGTTATCAAGAAATCGAGGTAAATTTCTTTTGCCTCTTTTTATAATTCAGAAACTTTGTTTAGACATTTCTTTTCAATATGACACTCTTTATAATGTTCTCACTTAAAAATCCACCCTGTAATAGTTATAATAAGAACATAATATTCATTAATTTCAGGTCTCTGCTGTAGAAGGCGAGTAAAACAGCACAATGGAGGAACTAAAATACAGGGGGAAGAAAAGAGAGGCCAGACACAGGTAAATATTCATCTTCCATTATGTTCTGCTTTGTCCAAGAAGATACCGTCTTTCACAGAAAAGAAACTGAGAACAGTATTTGGCAGGAAATGGATACAGAATGGGAAATTGCAATTAGGTTAATGGCAGCCCAGTTAGCACACTTTGATCTTAACTAGCCCGCATGATTAAATACAGTGCACACAATGAACTGCACACATTCATTGTAGTTAACGGAGATACAGTTTGTTCTTTTCTTCTTATTAGCCTTCTGCTGTAGAGATAAGATGAAACATATTCATGGAATTGTATAATATATGAAAATGTACAATCATACTTTCCCAATATTGGTTTTCACTTGTGTATGGGCTCTGAAAGGAATTATTGGATACTGGGAAGAGATATAAAATAAAACAAATTGTCTCTTTTTTTACAAGTGATTTGTTAATTTCAGAGTGTTAGGCTTGATTCGTAACACTCTGAAATTGAAAGCAAAGCAGCCCATTTCCTTAAAGCAAAAATGTCTGAACTCACAAAATGCCAGAAGAAAAATGCAAAATGACATAGAGTTTTAAACTTGTGTCATATCGACTGCATTGAGAGGGAGAAAAATCTATTTAACAGGCAACTTAAAACTGGAAAACTATTCCATTTCCTGTCTATATAGGCGCACAATCAAGCTTTATTAACCTCTTCATCATTGTTAGGAGGTTAATTGTTAGTGGGATAGATGTTAGTGTTGGATAAAATTAAAAACTGCTCGCTTGTATTACCAGGTTTCAATTAAATATAATTTACAGTTTGATGGAACAGTTAATTTCCCCTGTGCACTGCTGTGCTTCTCTTTATTGCTTGGCTGATATCATCCCCACAGCTAATGCCTGCTGTTAGAGGGGCTGTTTAAAATGTTAAATACATACTAAGGTTTTAATCACATTCTCTACATTGGTAACTCTGAGACATAAAAGGAGTCAAGTTTCTTGGCAAAAAAAAAACAAATGGCACAAAAATCTAACTGCTGTAAATTGGTTGCTCTGCCATGGCTAATGGCAAAATTGCTAGAGGGTAATGAATTTGGATCTTTTAAAGTTGAAATCATCTGGTTCCAAACTGTGCAGTGAAAGCACGTCAGATGGTCTGTGTACCAATATAGCTAAATTATACATCTGATTTTTTTTAAATCAATGCTTTTCGCTGCAAAACTGAAAAAGTATGTACAGTTTGACTTGTGTCTAGATTAGAAGCTGCTTCAATCCAGATCAGTCAAAAAATAACAATATAGACATAACATTAATTTTATACAAAATAAATTAAAGTTATACATTTTGTTAGAAATATTTTTATTTATGGTTAGTGTTGGTACTAGTGTTAGTGTTGGTATTTTTACCTCTATAGAATTAATAACTTTTGTAAGGAACATGCATTGGTGGGAGTAGAGCTGAGTATGTGGATTGCGCACATGAAAAATCTGCCAAATCTCTTTTAGAAAACAGCCTATTTTACTGTTACTATTGCCATTTTTGAGCTTCTAGTACCCCCAGGTGCTTCCAATCCGATATCCAGTAAGATTTACTGCCAAGAAGCAATGAAGAAATAATCTATCAAACAAAAATTTCCGCAGCCACCAAAAAAATGTCCAATTCCGTATTGATTTGTTTGATCATAAATATAAAGGAAGAAGTATGTAAGCTGTACAACATAGTCAAGGAAATGGAAACTTAACAAAAGCACCATTGTTGTTTCTATTATCATTACTTGTAAATCTAGAAGTGGTTTTCAGTAGCTTATAAAATGGTTTGCATTACTGGTAAATAAATTATAAATATATTTACTAATATATAATTTTACACTGAAAATGCTATTCATAAATAGGTTGAAATAAGACTAGCCTTCCTAATGCATCTCAATAATCCAGGTAGAAAAACATGACAGGTCCTGGAGCAAAGTAGTGGCTATCCTAACTGGGCTTTCCTCAAAGCAGACAAAAAAAACATGACTCCAGCCAGCCACCAGATGAAAAGAACGGCCCCAAACTCAGACCCAAACCAGTAGTCATTGCATATGCTGTGGGAGTTTTAGAGAAACACAGATGTTTATTTTCTAAACATGGCATTCTAGTGGCTTTCAAACTCCAAAAAACATTATAGCAAAGATTAGTTCACCCCAAAGATCCAGTCCCCCGGCACAAACAGAGTAATGTTGTGTATGCTGTTAAGTGTCAGAAGGACTGTGACCATTGAACAAAACAAAACAGCCACTGTTCAAAGGAATGGCCCAACACAGAAGAAAAACATCATCAGGTCAGGACCCTACAGTTTAAACTCAGCAGCTGCTGCCACTCTTTCAGGGATGAAGATGTTCTCATGCTTGATAGAGAGGAATGTTGGTTTGAGAGAGGACTAAAGGAAGACATATTTGTGAAGAGAAACCGTCCATCTTGAAACAGGGGTGTCCAGTTTTCTCCCTCTTACAATGCTGGTATGACTCAGCCCCCTGTGAACAATCGGTAATAATCAGGGCCCTAACAATTATTAGACCGGTGATCATTTTTTGCATGTGAACAAACTGTTTTGATTGTCATTGTCTGTTTGTCCACAATGTGAAAGCACTGCTTATAAGGCTACTCTAACATGCACCTCCTCACAATGGAGAAGACTCTTGGAAGAGAAACAAAACTTTTTTCAACAAAGAGGAACTTGTCCAGAGGACCGACTCAACTTTCTTTTTTAAAGACTAGCCTTTTATGATTTTAGCACTGTGTGACAAACCACTTGACAGTCTAAAATGCTAAATTACTTCCTTAAAAAGTCGCTGAAATACAATAGTTGCAGCTCAGTGGTTTTCAATGGTTGTCTTGCAAAAGGGAAAAAAGCACTGAAGGAGAGTGTGTGTGAATACATAACAACTATGAGTTTGTTGGTAATGATGTAAAGAGTTCACCGTGTGGACAGGAAAACTGTCTGCCAGCGTGGATGTGATCATGTTGAATCTGGACACTTTTGATTGTTGCCATGACAGAGTCTATAATCACCAAGTGTTATCAATTCAAAGTAAGGTTGCACCCTGTTTATTACTGTGTATGGACATTAATCATCTAGCAGAGGGAATGACAGAGAAGGTCAATAGTACAACAGCGAAGTGATTATGTAGCAACAGATACAGGCAGACATGTTTACATGAGCCTATTTTAACGCTACTGTTTGATAGCATTACTATATCCCTCAAGTCAAAACCTTTCTGTTCACTTATTTTTAACTAGAATTAAAATGTAAGAAAAGTTTCATGAAATTATAAACTATTTCTGCCAATCAGACTTTACCTGAACGTCTAGTGAAATGTGCCATTATTACCCACCTATGAGAAAAACGGCAGGGAATTGTGTTTTTAATCGTGTCTATTCACAAAGTCTAACATCTCTTTATTTTCTTTTACCAGATTTTATTATTTTTATTGTTGATTTCAGCGGTGGGCACAGTTCCTCTAAAGCACTAAAGCACTAATATGGGGAACTAATTTCCTGATTAGTGCTTTAGGGCTTGTGCTAATTTTAAAATCTATTTGTGGATTACACTTGCTAAATTTATAGGCTTAAATTTAGAAGCACTAACTGAGGTCTATAAATGTTATTGATCAACGTTAACTTTTGAAGGTGAAAGCTGTAACTCATTTTGTTCATATGTGTGTCACTTATCCACCAGGTGACAATATATTGATGATAATAATAGTCTTAAGAGAGCAACATGGCAATATGTGACTCATGTTGTCTGTTGAAGAATGTTCATTGGTTTTATTTTAGTGCATTAGCATTAGCTTTTGATAAAATTTTCAGTGCGTTATGGCTTTAGAATTAGGGGACCTAAATATTTAGGTTAGTGTTTTAGGGCTAGTGGAACAAATTTTTAGATTAGTGCTGCCCACCACTGGTTGGTTCTTTTATTCTTCAAAACAAAACGAGTTAAAATGAATCTGCTTTACAGATGAGCTACAACTTGATGTGGTAGAATCTGACTTATCATACATGGATTTTGCATAGAACATTTGCTTTACATGATGGAGTCTGTTTTATTTGTCTCTTAGCAAAATATTTCATAAACCACTGGGTGAAACATTCATGAATTTGTTACCTTCATTGGGTCAATCTGAATTAAAGCAGCTGCTATGGTGATTCAGCAGAGCCAACAGAAAATTTATGATAAAGTTTAATATAATGGAATTCCTTTAGTTAAATGTGAATTTACATGATGAGATTGCACATAATATTTTCAAACTTTATTCAAAACTGGTACAACTACATCATGTCTCATCACAAGATGATTTTAAAATGCTATAATGATGCTAAAATGCATGACAGGCAGTAGACGATATGCATTTCTTCTATTATCATTAAGTGGCAAATAATAAGCTTCTTTCAAATTTCCTTTATGCATAACCAAAAACTGGAATTATAAAAATTACTTATATTTGGTCAACTTGGCTTGTTTTTGAGGACTTTGGAATTCAAGCTTCTCTACAACAGTCCACCTAAAGCTGTGCTGAGCTTATTCAGTATAGTTTATTTTATAAAAATAAATGTGAAATCATAAAAGGATTCTTTTGTTTTGGTCAGTAAAGGCTTTGGCCATCATCTGTTGACATTTTTGTCTCAGGGACACATGGGATCCATTCCAGCTGAATCCTGTAGGAGCAGAGAAGGAGGAGAAAAGAAGATGTTTTGTGCTGGCTCAGTATCTTGTGGCTGTAATTGTGGGAGTGGCGGTTTTAGTCAGCGCTGTTGTCGCCAAGGTGAGGTTAAAATCTTTATAGAAATGTCTGTACCTTTGATATTTTTTATTTCATTTTCTCTCATACCATTAATGTCAAGACATAAAGACAAAAAACACCACAAAGAAAGATGAACAAATACTTTAAAAAATCACAGTCACTTTCGAAGGGTTCAAAACTACTAACAACTGCCTTATTTATTGATGCACTGCAGGATTAGAAAATAGTCAATTCAAATACATGTCTAACACATGGTTGAAAGTACATTTATATGAGCATTTACATACATATGCATAGAGTATATAGAAAAGTTAATTCATGAGTTATTAAGCATGAGTAAACAATGAGTATATTGGTTTTGGAAGTAATTAGCCTTTAAGGGCAAAGCATTAATTAATGTGTTATCTGTTAATTTTATACCTTATCAAGTAAGTATCCTTAATTAATGATATTTTCAAGGTTAACTAACCATTTATTAATGATTATGTAAGACTAAATCAGGTGTAGTTATTATAACATGTTACCAAATATTGTATCAGTTTTTTAATTAAACCAACAACTTTTAACCCATAAGTACAGGTTGAAAAAATATATATATATAATTTTATTATATCTAGGTTATTTAGGTTCTAAAATATTTGCTTTTTACTTTAATTTCAGGTTGTTTTGTCAATAATTCCATGTACACATAGCAGGCATTTGTTTGGAATTTTGACATCAAGAATTTTTAGCTGTTGAACTCCCCGCTGTTTAAGTCCCCGAGGGATAAGATAGCAATACTTGTTTTAAAAAGATGTTTAAAAAGTTAAATTTGTATTTGTTAAACATCAAATCAAAACAACAGTTTTCCTGAATTTTAAAAGTGTAAAATTCTTTAAAAATCCTGTAAATGTTCCAGCCGAACTTTAGACTCCATGATCCTTTTGGACCCGGTCATCTCTCCTAGAAATGTCTGTGTCATTGGATATACTTCTGTTCCTTGTACATAACATCCTTAAGATCCCCTGTTAATATTTATCTACTTTTACACAACTCTCAGTTCAGCACTATGTTCTGGTATTTCCTGCTGTGTTTGCATTGAAGCACATGCTATGAAAATCCATAAATGACCGTGTTTGATTTTCCATGACTGGACTTCCTTATTCGTTTGCAGCTAAATGAGTATTATAAAGTATCTATAAATGTACTTTGCAGAAGGCCCTTGAAGAAAAGATGATTTTCCTGAAAATTATTTTAAACTTTTAAAGTTAAACAGAGAAGTCAAACAATGTAGAATAACAGAATTGTTTTTATGTCTCAGCTGATTTTCTTTCTTTTATGTTCTCTTTAAGGGGTCCCTTTTGATGCTGTCGACTCTGTCAAGTCCACATTCTTTGCAAGGCAAAAAACAAAAGCAATTCTACAAGCTGATGCTGGTGTTCTGCCTGGTCTGCCCAAACTTCCTGGTCTTTTTGAAATCTTTGTGGCGTTGTGCATTCAAGAGTTTTGTAACACCCAACATGAGGACCATGGGACTTGTATGTTTCTCTAAACTTAATTAATTCATTATTCAACTAGTGTCCTATAACTGCTACGTTTTTTTGTGTTTGTTTGGTACTGAGCAGAAATCTAAGAATGTTCTTGTGTCTTTTCCAGATTTGTGCCATTGAATGTTTAGTGTCCCTTGGTACTTCAGTCCTGGTTCTCGTTGTCATGCCTCGGTTCGACATACTGACTAATCTCTTCATCAGTGGAGGAGTCTGCATCGTTTCTGCAATATTACAGATAGTATTCAGACTGCAAAGAGAGAAGTGGAAAATCATCTTCCCAATCTGCTCCCTTATTTTCACAAGTGTTGGTAACTATCCTGAAATTTGTCTTCATCTAATATTCCCAAATTAGATTTTAGTGTTTCAATTTTATATTTCTATTTTTACTGTTCTACCAGAAAAAAAAGTCGACACTGACAAAACTGTGGAAATGAATTACTATTAGTATTTTGTTTAAGAACATAAATAATGTATCTTTTAACAGAAAAAGCTAAAGTGGAATTAAATTTTAGTTGCCTGTTTAAAAGTGTATTTGTTTGGTTGACAGGTTACTGCCTCCTGGGAATGGACTACTATGTCCGTGATGCCATGTATGTGAATGGAAAAGAAAATGTATTTTTCTTCGTGGCAATCGGAATTTTCTCTTCTCTCCTTATCTCCCTGTGCTGGTGGGAAAACACCATGCAGGCTACACACCGCATGCAGGTATGTTTACCTGTGACAAACTTTCAGCTGCTCCATGCCAGTGGTTAGCAATGGAGTTGGAGTTCCTCTGGGTTCAATACTTGGACTCGTTTGATTTTATTGCTTGTTTGTTTGTTTACTTTATAAAAGCATCTGTTGTCATATTTCTGTTTTTTTACTGTCAATGTTAGTTGTTTACCAGAATCAGAATCAGGTTTATTGGCCAAGTATGTTGACACACACAAGGAATTTGTTTCCGGCTGTTCGTGTCTCTCAAGTATTAACAATATACAGATACTTTACATATAATTTACACATACTGCACAATATACAGAAAGAAAGCAATATCACAGCAGTGTGCAGAGTGAATATTAAATATTAAATACAGTACAACAGTACAACAGCAGCAGTGTAGAGGTAGGTTATGAATAAGGTGCAGTAATGCAGTAATGTATGATACCACACTGACTTCATGAACTTTTTTTCTGTCTTACAACAGGAAACACTGTCCGAACTGGAAGGTTTCAGGGACTTCGTCTATACAATCAGCAGCGTTTTGAGAATACTCGTAATAGGTAGATATCAGCCATCCATTTCTGTATTACAGCAGTACCATCCCATTACTTAACTCAGTTTTCATATTTATTACAGTTATTTATTTAAAATACTTTATATACCTCTATTCGGTTGTTTCTGTGGGTAAAAAATTACACATTAAATGTTGGCCTTTCACAAGTTTTGCTAACCGTGTTTTTATTTAAGTACACATTAACCATCAGTATGAGAAAAAAACATATTGTGGATTTTGTTTCTTCCCCCACCGGTCCCTATGAGTTGCAATGAGTAGCTTTAATGATTGTGTGTTTTAACTTACTTTCTGTCATCTAAATATGTTGTATGTTTTATTTTCTTGTAGGGGCGGTGTACCTTATCTATGATGTGCTCATTGCTAAAACCATTGTCTGGTCAGACTTCAATCTGCAGGGTAATGATTGGGAACTCTTACAAATAGGACTTGTACTTCTTTTCCTACAGGTAAGTTAAAAGAAGACAAATGTTAAGTATGTAAAGAATATTAAAGTATAATATTCTGAGTCCAACATGGTTTGGTTTGGGGTTTTTTGTTTGTCTTCCATTGGTGGATTTTGAGAAACACAACTAAGCTCAAATTTACTTTATTTGAAAGCTGAAGGATTGCACTTTAGTAGGTTTTATTCAGGTAAAACAAAAGTACAACCATCCTAAAAAGCACAGCATATATGCTGTAATGCTCTATTTCGAGATACGTACATAAATTTACTACAGGAATAAGTTATTTGCAAACAATGCATAACCTGACAAGTTACTGTGCATCTATTCCTTAATGGATTAACGTCACAGTATATAACCAGAACTGCTAAATTATCAAATCCACAAAAGTCTTTATCCAATAAGTGCATAAGTCTAACAAATACTTACCTATCATTCCCACCAGGCCTTCTGTGCAGCAGCCTGCCACTGGTTTGGTGTGGTAGCCTGTAAAATCCACGCTGTCAGGATGAGTTTTGCTCTGCCTCTTTGCTCCACGGGACCTGCAGTGCTCGGGCTGGGACTCATTCTTTTCTTAACACAGGCAAAAGCACTAGATGGTGCAAACTCAGGCACTATTATTGGTAAGATTTACTTAATTATTTTTATTAATTCCTAAGTTGTTATGTTTGTTTTGCACCATTTTATAAGCTTATTGTGGCACATGGTGTACATAGCAATAAAGCTCCTGTTATCTAATGAGCAGTCTTGAGTTTCCTCCTTTTTGTCAAGGTAATTTTACCTGTTATCTATCTAGCTGCAATAACCATGAGCTGTTGAGGCTGCATTCCCTTGTACTTTGATCCTGGCAGGTTACAGTGATTTTTACAATACAGTACGATCTAGTCTTTTTCTGTGCTACTTATCAGTGATCATGTAACACAGAAATGCAGGAAAACATAAACATTTTGAAAATTTAATTTAAAGGTACTCTCAATAAAAAGGACTGAGAGACATATTAGAAACTATTTCTAATCTTTTTTTAAAATATTTAATTGTTGGCAGCGTTTTGTGATAGCTTGGAGAGCCTGAAGAACAGTAACACAACGTCTGTGCCTATGCTTGAGATGACCTGGAGCATCTGCCGGACATCACTTAAAAGGTTCGTTAACTCAGCAGAAATGAGTAAAAATTCAGATTTTCATTTTTTTTTTGCAAACACTTCTTAAATAAAACTAGTGTTTACAAGACATTTAATTTTCATGAACCTTTTTGATTGCCAGCTCCTATTTTCAATGGCCTTTTGCCATGCTGGCACTGGAGGGAGTGTGCATGTGGTTGGGCTTCGTGACAAGTACCTACTACGTCTGGAAGATCAAGGTAGGATCACAACAGCCACAAATCTTTATGAAAAATAAGTTGTAATTCATGGTTCACCCAAAGTATGAAAAGAATATCCTTGAATAAACCAAAGCCTCAAAACAGACACATAAATCAAAGACTCCACTATTGTCCAAGTTAAAATCACCTTGTTGCGTAAAGACATTTACCCTGATGCTTCTGTTTATTCATTTAGGTCCAGCGTATAGAAAGAACCTCTCAGCTCTTTGTCCGGCGGCTCTATGAATCTGCTTTCATCGACCTGTCTATACTACTCAACACAAAGATGAAGCTTCCAAAAGCTCAAACCAATGAGAAGTAAGAAGAGCCTGACTGGGAGTTTTCTGACTGTTAACAGTTTTTTTTTACTGTTGTAATAATAGAAATGGGGTAGAAATACATGTAGGAAAGCATTTCTTAAACACAGGATTATGACTTCTTTGACCTGTAAATGTTACAGTATTTTTCCAATTAGAAGATGTTCATGTTTATTTATAAAATGATTGATTTGAAAGCATCACTAGTAAAAGGAAATCCTTCTGACACCTATAGTTGGCGCACTGATGCCATCAGAGTAGAGTCCTTGTCTGAAAGGGGCTAAAAAGAAACAATTATGTGTACAAGCAAACAAACATCAGATTTGAACTTTAATTTTGGGTTTTATTTACAATTTACATATTTTGACACATCTAAAAGCATGCTTTTTATATAAAGACATTTATGTTATATAAAAAATGTATATTTGCTTTGTGGATTTTGATTTTTAAAGAGTAAAATTGATTTACAGATGCATTGTAATGGTCTGAAATATGACAGAGGTTGTACTAAGAGTCCACACTCCCCTCTCTCTCTCTCCTTTATAGTCAAGATGAACTGCAGAGCTGTGTGATCTATCTTTGTGCCACCATGTGGCACGAGACGTACGACGAAATGCTGAAGATTCTCACTTCCATGTTCCGGTATGAGACACTCTCTCTACACACCGTTCCCATTATATTTTAAGTGTGACTTGGCAGGTCAGTTTTGGCCAGTGGGCCCCACTTTGTGCGCCTCTTCTTTAAAGAATTCAGTGTCTTAAACATTTTCTTTTTTATTGATTATATTCCTGGATTTAACATGAAGATATTTATGAGCTCAAAATGTAAAGTAAATGTGGGGTCTAGACTGGTATTTCTTTAAACCTGCGTGGTCATTTTCATATTATAAATACTTTTTTGTTTGCTTGGTTTAAAAAGAAACCATTTCAGACAATATGGTGAATATATTGTAGTTTTTTGCTGTTGTTTCAGGTTGGATCGCTATCGAGGTGATCCAAAAGAAGAACACAAGGACTGTTTTGACTTTGAATGTCACGTTTTTGTTGATGATGCCTTTATGTCGGAAAAGGGCTCCGACATAAGACTGGTCAACTCATATGTGGAAGACTTGATTCATGTTGTGCTGGAGGTTTACAGGTGAGGTTTTCCACCTACTATATGTACACACAATGCTCTGAATGAATTCTGTATGTACTCACCTGAGCAACTATCCAAACAATGTTCTATTCAGGGTATTTACCAACAAAGAGCCAGATGATGTGTCAATCATTGATACTCCTTATGGTGGAAGGTTATTGTTTGTCCTGCCAGAAGGGAACATGTTATATGTTCACCTAAAAGACAAAAGTCGGATCAGGAACAAGAAAAGATGGTCTCAGGTATGAGAATGCATGTAGGGAGGGGTGTGGAAATGTATTTGTTTTGTCTTATTTTTGGACCCATAATCTAATCAGATGACCTCCTGCCTATTTTGCCAAAACCTCTAAACCCACAAATTCACAACAGAAAGTGTGATAGACCTTTTTTAATTTGTAATGCTATGAATTTTAATCGTACAAATGTCTTGATGGTTTTCAGATCATGTACATGTACTACCTGCTTGGCTGGAAGGGCTACATTTCTAAGAACCCTCAGAAAATCCCTGTAAGAGTTGTCTTCCACCTGTTATAGCTGTTATTACTGTAATTAACTGCAACATGTTAAACATCTATCCCGCTTATTCCAGCGTCTGAATAACGGCCGAGACAGTTTGAGCTCTTTGGATGGAGAGATCTTTGTGTATTCTCAGTACGACAATGACAACAAGAGAAAGTTTATCCCAGAGGACAACACATATATTCTGGCTTTGGATGGAGACACTGACTTTCAACCTAAAGCAGTGGTTCTGCTTGTTGACAGGTCAGCAACAAACAGATTGGCCTCTTTGTGCTGCTTTGGTTCAGAAAGTAGATCTTAATATTTTTAGACACAAATACAGAAAAGACAGAGATTGAGACATTTTTATTTGGTTGGTTATTTGTAAATGAAAATTATATTTCCCAACAGGCTGAGGATGTATTACAATGTAGGAGCAGCATGTGGTAGGATCCATCCTACTGGTATGGGTAAGCTGTCCCTTTTATTGGCTCGCCTGTCTTCTGTACTCTTTATGGTTTTACTTCAGAATACACACACACACACACACACACACACATATATGTATATAAACACACATATACAGCATAGTATGTTGCCAACATATTTTGTCTACTGGTTTCTACAGTCTGGTTACTAACATCTTGCGAAATACTTTGTAATTAAATCTGACCTAACATAGGTTTAGATATAATGCAACCCAAACTAAAAAAGACAAAGTAGAGTATATTTATACAATTAATTATTCCACCTCTCCCAGGTCCCATGGTGTGGTACCAGAAGTTTGAGTATGCAGTAGGTCATTGGCTGCAGAAGACAGCTGAACACGTGTTTGGCTCTGTGTTGTGCAGTCCAGGATGTTTCAGTCTGTTTCGGGGGTCTGCCCTCATGGATGACAACGTTTTGAAGAGATACACAACAACTGCAACAAAAGGAGCACAATATGTGCAGTACGATCAAGGTAACCTGCCTCTCCTTTCTTTCTCCTATTTCCGCCTTTGACTGCTCTGTGCCAAAGATAGGTGTTGACATTTCTGCTTTTTCAGGGGAGGATCGATGGCTGTGTACCCTGCTCCTGCAACAGGGGTGGCGCGTCGAATACAATGCTGCATCTGATGCATACACCAACTCACCGCAGGAGTTCAAAGAGTTTTATAACCAGAGGCGACGATGGGGACCTTCTACACTGGCTAATACTCTGGACCTTTTGCACAGGTTTCTACCTTATGACAATCATATTTGAGAATCAAAACATTGTTTGGTGTTTTGTTCTTAATCGTATTAAGTATGTTGTAAAGCATCCTTTTAAATCAGTTCAAATTTTTAGGGTTTTCAGTCAATTCTACTGGTTCTTCCTCTATCTATACTGACGCTTTATTTTCTGTTATCTGAATACAGTGGTAAGGAAACAGTGAAGAGAAACCAGTCCATCTCCGGGCTTTACATCTTCTATCAGATGTTCACCGTTGGATCCTCTATTCTGGGACCAGCCTCTGTGACTCTAATGATAGCAGGCAAGTTTTATCATATTGCTGTTCTTTCCTGTGATTCTCCAATCCTATTAATTGTTTTCTCTTAACATCAAATCCTCTGGTTTTGCAACAAACAATCTTCCATATTTTAGTTTTCTTTACGTTTGATACTCAGAACCTTTAAAGATCTATCATGTAGAATGGGGCAACACAATTTTCTGCATACAGACAGTTTTCACTCTGACAGCTAACTGGCAGAAAGTTTATTCAAAGAGACCTTTAAGTGTCATTACTTTACTTTTTTGGTAAAGATAATGAAAATTATTATATATAAGGTGCATATTAAATATGCTGGATGTTTATTGGATTGTTTGATACACACCATAATGTTTTAAGTGTTTTTAACCGGTTAAGAAAGTGAAAAAGGGAAACATAATATTTTCTGGGCTATAAGTCACTACGGAGTATAAGTTGCATCAGTAAAGAAAAAAAAAACATACTATATATTTAAATATTTTACTCACTCACATTTTCTTTTAACTTATTTCCAACCAGGAGCTTTTCAGTTCATCTTCCAAATGGCCGGCACCCTTTCCATCATCATCGCATGCATCCCCCCTGTTTTCTACATCATCATCTGCTTCATAACTAAGTCTAACACCCAAATAACTATTGCCGCCATCATGAGTGTTCTGTACGCATTCCTCATGACCGCATCCTTTTTTTCCATCATTGGTGAGTACAACTCAGCTTGTCTTCTTTGCAATGTAACTGAATGTATGCGTACTCATGATAAACCTACCCTTAGGTGACATGGTGGTGCAGGGGACATTCTTGACCCCCACTGGCGTGTTTTTGGTGTCCATGGCAATTATGTACATGGTGACAGCAATATTACATCCAGAGGAAATGAGTAAGTTTATATTGTCGCATTATGTGAATTGTCCCACTGTTCTCAAACATTTCCTCGGTTAACTTGGATCAAGGAGACAGCTGCGTAAAAGTCCTTCAGATAAAACAACCGGGGTTTTTCTGCTGAGCTGTACTGGTATTTTATGGCTCCAAATGGAATTTAATGTTACATGTTTTGTTTTCCTCCAGCCTTGATCATCTATGGTTTGATGTACTTCATCTGTATCCCCAGTGGATACCTCCTTTTAACCATCTACTCACTGGTTAACATGAACAATGTGTCTTGGGGCACAAGGGAGTCCAACAAGTAATGCAATGATCGCATGTTAAGCTGCTCTCGCAGTAGTCGGGATTTAAACTGCGAATATATAATTTTGATTATCAAATCATCTTTTAATTACTGCATGTTGAGCTGTTGAAAAAATGCATGGAGTCCTAAAACTTGCTGTTTTAATCATTGGTTAATCTGAAAAGAGGTGAGGATTTTGTTCAGCAGTCCGTTCCTTGAAATTGATTGTTTCAGTCATGACCTTTTGTGCCTTTTTAACTTACTATTGCTAAATGTTCAAAGTTGCAAACACTGTCACGATACTGTGCAGCAATAACAGGTAATGTTAGTTGAATGCAAAATTAAACACATTTATAAGGAGAGCTTCAGAACACATGCTCTTTGTTTGATAATTTATCAAACTGCATAAGGCACAAAATGTTATTGGGTGTTTTGTTGTGGAACTTGATCTGATCAAACCAGGGTGCCTTTGCATTCTGCTCGCTTTTGTAAAGTCATGTCACTCAGAAATTCAACATCAATAACCACCAAACATCTTCATGTTATTCTTGTCAGTATTTTCTAACTGCCCAATTCTGCTCTCTTTTTATCAGGGGAGAAGGAGAAGAGAAGAAACATCAGAACATTTTGTGTAACAGAGACTGTAAGCTCTGCTGCTGGGACATGAAGATTCAGGTATTGTTTACAAATCACTACCCAAAAAAAGGCCTAAAAAGTTTCACAGAAAGAATGGCTGGATTGACGTATTCTTTTGCATTTGCAGGTAACCCAGGAAACCGACAATCTCATGCTTCAGCAGATCACGACCATGACGCAGCAAG
>JAUBOC010000043.1:11544497-11554659 GCA_032275365.1 Anablepsoides cearensis
TTACCCAGTGGATATCAGCTGTTCTGAAACCGAAAATCCTGAGTATCACAGAGCGGGGTAAGTTGACTCAGAGTATCAGCGTTAACCCAGGGTTTGTTAAGCCTGCTTTCTGAAACGGGGCCCAGAGAGCAACTCGTTTTGATGCTGTATCTTTAATTGCAAACAAGGCACGTCACACAATCCCACTCCAGCACGTTCAGCTATATCTTTAGTTTGACAGCAGATACGATTGTTGCGACCCATGAAACTTGTCCAGCCTTACATGTTAGAGCCAGAGTCTGACCCAGAGTGAGAGGACGATGAAGATGAAAAACCTGCAGAAATTTGGTAAGCCAGAAGTCTATGATCTTGTTCAGCAGTTCTGCAGCGAATACTGGGATGCTATGGCTCATAAAACATAACAGGGACTAGAAAAAACTGAACAGAAAAAGATTTAACAATCTATGCAGCACTTTGGATGAAATTTGGATTTTCGGCACTCAAGCAAACAGCAAAATATATGTAAGGGCTAAAAAAGTGGATTTTGCATTTATACCATCTAATACTGGACTTAAGATTTTATGGTCTGAAGCATAATTATAAAGACTATTTCAGGTCTAGTTCAAAGCATTTTTTTACAATAAAAAATAAGATTTTTAACTTTACATGTCACATAGAGAAATATTGTCGCATTCCTTTTCATTAGTAGCATTAAAAAAATCTTTCATTAGCATTTTATTCTGTCTGTCTGGCAAAATCCAGTTAACACAACACTACCAATTATAAAACCTCACTTTTGATCTCAGTCACTCTGACCAGCAGGGTCCTGATCACAGTCAGACTGCTCAGTTTTACAGCTCTGAAAAGATTAAACACAACATGAGTTGGGTACTTTTTTTAATGAATGAGTCATTTCATTCAAAGGAATGAAGGCAAAACACAGTTATTGAATAGAGGCAATTGCAAAGCAATTATCCAATATATATTTGAGGAGAGGTTCCAGCTGATGACCAGGCAGTAATCTGACAGTGAGCACTTTGAAAAAGTTATTCATTGCTCTTTTAGTGCAAAACAAGCACATAACACTTAATATGATGGAGACGCACAGAGTTGATCTAACAAACTCCACAAACTCGAATCAGGTAATAAATGTAATTTTTACCTGTTAAGTAGGTTATGTGTCTTGATTAACAAATCAAGTCTGATTACTGCTGCTGTTCCCCAAACACCCAGTTTAAAAAAAGGTAACTTAAAAAATACCAAGGGCGAAACGTTCCAATCCTAATTTGTTGACCATGTTGCAGAGATGTGTGCAAGTCCAAGTCAAGTCTCAAGTCTTTAGGGTCCAAGTCAGAGTCACGAGTCGTCATCTCTGCCATGTTGTCACACATTAGCTTTAGTAACAGGCCAGTTTACAAAACTTTATGACTTGGATATTCAAGATTTGGCATTGAAATCTTTTATTCAGATGTGTTCTGTAGAACAGTAGGAACGAGTCATTCCACAGACTTCAGGTCACAGGCAGGTGATGCTCACTGACGGTTCAGTCCACAGGCTGAGGCTTCAGTAATCAAAAGCTTGGCTGAAGGTCCGTTTCTGTCCTCCTCTGTTGTTTCCGTATCCACCTCTACCTCCGCCACCTCGGTGCCCATTGCTCCGGAAGCCATTTCCTCCAAAGCTCCTGCCCCGGCCGCCTCTGCTGCCACCGCCGAAGCCTCTGTTGCCACGGCTACCACCACCAAAGCCTCTTTCGCCAAGGTTACTGAGCTGCTTCTCCTCCAGCTCCGGCAGCTCTGTGGCTACAGTCAGCTGCCAGCGGCGACCGTCTTGCCACTTCTCCTGTGGAAGGAGGAGGAAAAGAAAGAAGAATTTTAGAAGTCATAACATCTCACTCTTTTTTCATTATTTTCATTTAATTGTTTATTTTTGAAGGTATGAAAGATGATAACTCCTGTTCTCACCTGGATCTCTTTGACTTTATCAGCTGGAACATCAAAACAGACTCCCTGTTACAAACAAGAAGAACAAAATGATTCATTCTATCAGATATAAGATGTCAAACAGGAAAAAAAACATTACATCTTTTTTCTTAAATGATTCTATACCTAATGCAGTATACAGCATACTTGTTATTTTAATTTAAAAAACAATGCTTTTTTTATTTGTGTTTAATTTGTACGGAAGAGCATTGCATTCACCTAATAAAAAAATATTTGACTCCTGATCTCATAATTACGAGAAAAGATGTCATAATTACGAGAAAATCTTATAATTACGAGATAAGATGTCATAATTACGAGATATTATCTCATAATTACGAGATCAGGATCTCATAATTACGAGATCAGGATCTCATAATTACGAGAAAAGTTCTCATAAATACGAGAAAAGTTCTCATAAATACGAGAAAAGTTCTCATAAATACGAGATAATATAAAGAGAGTCATAGCTGATCTACGCTACAGGAAAAGTGAACAATGACTGCACTATATGCTTTTATTTCCTCTTACGTATGAAATATTGGGAAATATTAAGTTTACTTAATGTGGATGGTGTTGTGTCTATGGGTTTGTTAATAAATCCACCTGTACACCAGTCTAAGAAAGTTCTGTTTAATTCAGCTTCGGCAGAATCGGCACAAACATATCACCGTCATTTAGCTGGTAGTTGTATTTCCGGTTTTAGTGACAGGATGTTTCAAAATAAAAGCTCGATGCAATACAGTCCGAACAAAATATTACAGATGGCATTTATATTAATATGTTGACATTACGCAAGTATCTTCCTTGCGGTTGTTCAAGCAAAAAGCCCACTCTGACATGCAGGAAGTCGCTCTCTTCCTGCAGTACGGTATGCTATGGCTAATGTAGCTAATGCATCTGAAGCGTAAGTCCTGTGCGAACACTTCCTCTTGTTTCAACTCTGTGGATCATAACTTATTTAAACTTTGGTGGATAAACCAACGTCAGCCTGTTCTTGGCACTCGTGCTTTCGGCAAAACATATAACCTGCTCAAAATCCACAGGAGATCAGGATCTCGTAATTATGAGATCCTGATCTTGTTATTATGAGATCAGGAGTCAAATATTTTTTTATTAGGTGAATGCAATCCTCTTCCGTAAATTTTAAATGGGTCACTGCAACTTTTTAAGGCAACTGAACTGGCCTAAGGTATAGCCATGGTTTATAGTTGACCCTCGTTGCACACAATCGTGTTTGAACTTACGTTTCTGCCTTTCAGGAAGGTCATCCTGTGAACCTGGCTTTCAAACTCCTCTCCAAGCTGTTCTTTGATGGTTCTCCAAGCATAACCAAGATTATGCATTTCCTGAGAGCACATCAGCTGTATAGTGGTGTAGCCCTGCAAAAACAAGTCAAATGTTTGGTAAGAACTGCGACTGTTCATCTATAAAAAGGCACAAGTTTGCACTGCTTCATGGGAGCATCAATGTAACAGAGTCCTGCAGTCATGAGTGTACATGGCTGTTGGGGCAATGCTGTGATATGGATTTGCTTCAGTTTTCAAGAAGCCTCTCATGAACCTAGTAAAGAATCTTCAAAATAATTTGGAAAAAAAAGATATTCTTGTTTAATTTGGTTGAGTTTGAATGTTTTAGGGGGAAAAAAGTGCAAATGTTAGAGTAAGACGTTTCAGATTTGAAAGGTTAAATGGAGGCGAAAAGGCTTGACTCTTAAAAAAAAGCTCTGAAAAATTGAGTAAAATTCAAGTTTTTTTACATATAAAACAAATACGGCTCAACATCATTGCATTTCTATTGTAAGTGCAACAACAACTTGTTTCAGATAATAAAAAGAGGGTTACGACTCTTTGTTTTACTACAGTTATTGCTGTGTGTTCGTGTTGCATAATGAAACTTACAGCATCAGAGCTGAGCAGTGATCTCATCTCCAGACTTGTGGCTCCAGAAATATGGGCCAGAGCAGCAGCAAGTGCATCTACTGCTCCTCTCTCTTCAATCAGCTTCTCAGCTGATTGTCTGAAATAGTCAATAGCTGTGACTGGAACAGAGTCTAGGAACCTGGATGCAACAACAAATAAAAAGTGGGGGGAAAACAGTTAAAAAAGAAAATATACGTTTCTCACTGACTAATATATATATTGTGACCAAGAAATAATCGCAAACGTCATTATGAAAAAGAAAGCATTAAAAGTTGAAACAAACAAAGAAAGAAAGAAAGAAAACATGTTTCTTACCTGACTGCATCTTTGCTCGATGACTTGATGATATCATTTGCAGTTGGAACACCCACTCGCCTGAATGTGATGCCCTGGAAAAATACCCAATCAAATTTATTTTTATCAATGAAAACAAGTGAACAGAACTACAAGCTACAATGCAAGTTATGCTCACTAATCTGCAGAATTTACAACAAAAAGTAGAAGATAAAAAAGTTATTTTTTTTCCTGCTTAACTGATTAATAAATGAACAAAATTAAGATGAAGCCAGATGGAGCCCAGCAATACAAATTCTACATTTCTGCTGCTGCTCTTCGCAGATTAGGAGCATACTTGGAGATTTAAAACTCACTAGCATCAGTTCATAGTAACCACCCAGCCAAAACACAGGACTTAGCAGCATCAGGTCCATAATAAAAACAGCTATCCTTCGTTAATTTAATAATTGAATCTCAAAGCTAAACATGCAAATAAACCAAGAAAAGCTTTGAACAACAATATTTAAGAGCTGGGTTTAAATCTCCATTTTCATTCTGATAAAATGAAATCTAAATATTAGAGGTTTGTGTGAACACTTTTTTTTTCTAAATGAATGTGACTGCCTTGTGCAGCAAATTTTCACTCATTTTTGTGCCTTTTCCACTGAACCTTCAAACGTGATTGAAAACTCCCCTCTGACAGCAACACAAACTACAATTTACCAAGTGTCCGTGTTTAGAACAACACCTACTGCTTTGTGCTCTACGTAACGCAGCAGGTCCTCTTCTTTCCTTTGATAGAAGCATATGCAGACACCGGTCCGGCCTGCGCGGCCTGTTCGTCCTGAACGATGGATGTATGATTCTACGTCCTGACAACAACCGGACAGAAAACATGTCAGGTCAGGGCAACAGACTTAGGTTTCATATTTAAAACACTAGAGATTAAGCTTGCATCCATATATATTTTACATTATAATTTTTTACTTTCATTACTTTCTACCAACTGCAGAAATGCTAATTTAGTTGTATGAAATGAATACATTTCTCAAATATCAGAAAATATTAACAGTATTTATCTTAAGTAAATTAGCAAATAAATAATTCAACCCATAACTGCCAAAATAACCCTTAAATAGTAAAATTACCTTAGGGGGAGAACACTGGACCACCAGGTCTACTTCTGGGATGTCTAATCCACGAGCTGCAACGTTTGTGGCAACCAGAACTTCAAAGGCTCCATTCCTGAAGCCTTTCAGTGTCACCTCCCTCTGTTTCTGTGGAATATCTCCATGAAGGGACTGGGCATTCTAAAAACAGAGCAATAAAATAATAAATAAAAAAAAGAAGTGAACAATAAAACAATGACCACAACTATGATTAAAAACTTGAATACTGTTGGGATGAAGTTATGTGATACAAGAAATGTAACCAATCCTGGCAAAATGAGTCACAATGAGGATTTTTTTTTTTTTGATATGAAGTAATTATTATTCCCAAGCTCTCCAAAAATATAGTGATAATTACTTGGCCATTTACAAGAGTGCATGTTAATAAATGTATATTGGTCTGGGATGCTCATTCTGACTTCTGTCAACACGGCTCATACATGTTTATTGCTTTACAAACTGAAGATTAAACGTGACGTAAACTGGCTACTTAGTTGCGTTGTACTGTGCTGTAATGTTTACTGTGAAGGTGTGTCTATACCTGTTTAATGGATTCATTCAAGGAAAGTTCAGTGGCCTCTTTTTTGGTCTCACAGAAGACGATGGTCCTGCCGTGGCTGCCGCTGTAAACCTGGATCACATCTCCAATCACTGCTGCACGCTGGGACCAATGGCACGCTATGGCCAGATGCTACGGAAGAAACGAATGAAAAACAAAGTGAACAAACCAAAAACATGCCCTTTTTTGTGTTTTTTTATTGGTACTACATTCAAATAATACTAATGAATGATGTCAAACAGCCAATTTTATGGCTAAATCATTAGTGGTCTTACTGTATTTAACAATCTGTGTAACATTTCTGAGCTGCACCCCCCTCACACACTCCTCCATACCCTGTTCTTCTACTTACTTCAACAGTTGTTGCAGCTTTTTGTGTTTTCTTGCCAATCAAGTCAATATGCTTGCACCCAGGTCTCATGTACTTCTTGGCCACATCATACACCCAGGCAGGGCAGGTGGCCGAAAACAGAAGAGTCTGTGGGTTAGCGGTGCCGTCTATAAAGGAGAGACACAAGCCGAGCTTAATAACTTCAAACAAATAACCACTAAACAAATAATTTAATCTACTTGTACCTTTGTGTGATTACCAAACCAAAAATACTGTATACAAAGATCTTACTACTACAGTTGTTGATGTTACTTACCTTTCTTGTATGATGAACTCAAAATCTCTTCAACTTGTTCTGCAAATCCCATGTCCAACATTTGGTCTACTTCATCCAGAACGACGTGATTTAATTCAGAGAGGTTGAGTTTATTGTTCTGGAGGTGATCTTTAATCCGACCAGGAGTTCCAACCAAAATATCAATTCCACTGCGTATGGAATCGACTAAAAAGAAATAGACAAGAATTATTATTAGAGGAGGAAATACCTGGTTATTTGTGACACACTATTATATACACTAACTGAGCTCATTAAAAACTAATTAACTGAAATGTTTCCATGGATTTTCTGTGTGTAGAACTTACTTTGAGGTTTGTATGAGCTGCCTCCATAAAAGCAGCATATGGTCAGTCTCTTGATGATGTCTTTGAAGTCCTTTGCAACCTGGATAGCTAACTCTCTGGTTGGAGTCAGCACCAGTACCTACAGAGAAACAAACAAACAAAAAAAAGGAAAGAAAGCACCTTAAAACCCGGCTGTGAGACCCTGAGTGGTGCCATCTTAGAGTAATGAGTTAGTACCTTAGGAGGCCGGCCTCTGCTCCTCACTCCTGAATCCTTCTGGAGCTTTTCCACCAAAGGTATGGCGAAGGAGAAAGTCTTTCCTGTTCCTGTGCGGGCTTGTGCAATTACATCCTCTCCGTCATATACAGGATTAAACGACTTTACCTGAATGTCAAACAAGTAGGTGACTCCCCGAGCTGAAGGAGAGAGAGAGAGAAAGGTAAGGTAGAAAATTAT
Organism: Anablepsoides cearensis; assembly: GCA_032275365.1. Classification (NCBI taxonomy): domain Eukaryota; kingdom Metazoa; phylum Chordata; class Actinopteri; order Cyprinodontiformes; family Rivulidae; genus Anablepsoides; species Anablepsoides cearensis. The sequence continues at coordinate 11,551,790 of JAUBOC010000043.1, forward strand.
TTTTGATTGAATTTATTTATTCTTTAGAGATAAAGGGGCAGAATCATAAGATTTTTTTTTCTTCTTCTGCTACCTTTCATTTCATTTATGATTGTTTTTTGTGTATGTTAAATTCATGTTGTTGTGTTTTAAATGAATAAACTTACTAAATAAAAAAATTAAAAAGGTGACAACATGAGTTGTCTAGCAAGCCCTAAAACTGGTGTAGTACTGTGAAGGACACTTCCAAGACACATTGAGCCTACTGATTTGAAATATTGTTTCATACTATAACAAAATGTAGGTGCAAAGATAGAAATTACCTTTTCATACAAGATATAAAATCAACTCAGTTGTGCTTTTTTATTTGATGTTAAATTGGTGCAACTCTTATGCTAGCTAAAAAAAAGCTTACCAAAAAATATTGGGAAAAAAAACATGTATGAGAAAAGGTGTCAAATTAGCATACAGCCTAAGAATTTAAAGTGGGGTGATATAATCTTCTGTTTAACTTTCACTTGTTTATTCACATCATTCATGTCAAAGTCTTCCTTGAAAGCTCAAAAATATTAAAACATTACACATTTAAAGCCAGTTTATGTGTCAAGGCTCATTTAGGTTTTTCAAACCACTAGTTCTAAAATGTGAAAAAAAAAAATTGGATATTCAGTAAATGTGATGTTTACCTTTCAGTTTGTCAATAGTAACTTGAGAGATTCTGAAGTTGGAGAATGCCCCTTCTCTCTGCTCAGGTGTCAGCTCCTAAATAACAAACAAATGTAATTAATAAATTCTGCTTGCACCCAGGTCTCATCTCATCAGATGTAAACCTTTGTCACAATCATTCATTCAAAAATTACAAAAACAATCTCATTTACATAAACATTCCATTTTGTCTACTATGCATCATCTTGTCTTACATTTTCTCGCTCACTGTCACTGGCTGAGTCATCACTGGACTGGGACGGTGTCTGGACTGGGGTTTGAGCCGGTGTGTTTGGGGTGGAATGTCCATTGGTTGTTGTCTCGGTGTCTGCCTTCTTTTGTTTCTTGGTTTTCTAGAGCCCCGAGAGAAATAAATTAATATTATGTTACATTGAGAAGCATTAGAAACGTGCTCAAGACAGAGATAGCACATTATTTAAGTTTTAATATGGCCACAACTTTGCTTTTAATCATCACAATCATCATAGTGTTAGTGTAGAAAACATAACCCACTCTGAAGGCATTTTATTAAACCTAATAATTCAGATGAACAAGACACTTACGTCTTTTGCTTCCTTTATCTTCTTGGTTTTCTGCATTGGTGACTCTTCACCATTGCAGTTCCCATTAACGTCAGTGGTTTCATCTATGTGGCCATTGACTTGGTCCGCTGCCAGCTTGTCTTTTTTCTTTTTCTTTTTCGGTGCAGGAGGGTCACAGCCTTCATCCTCCTGCTCTTCAAGCTCCTGCTGCTGTTTCTTCTTCTTGCCCTCCTTGTTCTTCTTTTTTATCTGGAAGTGTTATATTTACACAAAGATTAACATATATCATCAACATATCATCAAACAGGATATCAGATTTTTTTTCTAATTTTGCTCTTATCCCAACATTTACCTCCATGTTTTCTTGATTAATTTATAATTATATGAACAAATGCAACTACTAACGCAAAAACAAAACAAACAAAATTACTACAGTCCTTGTATGTTGTCTTTACCGCAACAACAAAGTTAAAAAAATGTCATTAATATACAAGACGGGCTGTTTTATATAATTATGTTGGCTATGGGCACAGTTTGCTTTTAAAACAGATAAACGCAAAAATTAAACTGTATCGTCGGGTTCCATATTTTATGAATCAGCTGAAGGCCAGACCATATGATCATCTACGTCAGCTAGGCTAACAAGCTAACAGCAAAACATGTGCTAACACCAAATAAGTCATGAATTACTGCTCTAAGCTATAGGAAACCAACAGCTGTATACAATAATTTAGTTGTAAATGTTTATATTGCTTTTAGTTTCACATCGACGTGAATGTTTTAAAGGCAGTTTGGCTAGCGCACATGTAGTTTCTGTCGGGTTAGCCCAGGCAGCCACATGTTGTCAAACATGGAGGAGCCGCAACCGGAGAACTTTAACTAATGTTTGTGTCCCGTTCGGGTCGACCCGACTCACAACACTCACCTTTAAGGTTGTAGCCTCAGTGACAGTGTCCACATCTTCATCCATGATTTGATCCTCTCTTTCAAAGATGATTTTTGACGGCATTACTCAAAACTGATGGAAACCCTCGGCGTGGACACACAGGCTAACCCACGGGCACGCGGATGGAAAGGAACGCGAAATGCGGTCGCGCGTGAATACGCGTCCACGAGCTTTGGGCTACCTACAGACTTAAAACCTGACCGCTGCTTAAAACAAACATGTTTATATTGATTATGAGCAGCACAGCAATTTTGTAGTTTATTAAATTGTTAAACACCATAGACTTGAACTCCTTGTTAAGCACAAAGAGAATTGCTAAACTGAGTATTTAGTGACATTACATGCAACTGGAAGAAAATATCAGCAAGATTCAGGGCATCTGATTTGTCAATTATTTATTTAGAAAAACTTACAACAGTCCTTGAACCTATCCCCCCACCCCAGCGCACTGTTGTGAAAACGAAGATTTTGACGCTAAAAGCTTTTTTTATTTACTTATTTTCATATAACTAATCAGTCCAGACGAGGGCAGTAGTGCGAGTCCAATGAGCTAGCTGACTTTAAAACAAACAGAAGAAGAACTTGCGACAGTATCGTAAAGCGCTGATGTTATGGTAGTTGCAGTGTTGCCAACTTAGCGACTTTGTCACTAGATCTAGCGACTTTTCAGACCCCTCTAGCGACTTTTTTTCCAAAAA
>JAUBOC010000043.1:11565475-11588224 GCA_032275365.1 Anablepsoides cearensis
GAAGAGGACAACTGGACACGAAGGCCTCCACCTCTGTTTAATGGTGGACGGTTTTTCTTCACAAAAATGGCTTCCTTAACTCCTCTCTCAAACCAACGCTCTTCTCTATCAAGGATGAGGACATCTTCATCCCTGAAGGAGTGACCGCTGGCTTGTAGATGCGTGTAGACTGCAGAGTCCTGGCCTGCCCTGATGTTGCTCGTCTGTGCTGGCTCATTCTTTTGAACAGTGGCTGTTTTGTGTCCCCTAATATTTATACTTGAGTATTGAATGGGAATACTTTACACCTCTGATATAATAATAATAATAATAATAATAATTATTATTATTATTATTATTATTATTATTATTATTATTAGGCATAAAATAGATGTAAAATGAATATAGTAATGTTTAGAGTGAAGATATTTGGTTACAAATTTGTGTTATGAATATAATCTTCCACCAGAGGGAGCTACTGTTCTGTTGTATCCTAGTAAAATGTACTTTATAACAGACTTTTGTGTTCTCTCTTTTACAGGTGCTGTGTTTACTCCCTTTGGACTTCACTGAAGCCAGAAGTGTTTTTTTGGTGGGACAGAATTATGTAGTGCAGGTGTGCACAATGTTCAATTTCTATTTGTTCTGGAGTTGGCTGATCTGTAAAGTATTTTAATGCATTCGTATAGAAGTACACAAACTACTTAGCAGCAATGAAAACTTTACTATGTCCTGTATGTAACTCAGTAGATGAAAACTGTTTAGATTTATCTTATATTTCTGAAATTATACTTGAGCGTCAGAGGCCCAGAACATAAATACATTTCTACAATAAGTCCAAAGGGTTTTAGTCTAAATACTTATATTTTAATTTGATAAAAAAACTATAACATGAAATGAAACATTTTGAGCCATTACAAAATCAGAAAAAACAGAAGCCGAGTACTATTTAGAAAAACATCTTACGACAGCACTACTAAAATGGTAAATGGACTGAACTTATATAGCGCTTTATCAAGTCCCTCCGGACCCCAAAGCGCTGTACACTTACAGACATTCACCCATGCACACACACATTCACCCATTCACACACTGATGTAACTAAGTTACATCACATCCTTTTTTTAACATGGCTTCATCATATAATGGCTTTACTCAGAGAAACATCTTTTAGCTTTACATTGTTGTTGTTGTGTATGTGAGAGCTTAAAGTGCACTCTCCCTAAAAAGCCTTCCATATAGAGGTCAAACTGGCCTCCTGTGTGGAACAGTGTGAAATCTGTTAGTGGTCATCCTGAAGTCATCTCAATACATTTTTCTGTTCCCAAGGCTAAAGAGTACTATCAGATGGACGGCTATGTGACGGACCACATAGAGATCCTGCAGGATCACAGCGCTCTGTTTAAGGTCCTGGCTTTCTTTGAAGAAGATCTTGAGCGTCGATGCAGAATGCACAAAAGACGGGTCGACATGTTGGAACCAATCTGTAATGGTACAATTGAAGTTTTTTCTCTTGATCTCCCTTTTGAAGAAAGTTTTGTGACCTTTTTGAATATTTGTCACGGTTTTGTTTCCATTAATGAAATTCATGTTTTTGTTGTTATTAGACCTGAATTCTCAGTACTACCTGCTGATCCGCAGACAGCTGATGTTCGAGTTGGCTGAGACCTATAATGAAATGATGGACGAGAAGCTGACTCTGGCCAACAGACAAGCAGATCTGCAGTCTTTAGACAACCACACCATCAAGAAGTTCAACCAGCTCTGCTCCGCCTCTGCAAAGTACATGTCTGGTTTTAGTTTGAAGCAGCAGCGTGTGTTTCTGTCAGTGTAACTTAAATAACTTATCCTCTCCTCTCCAGGTACTTCCAGATGTTCCTGGACTCTTTGTGCTCTCCACAGGGAAAGCCTCCTGAACACCTGGAAGAGGAGGTGCTCAGACCAGCTCTGGTGGCTCATTTCAGAGTCGCCCGACTTTACAGCAAACTGATCAGCACTTCTCCTTCGGTTCAGCTGGAAAACCTCAACAAATCTCTGGAAAACTACAAGTATGATAGCAAAGATGTTTTTTTCTATTAAGAATATAGTAAAGGAAGCATAAAAAATGTAGCTGGTCAGATGTAAAGGAACATGAGGTGTTAGGAATGCATATTGTTTATTGTTTCGTCTCAAACTGTCCTGTAGGTACGTGGTGCAGTATTGTGAGGAGCACCCTGAGGCAGCAGCCGCCGCAGAGACGGAGCTGGAGCTGAGTAAAGATATGGTCGGCCTCCTTCCTCTCAAAATCAACCGCCTCACGTCAAGGATGACTGTAAACAACTGAAGAACCTTCTGTTTACTGTGTGTATTTTCTTTTTCCCCTGTGTGGTGAGCATGCTGCTTTCAAAATACTGTTAACTACAAACCAGGCTGTACATACTGTATGTGCTCTCATAAGCATAATAAATATGATGCTCAATTAACTTTTGATTTTAATTTACAAACTGCACTCTGTTCAGTGTTAACTGTGCCACAACTGTGCTACAAGGGGGACAAAAGGCAGGTGGGAACTGATCCAGTTCTGTTAGCCCTTCCAGAAAAATGTCTCCCTATAAATTTCAATGTTGTGCCTCACTAACCTATATTATAATGTTATTTTACCAACGAACCGAGCTGCCTGTAATATATTCAGCCAAATCAGATGTATTGATTTGATTTCATAATCTTTGAGTTGTACGTTTTTATTAACTTAATGCTGGTTTTCATTTTCAAAACGTTTTCTTTGATTCTGCCTCACGTTGCAGCACAGATGTCGGCGCACACTCAAACCAGGATTCTTGTGGTGATGACAATAAGCAGGTTGAGGTGAAGTTGAGTCAGTTTTAACTGAAAGCTTATTCAGAAAAGAGAACCGCTGTTTCTGTGAAGACTGAAAATCTGCTGCAATCTGATAGATTAGCTTACATCATACTCTGCATGATCATCTTCTGTCTGGTTAAAAGTCACCTGTTTTTTATAAATAAAGTAAACAACTGTCTTGAAGTAACTGTTTTTTACAGGTGTATTATGCTGTTAAAGGTTAAACAGGACAACTATGGTTCTGTTATCGCTCTAAATAACTGCAGAATAAGGCCTGTTCATTGACAGCAGTAAGTTTTGTCAAGAATAAAATGATCTCAGTTTTGTTTCAGAGGAATTTAGATTTATTTATCCTGTATGTTAAACTGCTTGAAGCAAAAGAAGTCTAAAAGTGTCCAATAAAACCAAATTCATCTGAAGTAAGATGTGGCCGTTTGTTAGTCATTTTGCTCCCGCTCATGTTGTTGAGTCAGTTTTATTTATAAAACGTGAACATTCTGAATCTGATAAGCAAAGTGTTATCAGTTTTTTTATTATTATCACCAATTAATCTGCCTCATCTTACAAAAAACAACCTGACTGATTCAGAGGTTCTGTTGCAAACGTCTGAAGGAGCAGATTTGCGAAAGAAGTCAGATGTTTGCTCTGACACATGATCAGTATCCTGCTGATTGTTGGGGTGATGCAGATTTAACCTATCTTTTTTAGTTTTGCTGCTTCCTCTCTGCAGACTTTAGAGGTTTGTGGTGAAGTTGCAGAGGTGGAAGACGGAGCGGCTGACACCACGGGCAAACTTGTGACACTACGGGTTTCATGATTGATGTTTACATTCTCGGGCTAAAACTATCCATCACAGTTTACACCAAAGCCACAAAATCCCCCCTTAGCCTGTGTGGAGGCAGATGGCAAATTGATGATTTCCCACCGGGTTTATGGGATGGCAACATGCTAGTGTCGAGGAGTTTAGAGGACAAAGTTGAAGCCTCTAAATTTGTTTTACTAACAACAACAACCTACTTAACATTGTTCATATTTTTTAAAAAGAAAAACATCTTAATCTTCAATAAAAAAATGATTTGTTGAAACTTGACATTGAAGAGTTTATTAAAAATTGTATAAATGTAAAAGTTAAACATTTTTTGGCTTTAGAATTACATTCACAAACATATTTTAAAGTTTTTGTTCATCCGATTTTCTGAAATTCAGTAGCTGAAAGATGATTCTGATTAACCTAAAGCTTATTACACAAACAGAAAGGTTTAGAAAAACATTCGTTACATGTGTTTTTATTGATAAAGGGAAAATGATTTGCTATATATCATGAATTACGTGACAGAGAGAGTGTGTGACAGATACAGCAGCCATGTTGCATCATCGTCAGTTTATAAGGTTGTTGCCTTCTTCAGATTTGACCTCTTTTCCTACTAGTCACTCTGGCTGAAATACTATCCCCACTGATCCTGACTCAGGCTCACATGAACCAACAAGGCAGCAATAGCGGGAAAGCAAAAGTTTCTCCTATCTTTGGGGGAAAATAAAAACTGATGACATGAATCTAAACCGGAATTATTGAATAACTTCCCCTTCACAACAGCAAACAGACCCACGTTTGCCTTTTTGTGCTTCTGTTGAAGTATGAAACATTCCTGTTGCTTTTCCATGAATGTTAACGAGTCTTTGTGTTTTTATTTCTGAATGTGTGAGTGTGAAAACAGCCCTGTCATCAACTCTGGGTTTCTCAGACACTAAACTTGATTCCACATAATGAGACAGGAAAGGAAACCGAGCTGACTAAAAAATATGACCATAGACGCTGTGCCATTCTGGCTGCTGCTGGAGAAACAACTCGCTTCAACGCAAGTGATCCGTACGAGTTTTAAGAGATTAAATATTGACAGAAGACATTTATAACATAGTGTGCTTCTTTATATTTTTAACCAAGTTTCTGTGTTTGTCACGTATGTGTTTGTATTTTTTTAAAACCTTTTCAGAACCTGGTCAGGAGCCAAAACTTTATCAGAGAAACATCATTGTTGGGTTGAGTTTAAAGCTAAGGTGTGTTCTGAGTTTAAGTTAGGCTATAAGCTAAGTTAAGCTAGTGATATAATAATGTATGATTAGAATTATAGTCTTAGTCTGAATGGAAATCAATACAAGATAGAAAGATCAACTTGTGTGTGTGTGGGTGGCTTTGTGTGTGAGTACTTGGTGTACTTGTTCACAGAAAATGAGGTTGGATGGGCTGGTGTCATTTCCTGAAGGAAAACGATAGTAACTAATGTTACCACTTCTGTCAGCGTCTTCATGCTGTGTCAGATAAAGGTTTTCTGCTCTTGCTTCACATTTAGAAACTGAGAAAATATTATCGAGATAAAACGTAAAAAAAGCCACAAAAAAATTGAGTAGAGAGGAATGAAGTAAGTCCATATGTCTATTCTTAAAATAAAATGTGTCAGTGTTTAAAATAAAAAATAAATTTGAAAATAACACAATAAAGATCTGTGTAATACTTAGAAGGAAATCTGTTTAAATTAAAGAGAAACAGTGTCTCTTTCTTTGTCATCTCTGAGAACACTAAAACAGGAAAAGATAACTGATGCCAGTGTTTGATTTCAAAATAGACAAACGTTTTTGCCCATTTTCAACTCAAAAGTCTTTTTTTCCAAGAAGGAAAAAGAGCAGAAATGTGGTTTTGTGACACTAAATAGCCAAAATGTGTATTTTTATTTGACCTGGTTCAAACTTTAATACTTGAAACATGATATTAAATGATCATAAAACACAAATATTTTTCTTGTTTTGACTTCTTTAAACACTTTAATACCATTTATAGTTTTACAAATAAAAATACATCATACATGTTCATTACAACTTTTAATTGAATAGGATTTCCTATACTGTTAACATACATTCCTATACTGTTAATATAAACTTTCTTCACACCTGTTAATGCTGAGTAATTGTGAGCAGGACCGGCCCGTAGGATAGGCAGTACGGACACCATGCATCTAGGGGGGTGCCACAAATAAGGGACAACAAATCTTTTATTAAATAAGAATATAGTTGGTTTAGTCTGTAGAATAGTCACTGGTTACTCAGGTTTATAAAGATAACTTGTTCTGTGAGTTTCTCAGCTGCTTTGTTACATGAGGTGTTATATGGTGCAGAGGGTATTAGCCAGTTCAGTACCTGCAGTCTCCTGATTGGCAGAACACAGCAGCTGCAGATGATTTCAGCTGATGACCTCCTGGGATTTAAAATACTATCACATTCCAACTACCATACTGGTATGGTTCTCAGCCTCCTTGTTGTTTGCTTATACCTGAAAATTACTTGAGTGAATCTCTTGTGCTTTAGAAATTAAATACCTGTGCTGTCGACCATCCTGTGGTTCCCAAATTTTTCAGCTTTTGAACCACAAAATACTAGCAGCAGAGACCTGTGACCCCAGCTGTTGTTGGTTGACAAACATTGTTTTCATGTCAAATAAACAGGAGCAAAGTAACAATAGTTATTACTCTCTTTTTGTCCATTTTAGGTACACTAAATATACTCTTTTGTAACAACAAAGGCAAAAAAATGTTGTTAGTTGTTATATTTTTGTGTAATTACCGTGTTTATTCATGTATTATACAATCTCAAGTATATTACGATCATAATTTTTTAAGCTTAAAGAGCATTAAAAATGTAATGCTTTTTTGCTTTTTTTACTTATTTTTGAATGTATGTTTTTAACATGGTGCTCTGTCTGTCTGTCTGTCTATCAATAACCTGTGTATAATACTACCCCCCCACTTAATGCATGATTTTAGGGTTAAATTTCTAATATTATACATGAATAAATACAGTAATTCAGAAAATCTTTTTAGGACCCCACTCTGATGTTTTGGGACCCCACTGTGGGTCCCGACCCCAACTTTGGGAACCACTGCTGTAGACTACTGGTATTCTATTTTAAAAAATATTTTCTAAAGATAACAATATCAAATACAAAATTATTTAATTTGTTACATAAATTATCAGTGAGATTTAGAAAATTGCATCGGGGCGCCACCTGAAAACCTGCCTTATAGGGCACCAAATTGACTCAGGCTGGACCTGACCGTGAGTAAATTCGAAGAATACGTTTTAGTTGCCTGAGGCTCCACAACATACCTGAGCTGTCTCGACTTGTAATAATCAGCACTGTTTTATACTGAAGAAAGGAACATTTTAAATGTCTAATACATTTGTGTTTGAGCAAAGTTGATGTTTACCATAAAAACTAAAACAGAAATCAGTATGTATATGTTACAAATAGTGCCTAAACTACACCTCACATTTTGAACCTTTCCTGGGTTTTTATTTAACATAAAGTTGTAATTGCAGTAACAAACAAGGTTCTCGCTATATTTCTGCAGTAAATTCAGCGATTTTTAATTGGGAAAGTTGCTGAATCGGTTTTGTTCTTAGCCCTAAAAACTGAAATTATTAAGAATTTTTCTGAGCTATTTAATGGTAGTGTGTGCTGTTAAGAAATCATGATCATTATTGTATTATTTACTAATACAATTTAAAAAAAACTATTAAAACCATCTGTAACTATCTTTGAAACATATTTTAGGCAAATTCCTAAAAAAAACAATAAAAAACAACAACAAACAATGGAAAGTGCAGTTTTGCGAGTATGTAGATTGCCTTATATATTACAGATAAGGCATCATTAACATAAAAGATGCTGTACATACATCAACCTCTGATGAAAACGGAAATAACATTTCGAAACATGTAAGGGACATTAAGAGACCTAAATTGTGTCTAGTAACTAGGAAAAAATAAGATTCATCAAATATAGACACAATGAACTTTATTGGATTATTCTGTAGAAATATGTAATTTTGGGTCATTTTGATATATAAATTTAGTAATAAATTCTTTCTTTTGATAGATATCTAATTAAAGTAAATAGAAGGTTATTTTATTTTAAAAAATAAGTCAATCAAGTAACAGACTGTTCTAACTTTTATGCTCAGAGTCAGTTTGTAGGTTTATTTCAATTTTTTCACATAAAGGACTCGCAGATGTCTGCAAAGTTTACTTTTGCTTAATGTGTAAAAGCCTAAAAATACAAACAAATTTTGGTTTTACTATAATATAAATGTTTGTTTTTCATGTGCAGTTTTTGCATAACTGAATTGTGTTATCTTTACTACAAGCTTGTATTGAAGAGGTCACCCCCACACATTGACCTGGAATAACACCTCCTAGTAAACTGGAAGTTTCCTGCAAGCTGATGATGATGATCTATTTTAGCACATATTACAGCTTTGGATACGTTTTATTTAGTGAGTGAAGAAGCAGAAACGACTCTTTTCATTGTAAAAGTTGCTGACCGCTGCTAATGGAGAAAAAAAATGTTTATGTACACTAATTCACATTCAAACTGAATAAGGAGTGAATGTAGGAGTAATGCATGAATGTATTCAGTTAGTTACAGAGTGTAGTTGATTTGATGCCAAGCATCTGCAGCACATATGGAGACACATTAGCGACACAAATGTGGAAAGCATGCTAGAAACCACATCAAAGCAGCATTAATGCACACTGCTAATGTTGTTTCTGAAATAAGCACGGACTTGGATTTTGTTTTATGTATTGGAACAAAGATCATTATTTCCTTCTCTACCCTGATTGAAAATAATGAAAAAGATGTTGCAAAATGATTCATTATTCTGTTTCATTATGGAGTACTAAAAATGACATAATTAAAACCAAATGCCAAAATATATCAATGGCCAAATAAATAAATAAATACATTTAAAATGTGGATATGAGAGAGAGACAGAGATCAGGTTAAAGCTCAGTTTAAAACAAAGGTTAGTTTTCTTTCTTTCTTGTCTTGTTTTAAACTAAACTTTAAGCTACACTGCGCTAACACAAGCATGCACAACTGATCTGCACATGGATCCTGCTCTTTCCTGTCTATTGACCGATAGACTAAGAATCCAAGAGGAACAGCCCACCTTATTTGCATATATGAGGCAGAAATGTATGGCGGCACAGGACTAAATTTGACCAAATGGTGGTAACTAGTCGTGGAACACTCTGCCAGCTCATATCAGGAACTGTGGCACCTACTCCAGCTTTAAAGATGCTTTGAAACATTGGTTAAAAATAACTGGAGGTGTACTCATATGTAGATCATTTTGTCTGTTTTGTTATCCTTATTTTAATTTTGTTTGTTATGTGTTATATAGGTTACGTTATTCTCTGCTCTTTGGTTTGTGTGATGCTTCTTACCTGCCTTAGGACAACGGATGAAAACTAGCTGTTGTGCTAACTCCAGCATATTTACATTGATGCTTACTGCTGATATGTTGATAAATATGCATTGTCCTAATTTCAATAAAAAATAAATAAATAAAAGGTAAAGAAAATACAGGAGACATAAACATGTAAAAAAAATTGTTGGACCCATATTAGAAAAATAAAAATAAATATGGAGGACAATTAAATCATAAAACATGAGGTAAAGTTCTCCTTTTTTAAATTCATTGGTGCATTTTAGGTGTAGCTATTTATTTATTTGTTGGGCCATTTATGTATTTCTGCTTTTATTTTTATTTTTGTCCATTTCAGTCCTCCATAATCCTCCTCTTTCTGTTAAAAACTAAACTTTACTATGACTTCATAGTCGTGGAACTAAATTAAAGCTGAAACACAGTAAGCGTAAGAATGGTTGCACAATCATGTGGACAAAACAGAAAAACTTCTTACAAATAAACTGACAAAAAACATCAGACATTTCCAAGAATTCAATGTTTTCTTCTAACTATTTTTTAATGAGCCATTTAAGACAAACTTCTGCTTCCTCAGTGCTCTCATCATTCCGGAGAAAAAAAAAAATCAAGTACAGATTGAATCTTGGCAGTTTATGTCAAAGTATTTCCTCAATCCAAGCAGTTGCGCAAGCTCTGACTTGAGATCAGATCTGTGAGGCAGCAGCAAAGCAGAAGTTTCCACTGAGGATGTTCAAACAACAGCAGAAGACTTCAGGAAACCATGACGCACTGAGAGGGTTGAGCTCGTTTCAGGGGAATTTCACTCCTCTGTCTGAGATAGTTTACACCTTCCCCTCACTTCACAGAGGAGAATCTGAGTGCTGGACACGAAAACTTTTTTTTTATCGTCTGGTTTTCTTGAAGAAAAACAAAGCTGAGGATGAAACTGATTCTGCTTCTTGTTGTGTCCTGCCTTTTCTTACAGAATGGATGGGGTAAGAAGATTTAAAGTTTTGTGGCTTTTTGTGCGCAGAAAGAAATGTAGATTATCAGTTGGTTATTATCTCTTTTTTAATTTTAGCTCTGGAAACAAAAGCAGCCTAGACTCTGTCATGTTTTAATCATGACAAACCTAAAGAAGGAACTGTGTTATTTCTCAGATAACAGATTAGTTGTGTCGGTATGGGATTATTATATAAGACTCATTTGGTAAAAGTTGAGTTCTGACCTCCAAAACTGAAATAACTCTGTAAAATCCACCTCCCAATAACATGATGTTATGGTAGAAATATGCTGATCCCCTGCCTGATCTGCTCATAATAAAACGGAAAGAGCAAACAACGTTTCAATTTCCGACTCGGGTTTTCGTGGGGCTTGTGGAAATCTATTTACATGCAGCGGGGGATTTTGGACTCTTTGTGTTTTTCTGATGTGTGCGAGGGAAACACATTGGGGAAACCCTTATGACTCCAGAAATTATTAATACTATTGTGGTTTCACACAACAGAATGAAAAATAAACATGATAAATGGTACAGTGACTCACCTTTATTTCAGTAACTCATTAATAATTATTTGTCTCACACAAGTCACTGTCTGTGCCAATAGATCCTATTACCTTAGGTATTACTGTGGTTACTACTTTATAATGTAAGGTACACAAAAGATCATTTAATTAATTTCTTATTACAATGTTTATAAGCAACACTTTCCACTCCTAATGTGCTATGAGATGGCATTTCTTAATTAAAACCCTTGTTCTACAACCAGCTAATATTATTTATTCAGTATCTCCTGAACTGATACTAATCAAGTGAGCAAAAAAACTGTTCTTTAAACATCATCCTTGGCATTCTTATAACTATTAATACATTAATATGTATCAACACACACAATTGACATTCTAATTCAGAAATTGAGGTTTTTGGTATGTTTGTTTTTTTTTTTTACTAATTTGTAAGTAGTTAAACTTTTAGTCCTTTCTTTAAAAGAGGTTTCTGTGCTCAGCTGAGTGACAATAACTGGTCAGTTTAAATGCACAGTTTGAGTTCAGTAACAGAGAAGTGAGTACATGCTGTATATAAATAGGTTGACTTATGATTTCCTTTACAAGAAAACAAGATCTAAAGCAGAAGAAAAGTCTTTTCCTCAAAGGTCACGATGGTTGTAAACCTCTGAGAAAAAGATTGCAGCTTCTTTTTTTACAAGGTCAAACATTTATGGGACAAGTTCTGAGCCAGAAAGTTAATTAACATATTTTGTCACCATTAAGACTTTTAGAGGAGTGTTTTATTACTTGATGTATCTTATTAAGGTAGAAAAAGATTTTAGTGGATTTCTTTATAATAAAGTCTATAGTGAGCAAATAGTTACTGAACAACCTTTTTCCTCACTATTATTAAACATTATCTGGAATAATCAGAACAAGTAGTGATTTTAAAATGCACTCTAAGTGCCTAATGAATATAATTATGGGCCTCTAATATGAGAGTGTCATAGAATATTAGTTACTGTTTTAGTAGTAAAATCTTATTTTGATTATTATAACCGCTTCATTTTTTAAGGGATATGAAACTTTTACAGGTCCTTAAACAAATTTACATTACATATCATTAAAACAATTATTGTACAACTTTCAAAGAATGAGCATAAACTTTGTGTAATCAAACAAAATAAGGAGATTTTATAAATGAAGTACTTAATATCTGTCGTAAACCAGCATCATATGAGTTTCTTTTTAAAAACAGCTTTGCAGCAGCTGAGATACAGTTAAGATGGCGAAGCTTCCTGTTGAAAAACATCACCAAAGAGCATAAACAACCGTGAAGCTTGTGAGGCAAACTATTTCCGCAGCTTGTTGCAGGATAATGTTGTAATCTCTTAGAACGCTTCAAACATGGACAGAAGAAAACAGCAACTATAAAGATTTGAATGATTTTGTCTAAAATTAATATTCTGGATTTGAATAAGTGCTTGGAATGTGAACAGTAAAACACTGTTTCTCTCTTCAGGTGCACCACATACAGCTGTGTATCAATTTGTGAAATGTAAACCTGGGAGTAACCAGGCGAACTGTTTGACTCAGAAAGCCGAGGTACCGTGGAGTCCCAACCTGCCGACCAAACTGCCTGCTTCTGTCGGACAGTATCTGTAAGTATCCTGTGCTGGCGCTCTCTGTTTCAGATCTTCAGATTTATTTTCATAAAACATCCCTCAGAGGAAGGAGAGAGAAGAAAATTAAAACGAATAAAACAAAAAGCCATCATCAAACTGTCAGACAAGTGCAGGCTTGAAATATAGAAAGGCTGATTTTGCATTGGATCTTTTTCCTCAATCCTCTGGCAGCAGATTTGCTGTCTGTGTGTACATCTGTGTGCATTCGCGTGTTTGTGTGAGCTTCACAGTAGATTTAAGTGGGAGGTAGATTGCCAAGACAGGCAAAAATAGAGGACAACGTGGAAGAATGAAACAAAACAGGGGAAACAAGACAAAGTTGAGTAGAAGTTAAAGAAATAAATGTTTTATTTTTGATCAAATTTTGTATTTGGACTCTGAAGGCGGTACATTCAGCCATGTCAGCTTCTTTTACTCATCTAAAATATAACCTATATGGTATTTTATTCACTGTAGGATTATTAATTAAAAATAATTGAAGCTTTAGGTTAAAATAGTGTAAGTATTCAAAACAGAACAAATACTAAAAATTTGGTCTAATAAATTTGCAAAACTAAAATGGAAAATCACATTTTTTATATATATATATAAGATATTTTGATGGCTTCTTTGCCTGTTAGTGATGACAGATCTGTGGAGCTGAAAACTGTTTTACTGAAGCAAAGTTTTTTTCACTGCAAGGTTGAGCGTTGCATACTGCAGACAAAGGAAGTGTTAGAGTTATTCTTTGTTGAAACATACGTTTTGATGCATGATTGG
Source organism: Anablepsoides cearensis (assembly GCA_032275365.1). NCBI lineage: Eukaryota > Metazoa > Chordata > Actinopteri > Cyprinodontiformes > Rivulidae > Anablepsoides > Anablepsoides cearensis. Next base: position 11,578,485 of record JAUBOC010000043.1, read on the forward strand.
GTGAAACTGCACTCATTATTGTGTTTTTTTTCTTTTGTTTTTATGTTGCTGTCTAGTTTGATGATTTGGTTTTCCCCCCAGCCTTTGAACATCTTAAAGTTTTACTTTCACAATCTCTTGTTGTCTTAGTCCTATGTATGATGCTCTGAACCTCAAGATAACAATTTTTGATGTGCAAATCTAACAGCCAGTGTTCATTTATATTTACTGTGAGATCTTTAGTTTTTATCACCCAACACTATGACACCATGAAACTGTGCATGGGTGTGTGTTTGTGTGGGTGTGGGGGGATGGAAATAGCTATATGACTTTAGCAAATGCTAAAACGATTGCAGCACAATCAGCATTACGGACATTCAGTTAAGATTAGCGTGGTAGTATCCGAGGCAATGCTAATAGATCCTGTGAGATCATATTGGTTTTCCAGGTAGTCAGCATTCTGCTTATTTTAAGGGATTCTTTTAAAGTGTCATTTATCACTGGGAGTTTTACATGATATTTAGAAACTTAAGTCAAAGTAAAAAAAAAAAACGAAGTGCAAGGTTGCAGAAAGAAACTTTTAGCAAATGATCTTAACTTTCAGGTTCCTCTTTTTGATTTCCTTTTAACTGCCATTTTTTTTAGTTATTGGTCTTGTAGTAAAAGAAATGAGTGTTTTCAAAAACCACAGACTACATTTTGTTCAGTTGGAGTGCATCAACACTGATTCGCATGTTTTGATTTGATTCGACTTGCTTAATGTTCACTATACTCACCCCTTTTAAAGAAGGGGCACCTGAAGGTTTGTTTTTGTTACAGTGGAATCACACGCCTCAGCTTCCTCGGTAAGACCTGTTCAGGAGTGCTGGAGAAGAGAGTCCAGTTGTTGATCAAACCTTGAATTCAGGAGGAATGGTGCAGGTTCTGTTCTGGCCATGGAATACTGAACCAGCTCTTTACCTTAAGGAAGGAAGTTTCCCCAACCAGACATCCAGACACCATGTGTTTTGTGTTCCTCAAGTTAGACTGTTGGGTTGGTACCTGAGAATGGAATTTGGGGTTAGGGTTTAGGCTTGCTACGGCCTTAAACATTGCAAGAGTCTGGCTAGCATTGCTGGAAGTAAGTCAGACGTCCTTCAGGGTGAGGGTTGACTGTCGTCATCGATTCTGTACACAGCTTTTATGGACAGAATTTCTCAGTGCAGGCGTCCGGTTCAGCGTCCTAAGTATTCTGTCTTTGCTATAATGTGGTGCTGCGCTGCTGGCGTCATTGTGCTGTGATTTCCAGCTCTCAAGTGAAGCAGTTCACAGCCAAGTATGAAACAGCTGAGATGAGGATCCACACCTCCAACTTTGAGGTTACGGTCCCAGGTCAGAAAAAGGTGATTCGTCCTCTCCGGGTGGGTATTGAGGTGGAGGAGTTGGGTTTTTGTTCATGAGTGAGGGAAATGTGGGGTGTGAGATCAACAGACGAATTGGTGCGGCTTCCTCTGTACTGTCGACTGTGCTGATCTGTTATGGTGAAGAGGTAGCCGAGCAGTGCGAGAAAGCTCTCTGTTTACCAGTCGGTCTACCTTCCTACCTACCCTCACCTTTTGTCACAAACTCTGGGTAGTGGGCGGAAGGACGTGATCTCGAATGCAGGCGGTTGGAATGAGCTTTCTCTTCAGGGTAGCTGGGGTGAAGGGGTGAGAATTCAGTTATGAGAAACTAGTAGAGCTTCTGCTCCTCCACGTTGACTGAAATCAACTGAGGTGGTTCTATGGCTGGCTTCTTCTATTGGGAGGGTTTTCCAGGCATGTCCAACTGGATGATTCCAGGAAGATCCACGATGTAGAGACTATGTCTCTTGGCTGACCTGGGAACACCTTTGAATCCACCCAGAAGAGCTGGAAGTGATAGCTGTGGAAAGAGAGGTCTGGGCCTTCCTGCTCAATAGGCAAATGATGGATGGATGGATGGATGGATGGATGGATGGATGGATGGATGGATGGATGGATGGATGGATGGATGGATGGATGGACAATAGAAATATCAGAAACATGGATGCAGCTGTGTATTTAGTCATGAACCTAAGAATAAAACACAAAGAGATTCTGTGTGTGTTTTTTTCTTTTCTTTTGTTTGTGTTTATTTTTCATACGTTTTCTTGTCTTAATAATGGTGGAGCTTGTACAAGTGCTGTTATTAGCCCTCCCTCTTCTCAGCATGGTTTTAACAGGAAGTCAGGGGAAGTGCTGAAAGGAAGTGGGCTGTGATGCCTCTTGGGCTGCAGCTTCTGGTCTATTGTTTTATATCTGAATATGTGTGGCTGTAGTCAGATACTAAAGTTTTAATAGTATCAGCTGAGTTGCACCGAAAAATACATTTCCTATCTACTTGCAGATGTTTTTGCGGTGGGGAAACAGCTCTTTTAAAGTATGTTTGACTAACTGTTGCCTCTTTTCATATTTTTACTACTGCAGCTAAACATAATAAAGCATGAATTTAATTATAAAAGAATTTAATTTAATTCACAAAAACATTGTTCACTTGTTTACTGAAATTACACAAACTGTTGTAAGTGGTATAATAATTTACTATAACTGTATTTATATCCTCTGAACCAACAGCCACTAGTTTTGATTCAAGTAAATGCAAATTAAACAATTTCCTCTTTGCGGCAGTCAAGATTTATTTGTAGTGTATTTCATGCATGAGTAATACGAATTGCTTCCCAATAATGACAAAAAAAGAAAAAACTATATATAAAGAGAAATAAATGTATGGCTTTTCACACAATTATCTACTTTTAGATGATTTTATCCTCTCTCAGATCCAAAGATAGGACATTTAATCTGATGTTAATAAAATAATAATGCATAGTGTAAAGATGTAAGACCAAGAGTAATTTGTTGTCAGCATCTGTGAAATAGTCCAATTCTGAATCAGCTGTGTACAAACAAAAATAATACATTTATTATTAGCAAGGGCTAAATGGCATTTTAGGCACTACTTATATTCATGAGCTGTTAGAATTGAGTGGAATTGTTTACATTTTCATTTTTGTCAGAGCTCCCTAAGCTGAAAAAATGTATGTTTTGAATTATCTAAACTAAAAAAGCCAAAAGCACATTAAGGTAATGATCCTTAAAATTTATAAAAATGGAAGCCATCAAAGCATCTTGATCATGATGATAGTATTTATTTATGATTCCTAATAAATTTAAACAAAAAAAAAATTAAAAAATATTTATGATTCTTTCTTTGACTAAAAAGCTAAAACACAAATATGTGGTTTGTAACAACAGCTGGATAAAGACTAAGACTAAATTAAATTTATTACAAAGTTGTAAAACTTAGCAATAAAAGCTGCTTCAATAACTCTTGAAAAAAGTTTACAATGCAGCTGAAGATACTCATTTTACTCCGTAAGTTTTGACTGTAATTTAAGTGTTAGAAAACAAGGATGTGAAAATAAGTGTAGAGATAAGAAAAAGACATTTTAGCCCTGGAAGCTTTCATTAAGACATAGTGTTGAATGAGTGTGAGTTTTGTGCTAATGCTAATTTTCTAACAACATAATTTGAAGATTTTGAACACATTTATCTTTACTTATTCTGAACTAATGGCGACTCTGCTATAGCTTAACAATTCCAGGTCACTAAACCTCACTAAACAACTGGACAACGTGTGTGAACTGGATGAAAAAAAAGGTTTGATGCCAAACAAGAACAGTCTGCGCTCTCCTGAGTCTAAGTGCTGCAATCATGGAGAAATCCTCATGGGTTGTGTGTCTGCAAATACGGAGCCAGCATGGTTTGTGAGCTGTCAACAACACCATAAATTTTAGCGGCAGAAACAACCTCTGTCACAATCCTCACACCCAGTGCAGCTGAACTGTTTCACTCTGACGTTGCGCTTATTTGAAAAGGTTTTATGTGAATGAAAGATTTTACTTTTTGGAAGGTTTTTTTTTATGTTTTCAGCACCATAAACAGTATGCGATACACGATAAAAATAACAAAAATAAATGGAAACCACAAACTTATTTGCAACCCAAATTTCTAACTCTAATAACACTTTTCAATTTCTGCTTCCAGAGATGCAAGACCTGTTGAGGATGAGAGTCCACTGAGTGAAGAGGTGGATGAGACAGGAAATGTGATGGAAGAGGAGGAAACACCAATAAGGAGTGAAGATGGGGAGTCGCCTGACATGTTTTTGGGCGACGAAGGTTCTGGTGAATCTGAAGGGTCTGCACCCTGGATCACAGCAGCTGAAAGTGAGACGGGCTCTGGTGACTACTGGACAGATAATCTCCAACAAGAAGGTATTAATGGTGGTAAACGTCCAGCATGAAATCAATAATCTATCAATAGTAATTATATATGTTTTTCTTTTGCTTCATTTTGATTGAGCTATGCTTGTCCTCATCTGTTTGCAGGTGAAAGCTTTTACTCCAGCTTTCCTGTTGGTGAGACAAAACCCTCAGAGGAGGACCTGAAAGAAGACCACCTGTTGTCTCCATAATTGCATAAACAAGCCTGGCACCTATTACAATTCCCCATAATTAAACAGCAAAATTATTCTTACACCACCACCTGCTGGAAAGAACTGGGTCACACGGACACCAAATATATAACTTGGACTGTCTTTTCAATTGTCATTTCTATTAAAAAGAAATTATATTCCTCAGGTGCAAAAGAACAATTACTAAGACTGTGAAACAAAATATAACTTAGCAGGCGATATGCGTAAATTTGACTGAATGTAAGCTGCCTTTGGTCAGTATTATTTGTAATAAAAAGAACCTTTTAATATGCTTTGTAATATAAATGAAAAAAAAAATGCTTCTAAGTCATGATAGCACCGTTGCATTAACATGATGCGTTTTTCTATGCATTGCTAGCTTTGGGTGGTTGCAAACATTTTTCATGACTTTTATAGCTGCACCAAAATGTATTTATACTAGATCCCCATTTGTATTAAACACTGAGACATCACATCTAACCAGGAGGAAAAGGCAAAGAAAACACCTCTTTAAATTTAAATGGGTTCACAATGTGAGAATTAAAATGAGTTTTAACAGATGTACAATAAATATACATTTCAACCATATACTGTATATTATTTGAATTTACTCCACATTGCTTTTATGTGCATTCAAAATGTTTCTATTAAAGGTAGATTAAAAAAATATTTTAAACAAATGTGCTGTCAGTATTTTATCTGTCAAAATAAGCTTTTGTTTGTTTCTCTAAATACTTATTGCCCATTAAAACATTCTAAATGGGTAACCAAAATTTTGGACAAAATGCCCATCATTAACTGATAAATAATTTGGTTTTCAGAAAACATTTTTGTTGCATAATGAGGAAAAAAAAGAGTTTTTCCAGGGGTATAAAACTCATTTTACCAAGAACCACATGAGCATGATGGTTGCACTCAAAGGGCCAGTTGTAATTACCCTTTTTAATTTCATGTTTGACTTTGACTAAATATGAAATGTCACATCCCTTGTCTCATTGCTACGGCTGAGCACCGCTAATAAATGGTAACTGAGCTCATTGTGGTATTTCCCTCATAGAAACAGTGTTTTAACACACCCTCTTTTAAACACTGAAAAGTACTACATGAATAACTGACTAAATGTGAAATAAATAGCACTGCAAAAATATTAAGTAGTGGTGACTATCCACCATATTGAATTTTGAACTGAAGTTGGAGTTGCTACCACTACTGACAGGGTGTTCTATTGGAGGGGTATTCCAGTTTAAACTTACCATTACTGAGCTGTAGTTGGAGAAAATGCATCTGAATTGAGATGTAACGTTGCAAATTTTGTTGGCTACCAGATACTTTGGAACTCTGTGCACCACATGTGATGCTGTAATTTTGCAGGTAAAATAACTGACATGTGTTTTTGGAGATGTAGTTTATAGTCAATGCTGGCTTTAAAGCAGCATACGCGCATTTTAAGACATTAAAGCATCTTTGTTGCTCTTGTGGGCCACATTCAATGCCATGGAGAGGCACATTTGGCCCACCGGCCTTATGTTTGGTATAGCTACTGAGCCTGTAAACAAAATTCACTAAAATCATTTCTGATTAGACACCCGTTTGCTGAAAACAAATTATGAGTCTTCTTTTTGATCAGACAGCAGCTTACCAACATCACCTCCTGTTCAGCAGGATGCCAAACTCCACTTTCTCTCTCCCTTTGCTGTTCGGCGTTTTGGAGCCGTTTGTCCCCGCCCACAATCACGTGATCCTGGTCACATGACGGTAAGTCTGATACTACGCCCCCGGTTCAACCAACGGAGCGAGGCTAGCTGTGTTAGCTTCAACTGTCAAGACAGCGACATGGTGAGTGTAATAACAAGCGTGCACTTAACAACAGCACCAGAATGAATCCCGCGTGTATGCTTTAATTAAAAATTGTGTTGACTCTGTCCGGGTCACTCGTGCACTCTTGAAGATGTTTAACATCAGGAGGTGTAAGCTATCAGTGTTGGGCTAGTTAGCATCAGTACGAAGGCATTTTTCTTCACATGTCTTGTTAATGAGCCGTAAGCTTTAGTAATTGGTACTATTATTAGCCAAACATTGTGGCCAATCATTTAGATGATCTTGTTGATGTACATATTGTGCATATGCTCGGTAACCTGGGACCAGTCAGGTTTTTGCTAACGCAGCTAGTTAGCTGACTGGAATGTGAAGTTCTCCTCACATGATCATGCTTCAAACTGACAAATATAGTTCTGCAAATTCAATCTTTCTCTTGTTCATTTAAGGACAAATCTGTTTATATTGCATGTTGCTGTTCAATAGATTTATTGGAGTTTTTGCTTTTATTACTGATTGGTTGATTGATTGGCTTTGTGTAGCTGAGCTGATTGCTTCAGGGTTTCAGCCTTTGTATCGTGTGTGAATGACTTTGCGCCAGCTCAGAGGCAAATTATGTTGCTGTGCATCTGGTGATGATTGTCGTCATTGTGGCGATAACAGATGCTGTTGTCCTCCTTAAGTATGACTAAGCAACAGTGAGGATTTAATATGTTCAAGCTCACACTTGGACTTTTGTCAGAGCACGTCAGTCCATCAGTCTAGCTCATGTACACACTGAGCGATGTTTACTTGGCAGCTAATATTGTGCTTGTCATGATTATTTCAACATTTCACTCATGTGTCCAAACAAAAGTTCCCCTTTTACTATCTGGTGTGGCTCAAACCAGAAATAATGTCTCTCCAATTTAGATTGTATAGTTTAAATTTCTTTCAGTAATTTGAAAGTTTACATTATATTGTGGCTGCTCAGCATGTGTGTCAACATTACAAACACTGAAAAAAAAACAGTAAATCATATTTAACTAGAATTGGAATTTTGTGCTTTTTAGGGTTGGCATTCACAAAGTCAGTAGTTTCTATTAAACATTCAGTCGTTTATTTGATGATATAGTCACTTAGTTGTTATGACATCCACATGTTGTGTTTTTTAGGCATCAGTAAGATTCATTTTGTATGTCTTTTCAGAGTTTCCTTGGAGGTTTGTTTGGGCCTGTGTGTGAGATTGATGTGGTGCTGAATGATGCAGAGAACAGAAAAACAGCTGAGTTGAAGACAGAAGATGGAAAAGTGGAGAAGCACTACCTTTTCTACGATGGAGAGTCTGTGTCTGGCAAGGTAAATCTGGATTTCTGTTGATCATCAAGGTGCAGAGCTCCACAATGTTTACTGTGGGGGTTCAGCTTTTATTAGATTGAGTTGTGTGGATTTTTTTTTGCTATGTTCAAATCTATTTATTGTTCCCTCTCTTTAACTCCTGTGGGAAATTAAGATTTATTTGAAGAATGTATAAGACTGCCTTTGACTTCAGGGGAAGCTGAAACCCTATGTTTAAGGCCAATTTTCTTTACATTAGCTAACTTTATGACAGAGAAATATTAACTAGTGTCATCCAATTAAAGAGTCATCCAAGGTTTTGAAGGATTCCTTTTTTAGTTAGATAGAAAAAGAATGAAATTAGAACGTTGCCTAATATTGTTATTTTTTTGTTCCAAAGACTGTGCAAAATGTCAATAATCTGTTCATAATGTAGTATGTCTCAACAAATGTTTTCTCTGCAGGTGAACTTAAATGTGAAGCAGGGAGGAAAGCGACTGGAGCATCAGGGTATTCGCATAGAGTTTGTTGGACAGATAGGTGAGCATGTTGAACAAGTGTACTGACACTGCTACCCTGTCTTTTGCAATAAGGCTCTGTGTAACTACCTGAAAACATACATCTCTGTTGTAACAGCATGTTGTCGGCTTACTCCTGTGGCTCAGTGGTTTAACAGAGCATGTGGTCGTCATGTGCTGTCTAGAGCTAAACCAGAAATATTTGCAGTAGAAGATAATGTGTAGAGTGAGCTGAAAAAAACAGTTGCATGAACTTCGTTTGCTGCTTATTTTTTTTTGTTACACACTATAGGACACAAACCACTCTGCTAACATCAGATTGTAAAGTTCTTCTCAGCACTTTCCAGCTTTTTTTTACCCTGCAGACGGTGTCATTTTGACTCTGTTTATCATTGCAGTGCACTTAGAGCTGTGTTGATATGAGACACAAACTTTGTGTGTGTTAAAAACCTTCCATTGATCATCTGACACGTTCATTCAAAGAGATGTACTGGTAAGCAGTACAGAGGGGAAAACACTGATTGTGGCACTTTTTTTGAGTTTGTAACATAACAACTATGTACTGCAGTGCTCAGATATAGCTTGTTGACAAAACCAAGATAGTTCCAAAAACCCTTGTTTTGCTAATGAACATAATTTGGTCATTAGTCATGCACACAAGGTATATTTTATTTGCACAAATTATATAAATCTGATGTGAGATATTTCATTGGGTCTGGTTAGAACTTTAGCTGAGTAAACATCCAAAACAGTATCTGGATCAGTTGTGATTAAAAAATCATGCTGTATCATATTATCTGATGTGAAACTGTCATTAATTATGTTTGTTTTTTAGAGCTGTTCTCAGATAAAAGCAATACTCATGAATTTGTGGACTTGGTGAAAGAACTGGCTTTACCCGGAGAACTCACCCAGAACAGAAGCTACGACTTTGAGTTCATGCAGGTGGAGAAGCCCTACGAGTCCTACACCGGAGCTAATGTCAGGCTAAGGTAAACTATTAACGTTTTGGGTTAAACTTCAAATTTTTTACAAAAGTATTTTAAAATCATGCTCCCAAATTGATTTGAGATGTTTTGAAGTAAAAACAAATTAACATTTTTATGGTTTTTAGGTTCAATTTTATGGTAGGAGATTGTTTATCTCACCCAGCATTGTTACTGCACTGAAGGGAAAAGATTAAAAAAAACTCTTTTTTTTTTTTTAAGGGTGAAAGAGTGTACTGATACGAGTATCACTTGTATCTTTAGTGGTAAAAGTAGAACTGATATGTGTGCATTTTTCCTTGAGGCTCACTGTATGAATGGGAGAGACTCAGTTGTGTTACCTGTTGATTAAATTGTGTTTTTGCTTTTATTTATTGTCGTGTGATGTTTTCCTAAGACATAGGCAGGGTTCGACAAGATTTTTTTTTTTTACCTGCCCTGTCGGGCAGGTGACAACAAATATTACCTGCCCGACACGAAAAGTTACCTGCCCGGAACAAAATGTTCAAAAAAAAAGTCCAGCATCAAAAAAGAAAAACATGCAGTGTTTGCGAAAACTTTTGAGTCACGTCTGCCAAACTGGCAGACGTGACAGCGTCTCACGCAGGACATT